>JANVCC010000094.1:729578-886793 GCA_025345505.1 Todiramphus chloris collaris | reverse complement strand
AGACCCAGACCCTGCAATATCTGCTCCAGCTGCACCTGCAGGAACCAACAGAGGCTGTTGTACTTGTAAAACCAGAGACCCAGACCCAAAACTGAGCCACCAGGCCACCCCTGGAATCTGTGTAAGCAGAAGAAGAGATACCAAGTCATCACTGGCTGAGAAATCCAAGGTGTGAAGGAGCACAAGCCTAACTTAGAACCAACAGTGGAAGGAAAGAAGGAAGAGATAAGGCAGCTGGGGTTTTACATTAAAAAGCCACTATCTGGGGTGCTCAGGAAAGGCTTTAGCATCACTCCGTGATGGCCCAGGAACCGATCACTGACACCATACTGGCCAGGTGAAGTGGAGAAGGCATGCAAAGCAGTGTAAGCTTTCCCAGGAAGAGTGTAAAGGAATTGCAGGCCTGCCTAACTTAGGTCTTCAAGCCACTCAGGACCAAAGCTAAAATGCTCTTGGAGATGTCCCATTTCCAAGCTCTCTCCTGTTACGTGCTTGTCTGATCAACTATCTTCAGCTACTTCTTACATGCTGAAGAAGTGCCCAGCAGGACTGGGTTGAAATGATGCAAAAATAAGATGTTTTTTTCTTAATTTTTACATTCAAACTTTCACATTCTTTGTATTAGGATCTGGGCTTTCAATTGTAAATTCCCAGCTAGTGGTTAATCCATTTTTAGCACTTCTGCTGATCCCTAATTTGGGCAGTGGACACCTCACAGCCCACCACTGACAAGGTCAGAGAAGGCAATAGCCCTGCATGGTTATCCAGAGACCCAAATCCTCACTCACAGCCACTCCGTACCTCAAGCACATAGAGCCTGTTACGCAGGGCACACAGCACTGTTTAAACTGAAAGCTCCAACTGCCAAGAAACTCGAGGGTAATGACTGCTTAGGGGCAGAAAACAAACACAAAACACAGAGCCAGGACACTTACTGAGCTCATTCCTGAGGGCCTACTGAACTACCTGCAGGGTTTGGTAGAGCTCACCACGTGTCTTCAGGGCCGTGGGGAGGTTTGTGCTCTAAGAAGGGCATAAAGCAGTGCATGCAGGACTTTAAAAAAGCGAGGATGATGACAAAGTAAGAACTGACTTCACTAGCCAGGACAATTCAATAGTCTTCTTTGTCCTACCTGCTCATCTACAAACAGCCAGAACAAAAGAGGACAGTTCCCTACTGTCCACCCAGCTAAACTGTTGTCTAGCAAACCATCTCCTATATTCCTGGTTTAGTTTTCCAAATAAACCTGAACACTTGACTCAAAAACACCTGTACTTTTATTGCTGCTGAATTTCACCGAGTAAACTGAGCCAAGAGCTCAAAGGAGATGCTGCTGAAATTCAGTATCTCCTTTGTGAGATTTCTACAGAGCTGGAATGTGATGGGGGTGCAAATTCTACCACCACCACAGGCACTGAAGGGGAAACCAATCCAGCCTGGCTTGCCAAGGGGACAGTTGGTCACTCTGCAAACACAACTGCAGGGCCCTTTGGGCTCTCTACAGCTAACAGAGACATTGCCTGACACAATGGACTTGGCCTGGATGAACACCCTTGCCAAAACTCCTTCCTTCAGCCAGCTCTTGGTATCTCATTGCAACCACAGGTTCTGCTTTTTGAAGGAAAAACAATGACAGCAACAGTGACAATAGCAAGGGTAAGACTTTCAGATAGTGTAAATAGCTGTAAATATAACACAACAAACCATGTCACATATTCATATCAAACAGCACAAGTTCCTTACTTTGTCCCCAAATACTTGTACCCTAATGATTTGCTCAGTGGAAAAACCTCAGGAGTTGGACAATGAAACACAAGGGTCTAAGTTGCTATCATTTAAGGCTCTCTGCAGTTCCTCTTAGTACAATAATTGTATATCTTTGCTGCTGAGAACTGGTTGGAATCAAGTAATCAGAATAAAATCCCCAACTGGCTTTAATACTAATATTATACTAGGAATACTTGATCAGTTTATTATACTAGTAACCCTAAAAATAGTTCATATACACCAACATAAAATGTACAACCACACCTACTTGTTTTACACAGCTCTGGAGAAGTAAAGAAATAAAAGTACAACCTTAAGAAACTGATTGTGCTTCCCTTACCTGAAGTGTCTGAGAAAGCTTTACAAAATCTCTCTGCACTTGCTCACTGACATCTAATTCAGTCTGCAGTCGCTGCGCTTTATTCTTCTCTTCAAACACCAGCTGTTCAAGGTTTGCCTGAAGAGAGAAAGATTCTTTATGCTGTGCTTAAACTGGGGAAAAACAAACCAAACCAAAAAAAGGAGAAGCTTGTATAAACTGATTAAAGCATGATACTAGAACAAAGCAGCATGGTTCTTCTCAGAGTTCCAGGCAAGAAACCAAACCAATAGCTGTTTCTACACCTTAGTTTTCCTAAGTGCAACATCAGGGGCTCCCACCCATCGGGCAAACTTCCTCATTAGATGGGTTAAAGCATGAAAAAGCTTTGTGTCTTTGAACACATCCAAAGGTCTCAATATAACAAAGTGTATTTCTGAGTTTTAATGGAACACAGCCATAGATGAAGGGCAGGAATCTGCTGCTGAGAATGGAACTCTCTTGCTGCCTCACATCATAGTCAGAAAAGTATTTGAGGGAGGGGAAAAAAACCCAGAACAACAACAACAACAAAACAACCTAGAGAGATACCAGAGTTAGTTCATCAGACTGCCAAAGTGAGGCTCCTTCCTACAGGAACAAGCAATGACATTTCTTCAGAACTATCAATGCATTCAAACCAAGGCTGGGGCAGCAGGAAGCCTTCCAAACAGAATACATACATTGAACAGCATACAGGACACACACACTTCATACCCAGACATCATAGCTACCTTTGCTGCAGTCTCCTTCTTCAGCTGTTCTTCTAGAGTGTTCTTTGTTTCCTGCAGACTCTCCAGCTGCTGCAGATTTTCCTGCGAAGAACTTTCCAACTGTATAATAATAATAATGATAAAGTATTAACTAAACCTCCTAACATTTCAATTTCTCACAGTCCCTCCACACAGGAGGGTGTCTGTCTTGGGACTCAGAAATGCACCTGAATAATCTGTCCTGGGAACACAGAAAACACCTAAATAACATTTCTCTTGTCTCCATTTCTTCCTTTTTGGAGCTGGCCAAACCTGACATTTAGGTTATTATTAGTTAGGAATTTGTTAACCCAGTATTAAGGTTACAGATTAAGAAACAGCCAAAGTATCTTTTAAGGGACAGAACTATGAACAGGTCCCAGTCCTCCACTGGTATCAATACAGCCATTCTGCCCTTCAGTGTTCCAGGCATGACCTCACGTGTTGCCTCTGACACTGTCACAGCAGCTACACACATGCAGTTACCACACAGGAGTATCTACTCTCTGAGCAGATGCCAAGAGCTGTGATAGACAGAGAGCCCAGTGCAGTGCCAGGGCCTTCAGTGCATCTGAAGGGGGACCCATGTTCCCCCCTCCAGAACAGAAAGGTTATCTCCACCAAGAAGCCAGCCCTCCAGCAGCCCACAGGCAGACAGAGATAAGGACCAGCAACATTATGTGTTTCAGGATTCCCTCCTGAATTCAGCTCTCTTCCCTTCCCAATACTAGGCATACTAAACTTAATACAAAGATCTATCCAAAACGTGGCTGACACCTCAAAGGCTAGTGGGAAAGTTAATTTTCTCTGATATGAAGAAGCTGATGTTGAAGACAGCAACCCAGTGTCACTGACAGAGCTAGAAGACAAAAACAAACCTATTCTGTTTAAAAAAACAACAGCCCCACAGAAATCCGACAGTGAAAGGGCTCCTTACCTGTTCCTTTTCCACTTTTATTCTTTCCAGTTCAGCTTTTAAACTGGAAATGGAAGCTGGAAAAACAAGAATATTAAAGCTTAAGTGCAAGAAAACCACAGGCAGCTGGACATCCCCTGCTGGCTTCTGTTAATATTTAAAGGAGATTTAAGCACGTGCTACACCAAAGGTGAACAGTTAACTGCACTTTTGTTTTCAGCAGCACAGCTTTAGTGTATCTGCTATCAAACATGGACAGGATTTAAGATTTAGATCTGTCTATCACAAATGCAAGTCTTAGCTTATCTTACTAATTTGTAATATCCTACTTTGAGACTGGTTTACCCCCACTCACCTATTTCCTCTTTGCAATTCTCTATTTCCAGCTGTAGAGTTTCTTCTATATTTTCTTTCAAATATTGTTCAGCTTGAATCTGTTCTTTTAAGAATAAAATCTCTGCCTTAAGCTTCTCCTCCAGATGATCTGCTGCTGTCCGCACACTAATTATGTCTTCACGGTATTTTAAAATCAGCTCACGGAGCTCCTGAATTAATGATTAGGAAAAATCTGTATTATGATCTTCAGGTCACACAGTACTGTATTTATCAGCACAGAAGCCAAACCCAGAGTTCTGCTACCCTGCTGTCTGTCCCACCAGGTCTTGCATCCAGCAAGGTATAAAAACCAAAACCACAAGACAGTTTGCTTGGTCATAGTAAATGAAGAACATGTAAAGATTTGGGTCTCCAGGGATTTATGTCCCTCTCCCCCTGCCCTTCACCCCTCACAATCTTTTAAGCTCTATGTGCCTGAGCGTACAGAATGGCCATGAACAAGGTTTATCACTATTCAAGGCTCAGGATTATTCCTGGTCTTAACGCCCGGACGGAAACTGAAGTGAGTGACTTGGCTTAATTTATTGAATCAGTACTAGAGCTACTGTGACTAGGCACTTGTGTGCCCAGTTGCAAAATAAACTAGGTGGACTGGGATAAACCCACACGTTACTGCCAACAGAGCAGCTGTCAGGCCATAGTTAACTCATTAGTACCTATCCACACCCTGAAGCACTCGTGGCAGAGTGAGATCTGACTGCTGGTTTTGTACATCATGGCCTCACAGGGTTAAAAGGCAGATTATTATTCATTGTTTTTTCATAAAGAAGATTCTTCCAGCAAGATCTAGTCACACGTGTTATTTGTGTTAATGATTTTAGAGTGGTTTACCTCTGCTGCTTCCGGCAGAATGAAGTCTTCGGCTTGCTGCAACGACACGTGCAAGCTGTGTTTTCCTTGAAGACTTTCATTATCTTTTTGGAGTCGCACCAACTCTTCTGAAACCTGCTCCCTTGACTGTGTCAGGACAGCCTCCAATGCAAAGAAAAGCATCAATTCTCACTTAGGGTCACGCTCAGATCTCTTCATGCCCCATTTACTACCACGGCTTTCAAAAGCCTGGTGAATTGATATTCTTTGTGTAGAAGGGAAACAGAATGATTGTGTGGTTGAACACAACCAACCAGTTCTCTCTTGCCTGGCCCACACACCAGAAATACAGGCAAGATCAATCTCAGCTGTACAGGCAGATAGGAGGAAGTAAGTGCTAAATGCAGCATTGTTAAGTCTCCCAGTTTTCTTCCATATTTATCTATGAGGTGGCTCATGGAGGGGGGCAGAGGGAAGTCGCACGTGGCTTCAGAAACTGGCAGTGATGTTCATTAAAACTACCAAATAAGATCAGGTTATTCTGAAACCTTAAACATTTATCCCAAAACTTTCAATGGTAGATGAAAACATTAAACCAGCTGATCCCTCATAAAGGATAAAATAAATTAGGAAAGCAGAATTTTGCTTGCAATACTAAAGAAAAAAAAAATCTCCAGTGAACTTTTCTGAGAGAAATGCTTGCTTTGGTCTATGGAAACAGGGACTTGAACTCTGACAGAAGCTGTGCTTTGTGTTATAGGTAGACAGCATGAAAAACATATTCAGAGCAATACACTTCTGAATTTCCTGTATCTCCATCAGGCTCTCATGCAGAACATCAACCAGAACATTCTGCAAGCAACATCCTGATGCCCTTTAGACAATCTGACCCCAAAAATGCAATACTGGGATTCATGAGAATGAATCCTAGAATTGTTTTGGCTGGAAAAGACCATCGAGTCCAGCTGGTCCCCCAGCACTTCCAGGGCACCACTGAACCATGTCCCTCATCACCACATCTCCACAGTTTTGAAACCCCTCCAGGGATCATGGGGACACCAGCACTGCCCTGGGCAGCCTGGGCCAGGGCTTGACAATCCTCTCTGGGAAGAAATTTTTCCTAATATCAAATCTAAACTTCCCCTGGTGCAACTTGGGCCTTTTCCTCTTGTCCTATCAATGCTTTTAGTCCCCACAATGCCATGCAAGGGATTAAAAAGGAAGAAAATGGTTTCTAATATAGAAGCGAATGAAGTACCCTAAGGAAGTTAGACTTTGGTCTGCCCTAGATAACGAGGTCCTATTCCTATTCTCCCACTTAATTCCTTCAAGATGCTCAAAATAGTTTAAGGAAAAAAAAAAAGTCCCATGCATATCTCTTCTGGGGTGTTGGGACTGATATTTTAAGTCTGACCTGTAAAAACATTGAGCATTCATCTCTAAAACTCAAGAAAATGGTACCTGTGATGCACCCTAAAAAATTGCCTTGAGAAAATCCAGTCTGCCTTCAGATCTGAGGTGAAATAAGATACTAAATGGCACAGAATGTCTGTAATGAGTAACGGGGAAAGAAGGTGACTAATGACCTCCATGGTAATCACTGTGCATACACAGAAAGTATGAGACCCTCCAAACTTTTACAGGTCCAGCACTTCTGTCAGAGCTCACTTGCTCAGATCTGTGTTCAGATGCACAGCTCTCTCTACCCAGCCCTGGCTGGGCAGCAGGACAAAGCCTTTTACAAACACACTGCACTCCAAAGGTTAGACAAACAGGGCTGCTCAGGTGATCTCCAAGCTGAAGCTCTCTTACCATTTGCTCCTGGACACTCCTCTTTGCTTGTGAAAATGCTTGCTGCAGGTCGCTGAGGAAGTTCTCTGACTTTTGACATTTAGCCATCAGCAAAGAGATCTTAATAAAAGAAACCCCACACACAGAAAGATACAAAGCATGAAACACATTTGGAAGAAGAAATAACCATTCAAGTTCTCTTGCCTGTTATCATTGCTAGTGTATACTTTGAAATTCCAGACTAATGCACTAAGGCTTATTTTGTTAATTCCATACTCAGTAAAGCAGCTCAGGTCAGTAAGAAGAGATGTCGTGCTTCTATACCAATAATATATTCTATCTACCAAACTCTAAGCAACAAATAAACAGCTAATTCTAACCAAACTTGAATGTGAGTTCAGAGACACTGAAGCAAAACTGCAGAGCTATTAGCTAAGTTTCCAGCATTTTCTCTGAGGTAATTTTTTGTACCTTTCACTGAAAGCACAGATCTCCAAAAACTACATGCTAAGTTATTCTACAACAACATTAAGCATTCCTTAATTAAGAGCACCATGGAACAGCCAAAAGAACAAACATATAAACATACTCCTGTCATCTAAGACAGACATTTGTCTAATGACTGCTGTTTCCTTATTAAGGAAAAAATACTGGGTGGGATGGAAGAGAGTCCTGCAGCTTGAGAAGTAAACTCAATGTCTCGTACACAACATCTGCCTAATATCACAAACAGCCCAAAGATGATGACTTTGGTTTTTTAAAGCTTTGACTACCACACATCCTACTTGGCTCCATTGTTCCAGAAGAGGTCTGTACAGGCCTCAGGCTGAGAAATCTTCTCAGCAGGCTATTACTTTAAAGAAGTCTAGTGCCTGTTCTGGACCAAACACTGTTCCTGCCTGCTCAGCTACTCATTAACCATGTCTCCATTGCAAGTCCGTTAACGGGGTGTCAGGTATTGATGAGAGTGAGTGGTATGAGCAGTAGCACTCTTCTGGAAACAAGGAGAGTGACCAAGAACACAGGGCTACATCTGCATGTTCAGGTGATGCCATACACAGATCTCCCCAAAACTCAAATGCTACTCAAATTCCAATTATCACTTTAATAATGGATTTCAAGATTAGAGACAAAACTTTAAGGCCAAAATTGGGCAACATGACATTGGAGACATGTCAGACTTCTCCAGAAACTGTGACAGACTCAGGTGGAGCAAAACTAACCCTAGAAATGCTGATTTTTGTTGCCTCTACAGCAGGTAATCCATCCATGGCTAACAGAAGATAAGTTCTTGTGTTATATACTTTTGAAAGACCTGCCATGATTCCCACTATCTCCATCACAAAACACTCGTACCTGATTAGAGGAGTCTTCAGCACTCTGTTTCATGTAATCCTCCAATTCCTGTTTATCCTTAGTTGTCTTTTCCAGCTGCTCATTGGCCTGCCTCAGCATCACCTGCAGCTTTTTCACCTGGGTTGTTACAACAAAATAATTTCATTTTCCTTCCTTTCCATTATTTTCTGAACACAAATGTAACCTACCCCACCACACCCCCAAATCACAAACAAAATCCCTCAAACCCCTACGCAAGGCAGAAGTTCCTCAGTTGTTGTTCTGGACCACCCCGCATCGCAGATCACACCCGTACGGAAACACGGGACACCAAACTGCACTGGACCAGCGCCACGGACTGACTTCAATCACTCACTGCCAAGCAGAATGTGACTCATGCCTTCCACACTCATCTGAAAATTGTTCTTCAGTATATGGCAGGAAACTAACATCCTCCAATACTTTACAGGCATTTTATGATGCTGGGATGAGGGCCTCTAATTTTCCCCTTTGTTGTTAACAGTTCTTGCAGTAATGAAGATAATGGAATTTAGTGAGTGATAAGCATTTTAGCAGATCAATTATGAAAGATACTGACTTCAGCATGAGCACGCCGCTTCTTACAGAACAGTGCCTTTACTGCATGGTTTTATAGCACTGGATCGAGTGGTTCTTCAAGGTGAATACTTAAGAAGTAGGTACATGTGATGCTCATGCCCCACCTATCAATGACAGGTCAAGTTATGCCAATAAAATGTCAGAATTTATCCAGACTTTAAGTTTGCTGCTATTCAATTAGAACCAACGAGCAAACCAGCAGATGCTTCACTGCGTCCTTAATAGTTCAAATAGCTGCAAAAAATCCTGCTAATGCTAGGAGAGAAATCCCACCTGGTCTCTTGTCTCAGCCTCCTGAATCTGGATACCTTGCAACTGCTTCTCATAATTGGAGCACATGTCACAGCGTCTACCCAGCTTGTTCCCTGCATTCTGCACCTGGAGAACACAGAGTCATCACCTGCCACAACAGCCACACGATTCTTCCAGGAGTGCAGCAGTGCTACATCCTCTTGGGCTGTGTTGTGTGACCACAGAAAATTAACAGATAAGAGACAGTAAAGGATAATGCCAATCAGCTGCAGGAGAGCACATACTCTGGTGTTTGTCTGGGGTTCTTCTGTTTTGGGGTCTTTTTTGTGTGCGCGTGGCGTGCTTTTCGTTTTGGGGTAGGGTGTTTTTTATTTGTTTGGTTTTTAATCAACACAAAGCAATTCAAAAATCAAGCCAGTTCATGAGGTCAGGATTTCTTTAAAACGTTTTCCTCCTGTAACTGAGATTGGAACATTTTTCAATGGCACATACTGATTTTGCTCTTTATAAGTCATCAAATTGTATTTGCTTTTTAATATCCTCCACCAGTATTGCTCAGTACCAGAGACTGAATCATCAGCTGAAAGAACACTTGGGAGAGAATAAAGAACACAGGCAGATTTAAACTAAAACAACAACAGGAAAAAAAAACAACAAGCAAACCTACAAAAACAAACAAAAACAAATAAAGCAAAAAAACCCCAAAACAACAAAAACCCCCAAACAAATAAAACCTAACCAACCAAACCAAATAAACAAGAAAAAAAAAAAAAAACCCAAGAAATGCCAAAAAAGGAGAGTTGAAAAGCAAGTGTTGGGTTGCACAGCAGGGAAACAGAGTAGGGCAGCTGCCATTCTGAAATCTGTAATGGTTTTGGCCAAGGGGACGAATGGAAGTTTTATCAAAGCTCCAGTTTCAAGTCAGGTTTGAGCAGAGATTGGATTCGTGGCTCCGTGTCTCAGCGCTGCAGAGTGACAGTCCCCCCCCCCCCCGTGCTCCTGCCTCCAGAAACAAGGGGGAAGCAGCACATTTCTTTCTGAATTCTAAGAAAGGGTTGGAGTCATTGAACTGGCAACAGGGCAAGGAAATACCCAGGAGTGAGGAATTTAACTCAGTTCTGAGATCAAGACACTGTTATTTCTCCAGATACTAATTAGTAGCAGCACAAAAAAAACCCCAACCAACTTTACAATAGATTTGGAGAGACCTCCTAAGTAATGATTTGCAGATAAGTTGGATTCCAACACGTTGAGGCAATAAAATGTCACTTGTTCGTCTGTCCCTTGCTTGGCCTCCTCTCTTTCACTGCATTCTCACATTCCTCTCTTTTACCCCCTTCTTGCTTTCCTTTTTACGCATTATGGGTTGCTATTCCCCCCCCCACCTTTTCTTCCCCCCAAGTGTTGCTCCTTGGCCTCTCTCTTCTGAAAGAGTAACCACAGGAACCCCACACCACTTCTTTTTTCAGCAAGAAATCAAATGCAAGTTTTCAACTGGCATCATATAAAGCTGCTGAAAACCTGACAGGCAGAACACCCAGAAGCAAGCGGCTCCGTGGGCACCCATAGTGAAACTGGCACAGCGTCAGAGCTGCTCTGCTGCTTGTTGCTCTCAGAAATTGGTTTCTGATGATGCAAGTCCCCAACAATTTTCCAAAGCTCCCTTTGTGGTAGCTCTGTGTTATGCATATCTTGGCTGCTTGTTGCTGAATTGCTCTCCACGCAGAATCCTCAGTAAACTCCTTGGCATACAAACCAGCTCTGTTGGCTCTGCTCATTTTGCTACATCTTCGCACTTTCCTAGAGCAATCCAGTTGCATTATAAAACCCTTCCCTCTGCTTCCCATTCCATTCCCATCTTCTTTGAGTTCTCTCATCTTTCTTCAACCTCTCACGTATTTGCAAGATCAACAGCTACCTCTGCCAGACCCTCCCCTGAGTGCAAAAATACCCTGTATTTAGTAGGGCTGACTCTCCCATGAATCACAGAACGGTAGGGGTTGGAAGATCATCCAGTCCAACCCCTCTGCTAGAGCAGGGCCACCTAGATTAAGTCACACAGGAACACGTCCAGGTGGGTTTTGAATCTCTCCAGAGAAGGAGACTCCACAACCTCCCTGGGCAGCCCACTCCAGGCTCTGTCACCATGAAAAAGTTTCTCCTTACGTTTCCACGGAACCTCCTACGTTCCAGCTTGCACCTGTACAGAACAGAGTCAGCCAACAGTTTACAGCAGATGAGCTCTACCTACAGAGGTATTCCGCGAGAGGAAAGCCAGCAGATGCTGCTGCCCAGTTCCTTCCACACCTGACTCCACGTGACAGCAAAGCAGGAAGAGCTTTCCCTGAGGAGGCAGCAGGCACAGCGGACGCTCGCCGCGGGCACTCACCTCTTTCTGCAGCAGGTTCCACTCCGTCTCGCTCACCAAGCGGTAGCCGCTCGGAGAGACGTAAGCGCTTTCTACCCCTTGTGTAACACTGGAAAGAAGCGAAGCAGTCTCTTCTTGCTCTGGTGTCATTGCTTTGATTGCTTTTTCCTGATCTTTGGTTAACATGAACCCACTTGGCATTTGCAGAGATCCAAGGGAAGCCGTATCAAAGTTCTCGGACACTGAATCTGCTCCAACAAGTGGTCCAAAATCTGACTCATCCAGGTTCCCAGCAGATTTTGCTTTGTTGTTGTATCCTAAAGCTTTGGACTGTAAAGATCCAGATGTGCCCAGACTGTCTGTTGACTGTGCTCTCCGTAGTCCATCTTTAAACATATCATTATCTGATTTATTGAAAGATTCACCAGAGGAAAGAAGCAAGTCTGCATCCAGTGAATGGACTGAGCCATGGGTGCTATTGACTTGCACCTGGAACTGAGAAACAAGGAAGAAAAAAGAAATGTGTAATCCATTCTAGAAGCATAGGACAAGAGGAATGCTGGACACTAATCACCACACATGATAAAGAGAAATCTCACTTGACTTTGGCAAGAACATCAGCCTTACAGATAGTGGAGAGAAGGATAGGAAAGTGAAGTGTACCAGCTAGAATTCAAAAACAAAAACAAACAAGCAAAAAAAAAAAAAGTGTCTTCTGTTAACAGGGTGCTTTTGTAAGGATCTGTCTTCCTGCAGAGAAGCAAGGACACAATGACCTTACATCTTCCAACACATGGAATGAGGTGCTTCTTCCACTAGAGAGATACTGGCACTATCCCTTCTAAACTATACACAACAGAAGGCAATTCCACAAGTAAATTCAGATGTCTTTTGTAAAACCAAAAAATTTACGTTAACAGAAAAAGAAATGAGAGTATGATACACTGAAAATCTATAATAAGCGAACATTCTTCTTCTATTTCTTCTGCTCTGAGTGACTTTATTTTATGTACAGCTAATCTTCTGAAGTGAAAAGAGAAAAGGCTGGACTTAAACTGAAAGGTATCCTGGGGAATACCGATACCAAATGCCATACTAACTATCCTGTGACATATATAAAGCACATCAAGTCTCTTGATCTATTTTTATTTATTTGTAGCACTGAAAAGAGAGCAGTAATGCCTTATTTTAAAAATGTATAACTGCTTTCAAAATACCTTCCAATATATTATGCACTTCTGCTTTGTCATTACACACCAAAACCAAAAAATCAACACTGAAAACAAGCCTCTTGAGAAAAACAGCTATTTCTGAACGAGGTCCAGCAGGAGCTAGCAGGCAGCTGGTACTTCCATAGAGCTATTCATAACTTATCACTATATATTATGTGCTACTGGATTTATGACTATTGTAAATAGAGCCCTCTCTTTTAAACATTTTATTTATAGTATTTAATAATATTTATATATAATATTATATATAAGTGTATAAATATATATAAAATATATAATATTTATATATAGCCTTCTTTTAATAATTTTTAGGCATACTATTTATATTAACATGTATATATACAAGTTCAAGTTTGTAACAAAATGTCAAGAGAAGACAAACTTGTATAAAATTGCATCTTCAGACATCGCCTGGTCATACAGCAAACTGCTCCAAAGTCAAATCAGGACAAGTTGTAAGACAGGACTGATAATATGATTCATTACCACTCATAAAAAATATTCTGTATAGTTCAAAAAGGTCATAAATAGCAACACAACCAATTCCATGTACAAAGCCAAAACAACTCTGGAAACTACGCCCTTTGGCAAAATGTAAAGTTTGCCATTATGTATAATTGGTAGAATTAAATAAATGTTGTGATCAAGAGACTAAAGACTATCTTAGGAAGTAAGATTAAAGAAAACAGCAGAAGACAAAGCTTTTGTTCACCATCAGTGTGTCTCTCTTGCCTATCTGGACACAGAAATGTTAGTAGAGGGCAGAGTATTTGAAATAGAAAGTTGTATCCTCACTGTAGGATAAAAGGTAGAACTAGACCCAGGTACATTTAGCTGTGATGATTCTGAACATCTTTCTGCATTCCAAACTGTTATAAATCATTGATCAGAATAAAGGGCAGAGTCTAGAAGTACATACTTATTATCCTTTTTGAAGGGGGAAAAAAAAACAGGCAAAATACTGTCTCACACTGCAAATTCTCAAATCTTCTGAAGCTGACATATCTTTCCGTAGCACAAAACTTTGTTTGTATTGATTTGTCCCTATTTTGACTTACAAAAACCAAAATGGAAGCTGGCAGCTGATCAAATAAACAAGCAAAATGCAGTGGGAAGGGTTAAGTAGCTGCCCATTTTGATACTGCTTCCAAGTTCCAGCCTGTGTACTCGCTGAACTTGTTCCCGCACACGTGAAAGCTTAGGCCAGTTTCAGACACGTGTCCAGCTTGTGCCAGTGAATGACACTCTAATGACATCCAGCAGCAGCACTTTTTCTGGCTGTTATAATAATGGGTTTACTAATACAGCTCAAGCAGCTTCTGCAAAAACTTGGTGCTGAGCCCCAGCTACCGGCTTGTTAAAGAAAAAAAAAAAAAGTAACATTTATTTTTGGTTGCTAAACAGTTGTGGCCAAAAACCTCAACTCACACAGTTGGATGTGGCTGAATACGCAGAGACAGACACGTCACTCTATTCTGTAGATGCTAAGCAACTGGCTAACTTCACAATCTGTGATCTCAGACTTGTCTAACCAGTCTAAGTTTAGAACAGAATTCAACAATGTATGTTAGCAAAGTAGCTACAGGCACTTGCTGAATGTTCAGATGTAACTGGTTTAATTCTGAACATTCATGTGTGTTAAAACATAGCTGTGAATCTCAAGAGAATTTAACACCAAAATGCAAAAGGGAAATGACTGTTTTTAACAGCACTTCTCAGAATTATTATCTTCCAATCTTCATTAGAATTTATATATTTGAGTGCAACTCCAAAGATTTTTTTAATTGTTTAATTAGAAATGAAAGCTACAGAGACTAAAGGGCACTAAGTTTGCTTCCGTATTTGTAATCAACACCCTGAGGAATGCACGAGCACTCAGACTTGCTTTCAACTCTCCAACTGTTTTACCTCTTCATTAGAGAGCTGAGTAAGGGTTTCCTCAGGAGCTAGAGAACAGGAAGCTTTTGTTTCATCATCTGAATCTTTCTGCTTCTGCTCCTTTCTCTTGCTAAGCCTCTGCTGATCGTCTTCTTCCTAGAAATCAGTAGTTGAGAGAGAACACACAGAAGCAGGATTCAGTTTTGTCATGGTAGTCATGACATAGCTTTCCTGATATACTAACATACAAAAAAGGCATTGGGAAAGATACTTTTGCTTAAAAACCCAGGACTTACCAAATAAGGATTCTTTTGGTTAAAAATGTAGCGTTCATTTTGCAAGGCACCCAAACTGACTTCAAGTTTAGTGGCCAATTCATATTCTAGAATAATTTTCTTCACGGAACGTATGACCTAGATCAAAATTCTTATTATAGGGATTACCAAGTAAATGGTAAAACCTGTAATCCCAATATCCTTAACCCAGTCACAGATGACTGTTTCTTCCTCCAAAATTAAGTTCTGGATCATATTACATTTTCATTTAACAATATTACCAACAGTACTGTTAAAGTTACTATAATTAATTGTAATTAATTAATATTAATTTAATTTAAATATTCCACAAATGGAGGTTGTTATAACTGTCATTCAATTGGAGAATTTCTAGTAAAACTGTCAGCTATCAGTTTTTTGAAATATTAGCACACCTAAATAGCTTGTCTCCAAAATGTGATTTCCATGCCTGTTATACCACATTAAATCTACAGCCATAAAAAACCCCCAAAACACAAGAAAAAACAACCAGACAAAGAAAGAAAGAAACAAACAAAAAAAAACCCCACACACACAAAAAGAAAAGGGAAGCAGCAAGTAACCTGATCCTTTTTTTTCAGTTCTTCAACCTGTCGGAGCTGCTCCGAGGTCAGAACAATTTCCATCCGTTGCATGTCCCTCATCAGCAAGCGCTGAGACTCCAAGAACTGGTCATTGGCTTTTTGCCATGTGTGTTTCAACTGGTTGTGCTGCTGTCGCTCTTGCTCTAAGAGATGGCAGACTATTCAAAAACAGAAAGAGTCCTTCTGAAATGGCATTTTTTTTAACCTCTTTTCCAAAGAGAAGAATTTTTATGAATAATTGTTGTTCTAATCAAGAACAGCCAGGCTTTGTTCAACAGCTATTTAGGATGAAATATGACATTTCCTCAATTCCCAAACTTGGCTTGTCATTTGGGCTGCATTGCTGACAGTGTAAGATTTCCTAATTAGAAGACTAATGCCTTAAACTATTAGAATTCCTGGATGAAGTTACTTCTTTTTTAAGCACTGGTTTCAAGGCTGTCTTCAGCATCCCTGTTTATCTCAGCGGAAGGTTCGTTTGCCGTTCCTCCACAGCGATTCTGCGCCGTGCCGCCCTGTGTGCACATCCACACCAGCACCAGGCATTCTGAACTGACTTATCTCAGGGAGACAATATGGAAGCGATGCTCGCAACCGTACACAAATAAAAGACACCAGTAAAATCATTTTAATAAGAAGGGAGCTTGCAGTACTATAAGAACTTAGCAGAAATTCAATAGCATCCCTTGAGAGAATGAATAGCTCTGTTGTTTTCTCTGTCATAAAAGAATTCCACATTCAACTCTGCTGTTAACACTTTAAGGGCTTTAATGTTTAAGTACTGCTTCCTCCCCCCATAATTTCTTTAAATCCAACTCAAATAAGAAATCAAAAGGGAATTAACAGCTACATTGGCTTGTGCATCCTTAGTGTACAAGAGTCAAAAGGGTTATTCTTAGCAAGGTACCTTCATGCAGTTCTTTCCGCAACTTCTCTGCATCTTCTTGCAGGACTGACTTCTGTGTGTTGAGAACGGCAACATACATCTCTAAGTCTGTCCTACACGACTTCTCAGCTTCCAAATAATGGTTCAGCTCTTTAACCTGAATAAAAAGAGGGAAATCTACCATCTCAGTGGGCAAACACTCTCAGGCATCTTCTTTCTGTCAGAAGTTAGAGAGTCACCTGTTCAGGTAACGTGCACAAGTTTGTTTCCAGAAATGACAAATGTTCAACTACCAGCGTGCAAGTAGAACCTGTATTTATTTCTGAATAAATTAGCTCATTACAATTCTGCTACCTCAAATGTATCAGTATTATCACAGTTATATCAGTTGAATCACAACAGCAGCAACACTGAGCACAGAGATGGTAAAGAGGCAAATATCTAAGAGCAGCAGACAGCAAAGCAATCCTTTAATCAGCGGCGATGAGCCCAAAGCTAAGTAGGATGTGGTGACAGTTCAAAACAGAGTACTAACAGTAGTCAGCAAACAAGACTGAGGCAAGGTTGAAGTAAAGTAAACTAGGGATGGTAAGTCTAAGAAGAGAACACTGGGGAACAGACAAGAAAAAAAAAAAACCCCAACATTCAAACCCCTGAAAGATTGCTGCTAAAGGAAAGGAAAATCTGACAGTGAAAATCAACTACATCAAGAGAGACTGAAGAAATGTATTAGGATTTTTTTCTTTTTTTTTTTTTTAAATAGCAAAGCTAACCAAGTCCTGCAGAAATTGCAGAACCTTTTAAGCTGGAGTTACACAAACCTCTGTCAAACACAATGCTCACAGAAATGGGTCCCATGTTGGAGCAAGGAATGAGCTGAAAGGTTTCTTTATGGCACTATTTCAGTTTTATGGTTTGCTGAGTCAGGAATCACAGGAATTTTTATTTGATAAGCAGCAAAAGCCTTCAGGAAATTCCTAACTGGCTCCACAGAGCTGCTGCACAGGAGGCCCAGACACCAACTCAGGGTTCAGCTTTAACTGCCATTGATGGTGGGGACATCTCTCCCTGCCCTAGGCACCAAGTCTGCCACCTGCCAGCCTTTCAGCCTTTTAAATAGGGAGATCTGACACCCAGAGAGCAGTCCTTGGGAAGGATGGGGTGAAGAGAAGAGAGAAATTTAAAAATGCATTGTTTCACTAACCCAGCTAAATACTTGAGACTGAAACCCAAAATGACAGGACTCAAGCAGATCTGAGGGACTTCATCATGACCAACAGAAAACCTAAATGTATTGCTCATTCTGCACATCACTCCTCATACCTGCCTAGGAATAACAATCCTGTCAATAATAGCTTGTAGTTTTATGGTGCTGTAAAGTGCTTTAACAACTTCATTGTGATTAAATATCTCCTTGATATAAAACAGCAATTCTTTCCCATTAAGCTAAGAAGGTGACTCAAAGTGGGACCATGGGCAACTTCAGACAGAAGGAATTAATGAAGTGGAATTGACCACGGGTCCAAATTAAGGGCTTAAGTTCTTTTCTTTGGTAAGAATCACCATCTAAAGGGAGACTTCTTTATCCACGTTTCTAGTTTATTGAGGGGCAGTTTTTAAAGTGATTATTCTCTTCCTCCCTCCCCCCAAGCTATGTGTGCTTGTGTTTTACTCATCCCATAGAACGACATGCTCAGATTTTAGAGGACTCAGAGACACCAACACAATTCCTGGTCCTGAAACAGTATCAATTTTATTCAGGCCTTGCCTGTAAGGAAAGAGGGAGAGGAGAATGATCTATAATTAAAAAGTCTATGAAAAGTTTTAGACTATTCCGAAGAAAAGATAAAAAGGAGGAGATAAAAACAAACAAACAAAACCAAACCAAAAACCATCTTGAGAGCGAGCGAGTGAGCAAGAAAAGGTTCTCATTTCCTCATCTTCCCCAAATTCATCCTGGCAGTGCAAAGACAGCATTATCCTCATCAAGAGAAAACCAGAACTACCTGGAGAACTATTATTCCCAGGAACATTTGAATCTCCAAACTGTAACCTCTAAAGCACAAAGAATCTATGAAGGAGGAAAACACTCGAGCATGGTCTCTTGATTTAGTAAGATCTTTTATACTGTTAAATGTATTACACTGTCCTCCCAAATCTCAGACACACCTCCAAGTTGAAATAAGGGGAGGGGGGGAACAAAGAATAAAAAGAGAAAGAATTCCAGCAAGCAATGAGCATCTGTTTAAATAAGAATGTAAGTGACCCAAAAGACAAGGAAGGCATTTACTTTTATGTCTTAAAAACATCCACATGGTAAAAGTTACTTTGCAATTTCAGCCTATTTCACTTTCAAGATAAAAGTAGCTGTTCCAGAAGACATTTCTGTATAAAACAGTACATTAAAATGCAACTACTATGATGTAGATGCTATTTACCCTTCACAGCTGATGAGAAAGTTCACCAGGGGTTCTGACATAGCTGAAGAATACAGCAATGGTAGATAAATCATGTCCATTGGTTTCTGGGCAGCAATGACCAGTATCCCTTCCTATCAACCTTGAGGTTCGATTAAATGATAAGATATAAAAATTCTGGTGAATTGCCTCAGTTTTATGCCCAGGTTTAGAGAGTGAAATATAGCAGATGCTGGATGGAAGTACATTAAAAGAATTCGACCAAATGCAAATCTGTGGCTGCAAGCACACCACCAACCTAAAGGCCAGGCTTTTGGAGAGATGCAAAGCAGCTGTTTTTCTAGAGCTTTTGCTGTTTTATTACCTGAAGCCATGCAATTTAAGCTAAGCACAGATGACACACATAACACAACCCTCAAAACAGAAAGATGGGAAAACGTATATAGGCCAAAGAGGTTATTTGAGCTACAGGAGAGGAGACGTATTGCGCACAAAGAGCTTCACAACACACCTTTTTCTTCCTGACAAATCTGACTTGACTTCTCTGCATCAAACTAGCACGATGCAGGATATAAATTAGGATACAGTTACAGCTCCACCTCACCTTTGATGCTTCCAACTCTTTTATTTTTTCTTCAGCTCCCGTCAGTTTCTCCTTCAGCGCCGCGATCTCCTTTTCCATAGGCATCACAACCGAACGCAGCTTCTCGGCATCTTCCTGGGCCTGAAGTTAAGACAATAAATTATGGCCAACACACATCATCACAGTTTTCACCACAGCAGTTCCATTATCAGAGACATTTGGAGAAAATCCTCTATGCCAACAAAAAGAGCTCGCTAAACTTCCACTTCCAGTACTCATGTTACTGCTGTTTATGGAGTTCAGCAGTCGTCTCCGTGTCAACAGGCTGATAGTAATTCAGTCACAGAAGGCAGTTACGTTTGAAATCTATAGGAATTTGGCCAGGAATATCTGTTTTTAAAAAGGATGTTAGGAAATCTATCAACTCTTGATACCTGGGAGAAAAATTACCAATCAAACACATACACTTTTCTGATATTAAAGGTCCAACAACATCCTGCAGCTTACTGACACATAGCACACTGAAAGTGTAACACAGAAACTGCATGGTATTTGTTTACTTACTCAGCAAGTTAAAAACAAAAGAATCTGGACAGTATAGCTCTGTCATGTTTTGGAAGACCTTTTTTCAACGTTAAATTACTACTACACCTGGTTTTTGTGTTACTGTACTAAATATTTCAATACTATACACAGACAATGTATCAAAACCCCTGTGGTTATTTTCAAAAGGTAGTTCTGAAAAGATCAAAGCAGGACAACGCAATGAGAAGACTGATATGAAGAAGAAAACAAAGAAATAGCCAGGTGAAAATATCATGAATAAAAAGAAGAAATAACACTCAGTGTTCAAATACAGAACCATACATCCAAGGATGGCCATGACATCCCCATTTCCTAAATGCTCTGGCTTTCCTTCATGGATGCCCTAAAACCCTTCCAAGTGAAAGTAACAGCTCCCAGAGACTCCTCAACAGCAAGCAGAACACTCAGATATTCATTAAAGCTGAATTCTTAGCAGCTTGAAGAATTTCAGCAACCTAACGGGCTCAGAATACTCAGTTGTTCTCTGTCTTCTAGTGGAAGGACTCAGCAGGGGAGGGGAGGGAAGGAGGAGAACCGTGTCCCAGCGCTGAAGTTTAACCAGATGACACTTTTCTGACCCTTATCAGAAATGGCAGCTGCTAAAAGATAACAATCATGTCTTGTTTTAAATCTAGACTAGCATGCAGTCTCAGAGGCTACTCATTTGATTTTCAGTTTCTGGGAAGCTTACAGGCAACAATACTCTCAGCAAGATTTTCAGGGGAAGAATTAGGCAATGTTTAAGGATTTAAGTTTTCTAAACTTTAATAGAGAAAATAAAATAATACTCCAATACCTGCCAATGACAAATGCTACCAGGCCCTTAGGCACTAAAAAGCTTTAAGGAAAACTCCGTAGACGAAAGAAAATTAAATTTCATCCCAATTCACTCATTCCTGCAGCATTTGGCAGCTTACTTGCCCAAAGAGTACAAATAAAATCTGTTGAGGAAAGCAAGAGCCGTCACGTGGCGCAGTGAATTCAAAACCAGGGCCACGTGACAGTGTCACCCATTCTCACACCCCCTGGGACACACATACCCTGGGACACACATACCCTGTCGCCTGCAGCCACCAAATCATCAGTTGCATTTTTCAAACAGATGGGAGAAGGAGTTGAACCTCAAAAGATGGGTTTCTTTTTCATTTAGTCTCAGTTAACAGTACCTCAGCTGGACCAAAGACAGCCCAACACTTTTAGGATATCTGAACGAGCATTTTTTTCCTAACTACTCATGAAAACTGCAGGAATATTGCATCACTAGGGTGATTTCACACAGTTCAATACTGAATATAGAGCAACCAACCAGTTCAGAGAAGCAAAGTTCTCTGAAAGCAGTATCAGATAGCTGAACAGCAACCAACTGCAGAGGCAAAACTGTATCAAATTCCACAGGACAGAAAAGGGACTCCAGCTTTTGCTGCTTGGTAAACAAGAGCTGCAGTTTGACACTACAGTTGCAACATCACAAATGTTTCCTTTAAAAAAAAAAATAAAGTGGAGGGGTGAGGATCCATATTAAAGGTCAGTGCGATACTGAACTAAACACTCAGCATAGCCTGTGCATCTGCTAATAAAATGGGTGCTGGTCACTGGTCTGCTTTTGAAAGTGAAGTCTAACTAATGAGACTCCCAATTTGAGGTTAAAGTTCCCACACCAGCTTTTAAGAAAATAAAAATACCTATTCTATGGAAAAATTCTATATAAAGATACTGTCACGGATGGCAAGAGAGTTATTATCCTTAAAATGTTTATTTCCTTGTAACTTGACTGTCAAAGACCATGTTTTTGGTTTGGGTTTTTTGTTTGGTTTTTTTTTACACATTATCAGTTTGTATTTACCCATCACCCAATCAAAACCAAAGCACCCAAACCACTTCTGCCCCAGCAAAACCTGCTTCCCCCAGCACAGCAGCTGAAGAACACACTGCAAGGGATCTGCAGACCACAGCGTGAGGCCGACTCCAGAGAAGATGGTAAAAGTGAGGCCAAGTCAGCCCAGAAACGATGGCACTGCCAGCCTGACCACAGGCTACGGCAACCCTGGGTACCACCCCCCCTTACCACCCAGCCAACCGACACCTACAGAAGAACAAAAGACTGGCTGGAGAAATCTCAGGCAATACCGTAGCTGGATTTTTTTCCTTAGAAGAGACAAGCAGAATGCAGAGACTCAATTTGATAATCTCTCTTTTAAAGCAGGAGTAAACCATTTTAAGTTCCTCTAAATCTATTCCACTGTTCCACAGAACATTACCAACAAAAGCAGCTTACTCTGTATCAGATTTTACGGCCAACTCTGTCACAGAAATCAGGTAACTCTCCCCTTCCAACTTCCCCTCTTCTGACTAATAAGCACACTTCGTAACAGGAGCTCTGTCCCTTCTGGCTCCCTTTTCAAAATACCTGTTCTGCAGACTTCTGCTGCTCCCAGATGAGCAGAACTGTGCTAAGAAGAATCTTTGTATCACAGCTCCAACGCAAACCAGATCCTTTCCTGAATGGAAAATGAGGTTTGAATAACAAGGGACTAGACAAATTTTGCCAGTGGGTAAGACTCATCCCCACCGAGTTATCATCCAGAGGGAGCCCGGGCACTCCCAAGCAGAGAACTCGGAGTGAAGTGCCATGGCTGGAGAGAACAAAAAATCCCAAACCCACCTGGTACTACAATGCAATAAGAAGACAGAGAGATTGTTACACATCAGCAACATGTATTCTGAAAGCTGAATCACTAGGTACACGTTTATCAAGATACTAACAAGATACTCACCTCTTCTTGAGTCGTGAAGGCAGATTTACAGAATACACAAAAAGTTTGCAGCACAGATTTTGTAGAAATGGTTGCTTTATGATACAGAACACAAATTTTCGACAGAGATTTAACAATTTGCAACCTCAGATCTATTTACAGTGAAAAGAAAGCAAGACACACTCTTTCTGACAAGAGGATGCTGAAGAAAGCCAGGTTTGTAGGCTTAGACTTGGATACCCCTGGCAAAGGAGTCACAATCTAGTAAATACAGCTCAAAATAGTACTAAAATCTTACCCACCTGCTCCAAGTGCTCCCAAACCAGGATAAATAAGGTGCCCTCTGGAAGGGAGACAGCACATACACTGAAAATCTGTACACTCAACCAAAGAAGTAAACTTTAAATTCAGAGCTATTTACAGAATTTGGAGCAACGTTTGTTATCTACCCTTCAACTCTTTCCAGACAAGGAGCATAGCTGTTAGCAATTCTGAGGATGCAGTACCACATTTCATGGGTTTTCTTTGCAGTTTAAAATGGATTGAAGGCAAATTGAAGATAACTAAACTGAGATACTACACAGACACAAGAGCCAGGAGGGTTTGAGTCCTGGGCTGAAACACAAGGCTTGCAGTCCTGCCTCTGCTCTGCCTGTCTGCAGAAAGCTCCTGTTGAGAACTCCAGACAACACTGTGGTTTTCTGCTGGTTTTAAGAACTGTGATATATTATTTACTGGTGCTGCATCTACATACAACCCAGAGAGCACAGTACTTTCTTTTCCTTTTCAAAAATACCTTCATCTCCCAGCCAGTTCTGCAGAATCTCCAAACATCTCAAAGATATTTTTGAAAAACTCTTTCCACACTTATGCCTTGAAATAAAATAAATCCAACCTTATAAAAAAGCATATGAAGATGGAGGATAATACAACACTGTTGGCTGGAAATGCCATTATTTTGCATGAAGAATTGATCACAAGTCTTCAAATAGCACATCCCAAGTGATTAAGGAAATTCCTCCTTTCACACTGATCGCTGAGGCATGAATATTCATTACTTTGCTAGCCAAACACAGCTTTTTATGGGCTCGGGCTTTGATAATTTGATTTTAGGTAGAATTGAATGCCCTTTTCCTAATTTTAATCTAATTCCTAGTCTCCTTTAGGAAAAACTCACAAGTTTAATGACAAAGAAGATTAAAAAACCCATGCAAAGCAGTTTAAGCAATTATTTCAAGCTGCACTCTGAAGACCAGATTTCCCCCTCCCCCTCCTATTACATAAAGTACACGTTCCTCTGCTTTACAGGCCTACAGAGCTTCCCAGGCTCACGGGAATCAAGAGATTAATAAATGGATCACCTTCTTCTTTGCGATGGCAAGGGACATTTATTTCCCTGTTAAGAGAGTAGAGTTGAAAATGCTATTTATCTGCTATCCAAAACTAGCGTGCTGCTGGGATTTTACACTATGGACCCTGCATCTTCTGAGTTTCTATGAGACTCACCATGCTGATCCAGTTTTGAACCTTCCTTCCAGCTTCAAGTCTTTCTTCCTCTTAACAGGGATAAAACCTTCCCTTAAAAAATGTTTGCATCTTAAAATTCCAGTCGCAGTTCCATAGTCAGGACATTGGCAAATAGGCTTGACTCTGACTCCTACCTTTCTACGTCAGGACTACACGGAGAGCAGCCTCACTGAACACCAGACTGCAATTATGCAACTACAGTGAGCAGTATTCAAAACTCCCTTTGTAAGTCTCAGAGAAAGAATTCCAATATTCAACACTGATTGCTTGTTACAACACAGTAAAAACAGGTAAAATACTTGTTATGTGGAATGTTTATGATATTCAATGCTGTGTTTCTTCTGCTGACAGCAAGCAGAAACAAGGAAATGCAGTGATGTGGCAGATTATCAGATGTTAGTCTACTCCTTTACTGAATATAGGATCATTACTACACTAAAATGGTCTTAGAATATTTTAAAGAAAACTGTGAGCCTGCTGAGAAGACAAATTCACTTGAATGCTGATTTTTATAACACGGCAAAGATTCCAAAACACTGACCTATTATGACAGGTTCAATTTTCTTCCCGTCTAAAAGGAAAAGACACCAAATCTTCAAATGCAACAAAAAAAACCCCAAATCCAAACTCAACACAAAGCATCTCATTCTAGAATCACGGATCTTTGAACAACAACAAATACTGTCAGACTCCAGGGCAATTCTCTTTCACCATGCGTTGTTCTGTGACAGCAAGGTTCTGCACTTCCTAGGAAGCTCATAGAACCACACTACATTGACCTGGCTTCCCTTCAAGAACGGCAGAAGACATTTTTGATACAGCACCCATTAAAAACCTCAAAAGAAGTCTGGAAGATCTAAGAAAAGGAGTAAAAGGGCAGAACTGCAAAGAAAATTTTAGAAATTTGCAGTCAACTCACAGAAGCCTAAATGGCAATTTGAGTTCATTCGACATTCTGACAAGAAACTTTGAGGCCTCCTGCTTTCACAGACTGACGGGCAAACCTTACCATGTCCTCAGGCATCATCCTCTTACTGAATGCACATAATCAGGCACAATACCTTTATGGATTCAAATGCA
The DNA here is from genome assembly GCA_025345505.1 of Todiramphus chloris collaris. Lineage (NCBI taxonomy): Eukaryota > Metazoa > Chordata > Aves > Coraciiformes > Alcedinidae > Todiramphus > Todiramphus chloris. Next base: position 861,590 of record JANVCC010000094.1, on the reverse strand, counting down.
GGATTAGGTCACAGTGACTTCCACGAACAAAGAGCCAAAAGTTGGCAGAACAAGTCTTTGTGTACTCTGAGGAGCTGTAGCAGGCCATAGAGATGAACTCATGCATAACAGCCCATCTTGAACCAGAAAGTGAAGAACTAGACTTCAACTTACTTTTTTCATTTCATTTTCTAGGTTTTCTTCCTCTTGACCTTCAGACAGTCGCCTTCTCAACTCTGCGATTTCCCGTTCCACATTTTCTCGGTATTGATTCCACTGAGCTCGCTCTTGCTCCAACCTGTGATGATACTGGAGCTCGTAGTCACGAACAGTCTCTATAAAACAGCATTTCCAAAACTTATTTTCAACATATGTTACATTCCAGAGCTTTAGGATCTCCATCTTCAACAAGTCAATGATTTACCATAATCAACAGGACAACAACAAACTCTCCCTCCCTTCCTCTCTCTTCCCTTTGACTCCTGCCCCAAACCCTAACTACACAAGCAGAAAATCCAAAGCAACTGCATCTCAACTTGTACCACCACTAGAACACAAACAAACAAGCCCCCAAAACTGTGTAACTCCTGATTTCAAAACAACATACATGTCTAACACCCAATTTAGCAGCACATTTTGTACCTCCAAGAGCATCAACGAAATACCAAGGCCCTACTTACTTACTCCAAAATGCAAAGGAACTAGAACTCAGAGAGCTTTCCTTTTGCTATCATTAATATCACCCCTTCAGGCAAGGAGCTGTCTTTCTTTACACATGGAAAGCAGCTGGCACAAATAAGCCTTGATCTAGGTTCATGTATCTATGTACATCTTAAACAGAAATTTGTGTATTCAGTGTACACAAAGATTTGTCTTTTCTGGGGGTAAAGGATAATCTGGTGATGGAAAAACTGCTGGCTGTAGGCTCATGATACTGTGATCCTGTTTGTGAACCTCTCAGCAAACAGTTATGGCACAGTTTGTCCCCAGTTTACATCCTGCATTTTGTTCCTTGCACGTAGTTTGTCTTGGAAATGCCGACAGCTGTGCAACACACAAACACGACAGAGAGTAGCTCAGAACTATCAAGAAAAAGAAGAAGACCCATTACTGATCCAGAGCAGCATGTTCAGTCACTAGCCTGGGGAAAAGTCCCTGTGATAGCTCTGGGGGGACACTCTCTGTCTGACAGAAGGACTGTGTTTACACAAGAGAGAAGAGAATCATGCTGTCAGCCTAGAGCTGTTTTCAGACTTGTCAGGTTACATGCATTATCTTCATGGAAGGATGAAGTGTCACATTCATCGTCCCTTAAAAATGCTTTCCACATATATGGGAGTTCTCATTGCCGTGATTCCTTCTAAATTCTGTCATATTAAGAAAAAAAACCCACCATGCTCCTGTTCACACACTTGGGAACAACACTTCACACGTCACTTCTGTAGCCCCACTTTGCTGAGCCATGAAGGGAAGCTGTCCATGATCTGTGCAAGAGCAGCACAAACCCCCAGCTGCACACCGAGGAGGTGTCTGATCTCAGCAGAAGCAGCTCGTCTGGTTCTTACCTTTCATAATAGCTTGTAGTGAAGCTACTTCTTCTTGCCACTGTCTCTTCACCTCATCGATAGCTTCCTGCTTCGTATTCTCAGACACTGTAGCTATCGCTTTGATGTTCTCCATTTCAGCATGAGCTTCCATCAGCTGGGTCCGCAACTGGCCCAGATCATCCTGGGCTGCTTGCAGCACTGCATTTTGTCGTTTGAGGTCCTCTGAAAAGAAGTGTTATTTACATTTAGCTTGATCAATAAATTCAATCTGAAGAGTATTCATAGTTACTATGGCAGAGGACAGTGCTCTAACAAGGGGGGGTGGTGGTGAAGGAAACACCTGCATCTACCCACAACAACTGAACAAATAAATGTCAGCAGGTATCTTTAGGGAATATTATTTCTTAGCTTTGCTTGCCCTTGCCTTTTGTTGAAAAAGTAACTTCTCATGGATGCAGCCACAAAGCAGCTGCTGTAGGTAGAACCTACAAATCAATCTACCTGACAGAAGTAAACTCTGCTATTAATTAGTTCATTATTATTTAACTCATTCTGGCAACGAATCTGGAAAACTAAGACCAACATGCAGGAAGACAGTTCTTCCCTCATTACTGACACCAACGTGATCCTGAATTTGGATAGAACACTTTGTCTTTCTTGAACAGAAACACTTGGTGACCACCGTGCAGAGCCTCATTCTGCTGTGGCTAAATCTGAGCTTCTACTAAATAAATATATAAATAAATAGGATACATTTAATGGAACATCCACTATTCCTCTAATTGTCACACCTCTAAATGGAAATTAAATTAATTTCACATTATCCTCATGAGTTTTCAGTTATTCTGAAGTAAAAAGCTCTGGAAGATAGATATATATATAGATATGTTCAGCAAAAGCATCTGGCCAGTGTACAACACACCTCAAGCTATCTCTGTGTACTTCCCTCAATACCAAAAAGCTTCATCAACCCCAGTACCCAACACCTCACCCCTAGATACACGATACGGAGCCCAGAGCTGACAGGGTATTCAACAGGGCATTAATCCCAATGTAAAAAACAAAATAAACTACAGATAAATCCAAACAAGGTCCTGTAGCATTTATATTAGTTTTGATACAACAGTATTAAGGATGGGTTGTACATTCATGGGAGGGTCTTGGAGAATGGGGAAGGAAAAGAGCTTTTGGGGAGAAATAAAAATATAATAAATAAAAAAAAGCAATTGCTTTTATATTCTCCTCTGGTATCTCTTCACTTCAGTACATGTGAAAGTTGAAAACATTTTTTCCCCCTCATCACAATTTATTTTTATTTGCTATTTTTTGACTGTTCCTTTCTTGTTCCTTGTTCTCCTTACAAGGGAGAATTATTGCTGATCTCATCAGCAGTGTCTTGCATCTTAAATTTCCCTTCATCTGGCTGCTAGAAACACAGAGAAATAGGCTTTCCATATGATCTGATCTTCATTATGCCTGTTGTACTTCTGCTCTCATAAGTTTATACAAGCAGCTGCAGTCTTAATGCATTATTTTTTGTCTCTGCTTTCCTATGTTAAGGACAGGAAAATCATCAGGATTAGAAATAAATCAATTTGGCTCTCAGAACAACAGCTATCTCTACTCTCCAATTCTTCACCAGATATTTGAGCTCATATGGTTCACATTTTCCTATAAAGACTGTTATTGAAATCGATGCCCTTGGCTGTATTAAAACTTTTACACTGTTTGTCTGCTTATGTTCTACCTCGGCTGGCAATTTAAGACAAATTAATACTACGTAAAAAAAGCTAAGCACAAAGTACAAGCAGCTCCCCATCCACACCCTGGCTCTCCACTTCCCAGCTCAGCTGCTGTTCCAGGAGAACAAGCGCATCGTGACTCCAGCAAGCTGGCATTTCAAACTCAGTGGTGTTTCTGTGTGTACGCACCGAGCTGCTCTGCTGACTCCATCCACGCTGGCAAGTCTTCACATTTAAGTCTAAAAATTCATTCTAGGAAGCTGAATCCCCACCTACTGATTTTACTCTCTGCTTGGCTCTTATGTTCTTATTGCATCTGTTTTAAAGGCTACTGTCACTTCTCCATTGTGGCAAATCACACACAACAATGGCTTATCCCACTAACCAGGCTGGATATGTAGTTGACTATCTCCCTGAAATCCTAATTATCCTTAATAAAACAAACATGTGGTGTGCATGGGCAGTTGGCATTACAAAGGTTAATCTTCATACAGCAATTATTCGAATAAACTTTAGAAGAATCCCGAAAACTCACCTTCCTTAGCCAGGTATAACTCCTTAAATTTTGCTCTCTTTTGATTAAATTCTTGCTCAAGTTGCTGTTTTGTGCGCAGAAATTCTGCGTTGACCTTTTCCAATTCTGCTACCCGTTGTAGAAGAGCAACTAAAAACAAAACAAGATCAGGAGATAAGGCGTGGCACTGCCACTCCAGCCATCCCATTTTGCATGTCTTAGGTTTGGGGCTTATTTCTAAAATATCTTTACTCATTAGCTCAGCTGCTGCCCCCTGAAACATCTGGACAACTAGTCAGAGACCTTAAAGCAACAGTAGATTTTATTAGATCGTAGCACAAAATTGTAATTAGACATCTGCACAGCACAGGAAATACACCCGGCGTGAATTCGGTAGAAAATAATCCATCTCCTAAAGAAAAAAAAAAATCTCAATTTTCTATATACAATGATGAAATGAAAAAAAAAAAAAAAAAAGCCAAAACAAAAACAAAACAGCAGCACCATTTTTATTTCTATTGGTCCTTCTTTCCAAAAGAGTGGGAATTTAGGCACAAGGCACGGGAACAGCGTGTGAAGGCTGAGCGACAAAGCACCAACTTCTCAAACAGCACAGGAAAACCCCTGAGCTAAAACTCAGGTGCCACCATCTCTCCTGTCTTCAGTCCTGCACGTTCACCAAAAGCAGGTGAGCTGGACCATACTCTGAGAAGTCTCCCAGAGGATGACCATCGATGGAGAAATAACTGATCAGAAGAGCAAGTTCTCCTTGTTTCCAGCACGCAAAAATCCTCAAGGGCACAGATACATCACACTGTTCTCCAGTGCTTGGCACACTGGCACTTCATCTGGTGGTACCACAAAAGAGGGAAGAGTAGGAAGTCCACAAAGCACCAAAAGATTGTTATAATGTGCTTACTATTGAAAAAAAAAACCCCACATACCATTGTATGATTCTATAAAGAGCCCACACAACCACCAACCCTGAAATGCTAATCTTCATGAGCAATATTAACTTCTTGAGCAGAGTTTCCTATAGCACACCTCAGAATTCAAACATGAAACGGAAACAAAAGACCGATGAGCTAGAATAAAATCCATCTCCATGTTGCAATGCACTGGGCAAAAAGTGGTCCTCTAGACGACTCTCTACCTGTTCTGCAAAAGCATTTTATGGACGTGTTGCAAAGCTGAATCACTCCTTTTCAGGTATAGCCTCTATATAGCAGAGACACATAAACCACCGACCCATCAGTGTCATCATCAGTGTCACATCACACCCAACACGCTTCCCACCAAAACCAGGTAGTGAGAACATCATACAGAGGCTGCACGACTTCAGCATCAAACATTCAGACTTAAACCCGACCGGGATCAGCTCTGGATCTCACAGTGGTAAAACCCAGGGTGGTCAATGCCAGGGAGACCGGAAGAGCTGAATTTCTTTTTGATACCAGATGACTTAGAGTAACAACAGCCACAAACAAAAGGACCTTTAAAAAGCACAGGTACGCTTTGCTGATTGCTGGTTATGAGGGTTTATGGCGTTACAAACTACAGCACTGCCTGTTCAGCTCAGTGTCAGATAAAGGTACATGTAGATAGAGGACTAAAGACATTTTAATGTTGCTTTTTTAATTGACATCCTCTTTTGGGGGGTTTGGGTTGTTCTGTTTTTCTGTTTTGGCTTTGGGGTTTGTTGTTGGGTTTTTTTTTAACCACCTTAAATATCAACACATCAGTTTTTCTGGCCAGCAAGCCCTGCCTGGATAGTGCAAAGCCAACTGCACAGAATTCTCTTCCAGAAAATTAAAGGAAGCTGCAGCAGAGATGATGCACCGAGAGCAAAGTTCCAAATGAGTTCAGAAAGCACCTGAATCCAAACCAGGCAAGAAGTAGCACACATGGAGCCAGGCCTGGGTAGCAAAAACGCTTCCCGGGGCTAAAGAGTTGCCTTTGATCTCCTGAAGTCTTCCAAAGGGAAGGGGTTTGCCTGCATTTCCACTCCCAGCTGATCTCCGAGGAGGTGATGCTGCCAGCAGAGCTGCTTCCCGCAGCTTCACACCGCTGAGGAACCAAAAGCCAGGCTTGGCTACGAGGAGGTGGTTTTGATCTCACGGTTTCAGCTCTTGAAGGGACACTATTAGAGGCACTAAAGCCTAAGTGAGCTGTGTGCCCTGGTTCGGGGCAGGTCACTACACGCTACAGGTCTACGCACACACTCAAACCCAAGAGGAGCCTGCACATCACTCACCTTACAAACAGTTTTGAGGACCATACAAAAAAAATGTTTCATTCTACAATTACCAATTCTGAAAGTTAACAAATCAACTGCAGCCACTGGTCATGCTCCCCCCAGAAAAGGACTCCAGAACTCCTTGTTTACTTGTTTCCCTTCCCATCTTTCTTCGGCAGAGAGACAGCAGCAGCTAAGCCGCTGCTCCCAGCAGAATGCTGCTGTGCACAGCAACCGAGCTGTGTTTCTTCTGAAGGAGAGAGCTGCTTCTGCTGAGGATGGAAGGACCAGAGGACACCACAAGAGCAGAAAGTTCAGGTGCTTTAATTGGAGGGAACAACAGATTCATTCTTTTTAAATGCACCTGCCCAAGCGGAACGAGCGATGGCAGAGTCACCGGGCAGGAAACGCAATTTAAATATTTACATTTTCCAGTATTGCCCCACTCTGCAGCCTGGCGGTCATGTGTAAATAGTAATAAGTAAATAAATAATCACCCCCCACCGCAACAGAGCTCTGGCAGCTGGCAGGACCAGCTCTAGGTACTCAAAAACCCGAGCAGTTTAAGAGCTCAACTGCAGGTCGTGAATCGCCGTGCCCGTGCATTAGCAACATCCTTTCTATTCAGATACCAAGTTCAAAATGTTTTTACCACCCGAGCTATGGACACAGCTCAGGACAGCCCTCAGGACAGCCACACTGCCACGATACAAGGCATTTAACTTGAGGACAGTAAGCTATGCAATATATCAACCCCCTAAAAATGCACATCCACAGAAAGTAAAAGGAGGTTTATTTTCTAAGACCTGACAGCTACCTCCATTCCACTAAGAGATCAAGTTTACAAAAAAAAACCATTTTCTTTCCCCAGGAGTATGATTTGTATGATGGCCATACAGATGCTCCACTTCCCAAGCTGAAGTGTGAACCCAGATCTGGACTGCCGGATGCAGGTGACCGTGGGCTCCGGGACACAGATTGAAGTCCATCTGGAAATGCCCGAAGTCAATGGCAGGGAAGGGGCTGATTCACAGGTTTGCAATTAGGCCTCTCTCATTTACAGCTTACTTCTTGCTCTGATTTTAGGTCCAACTCACCCCAGGCTTGTAACAAGAGCTGAAAAAGAAAACTTTTGATTTGCCACTGTAGCCCATCAACCAAGCTCCCCAAATGAAAGCTGACATTCTGCAGTGACAGGATTCAACCACTTGCCAGGTAGAGTCCCCACGCCCCTGTTTCCATAGAATCACAGAATCACTCAGGCTGGAAAAGCCCCTTGGGATCATCGTGTCCAACCATCAGCCCTGCTCTACAAGTTCATCCCTAGACCACATCCCCCAACACCACATCCAAGCGATGTTTAAACACATCCAGGGATGGGGACTCAGCCTCCTCCCTGGGCAGCCCATTCCATTCCATGCCCAGAAACACAGCCATCAGTGTTCAAGGACACCAGTGAAGTGCAGAGCAACCAAAGCTGGTGAGATGGTCAGTTCTGGCAGAGCTACGCCCGACTGAAACCTGAGCTTGTGCTGCACGTGGGATCAGAGCAGGCACGGAACGTGCTGTGTTCCAGAAGAGCACTAGTGTGGAAGACCCATCTCCCTAAGCAGGGAAAAACAAACCCCTAAAGACCCAACTTAACTCCCGAGAGAGCACCGAGAAGAATTTAAATTCAAATTGATACGGCAAACTGAAAAGCAAACAAACAAGAAGTCCCTTTGGCCAACAATTTATTAGCTGTAAACAGCACCTTTTTTCCCCAGAGCACTGCTGCAGACAGGCTACCAGTGACACAGACAGCCCAATTAAATGACCATTGGCTTTGTTTCTAACGAACAAGGCAGATTTTGCAGGCAGTTCAGGTCAGAGCAGGGATCCCCACCCCCCTGGTTAGTGTTTCAACCCATCACACGGCTTAACCAGGGAGAAGAACTCAAAAGGAGGGCAGCAAAATTCATTTCAGAGTGGAGTCATGACTTTCCAGAACCATGGAACTACGGGAGGACACAAAGAGAAACTCCAGCGAAGAACATACAGCTTTCTCTGAACCCACGACACGGCAAAATTTCAACTCCAGGACAACACAGGACCAGAGACACGTTTCCTACTGAGCAGTCACTCCAATGCTGCTGCACGGATCGGCTCCCAAAAGGGATTAAATTTTCTGTATGACAACATTTCCAGTTACAAAACATTCAGTGACGCTTCCAGAACTAAGACAGACAAAGCTGATTATCGATAAGACTATTTTTGAGTCCTAGGTCTATTTATGAAACTAATGCCACAAAAGCTTTCTACTTGGTATTTAAAGCATCAAACGGGACATCAAGAGTTCAGTCCCGCATCGCTGAAACCTGGAAAGCAGATCAGAAAAAAACAACCTATACATACATTAAGTTTTTGGAGAAAGATTAAAAACCAAAAAAACAACCACTTCTGTCATTCTTCAGTCATTCTTCTGTCCTTTTGTACCTCTTTCTTTTCCTGAGTCCTTGAGAAAATATGGAAAAAAATATGAAAAAAGTAAGAATATCCATTTTTCTTCATGCTTATTTCCTAAGAGTACTAATTTTCATCCATCATGACATGATATGGGAGCCACAAAACGTTACAATATACGTTTTTCATCGAAGAGTCTGCCACCAGAACATGTATTTAAACTGTAGAAAGCTCTGCTTTGCTTTCTTCAGACAGGGTTTGATTTAAAAAAAAAAACCAAAACAAAACCAAATGCAAAAACCAATCAACCAAAACCAAAAAACCCTCAAAACCCTCACACTTTTAAAATATAATCCAATCGAGTTGTTCTGTAACAGGCCCCCAGAAGTGAAGGAATGGATTATGGCTCACGCTGAACAGAAATAATTCCTGACTTACAAAACACAGGTTGCCTTATTTTCAAGGAAGAAAATTTGCTTTTCCGCACAGATGTTCAGCAACAGCAGACAAAACTGAAAGGAAAAAAGGGAAGAGAAGAATTCCTTGCTTTTCCCGAAGCATCAAGCATTTTGTTTACCTGGGGAACTGGCTAGAGCTTACTGGTCAGCACATGCCAAGGACAGAGAACCACACCAGACTTCTCACTTGTCACCTTTGTTTTCAGAGGGGCAACAAAGCCCTCTGGATTTGTCGCCTGTCTCCTTTCCAGAGCACTTCGCTGCATGCTGTGATGATAACTAAGCTACAGGAAGGGGAATAAAAAAAACCTAAAAAAAATAATAATAATAAAAAAAAGCTTCAGCCCTGCAGCTGTGGCCGAGGACGTGCCAGCGGTGCCACCGGGCACCAGTTCTGCAGAAGTAACTCTTCAGCAGTTCCCCATTCTGGGCAGCGTGGCTTTCAGAGACCTTCTTGCACTCGTCCAACAACTGCTTGGTTTTTGGACAGCTGAAGGTTATTTGACATCTGCAGTTTGGTCTCTGTTGACTAAACCTTCGCAGGCAAACAATCCAGGGCAAACCGAGTGCTACATGGATGGAAACTCGGCGCTGCTGCCGAACAGACACCGCTTGTGATGCAGAACGAAGCCTTGCTGCACGCTGTCTGCTGCAATATATTTTTATTTATTGCAGTAAATCAGTAGTTGCAGGGTCAAAAACGTTGAATTGGGCACTATGTGTTACAAACATCTAGTCACATTATAAATATTATATTAATATCTAGTGGAAGTTTGCAATGTAAAGTTTGAAAGCAATACTATTTTGTCATTGAAGATGAATGACTGAAACACACCTTTCCACTATCACCTGTAGTCCCAGTAGTGTCTATTTTAATAGGCACTAATTTAATGATTTACTATATGAATATTTAATTTAATTAATAGGCACTAAATTTTAATTTAAACATCATATGAGATGCTACATTAAGGATCTCAGAAAATAAGACAAACCCACCACTGAATTAAAACTTTGAAAATCTAAAGAAGTGGCTGTTTGAATAAATGGGGAGATTCTTCTCTGTAATACAATCAAGAAAAGAACGAAAACAAAGGGAAGTGAAAACAAAGGTCCTTTAAATGGCTTCATTAATCCTGCAAGCTTGATTAGCTTTACACAGAACCAGCTAAGTAATGTTTGACATGACCCTGTGAAAACCTGCATAGCTGTTCAGACGGCCATCTCCACGACACCTGACCCGAGCTGCTCACATTTCACAGCTGGATCGTCTCTGAAGATCTCGCTCTTGCTTCCACCACCTGAGAGAGCTGCTGTTGACCGAAGCACTGCACCAGACCAGCACTCTTGCTTCCACCACCCGAGAGAGCTGCTGTTGACCGAAGCACTGCACCAGACCAGCACCAAAGGCACATCTGGTGCTGCTGGTTCAAAGCCCCGCAGACGCGTACGGCAGGGGAGCGGACACGAGCACGTTTCCCAGCTCGGGGCAAACACCAGTAACCAAAAAGCATCACTTTGTACTTGTTAGACGACGTATTGTCCTGTGTACAGCTGGTATGCAACTGTTTTTACTGAACTCTTCCCCAAAATACGTTTATACACCAAACAGCTTTATGTGTAATTACATGGAAAAAAGTCAGCATAGTTTCTCCTTCCCCATTTTTTTCCACTTCCCACTTTTTCTCCCTTTTCAAGGCACTAGCGACACGTTAACTACTTCATGGCTCTGTTATTGCCTCCCTTGTGCTGGTTCTTTGACACAAAACCAGGCAGTTGCAGCTCTGGGGTCCTGATCTCCATCCCACACTCAGTAAAGGGGAATCACACCCAACTTCCTCCCAGTTTTCCCAAGCCCACTTCATGTGATGAGTGATGCTCCCCACCTCTTCCACACATGTAGTCATTCTGACCCCAGATAACCAAGCCTAGTTTTACATTTGTGCGTGGTTAAACATTATTTATGTTCGACTGCAACGGAGCAGCGTTCGCTCGCAGCAGGTAGGACAGGAATGCAGTTAATCACACATGGCCATGTTGATCAAAGTGGGCTTGAATTTTTTTCCCCAGCAATTTATCTTTCAGTTGCTAAAAGCACCACTTCTTCCCAAGGACAGTCCCCTATGTCCATTATTATAGTCTGGCTTTACCTCCATCCCTTAATATAGTAACAGGTTCTTTCCTTCACTGTTCAACTGGCATTACCATCAGACCTCCCAGGTTCAAGCACATGATCTCTCCATGGACGTTTCAACTTAACGCATGAGGAGTTTTGTCATCATTAGTTTTTACTCTGATTTCTTTCTGTCGTTGATGTTTTGGCAGGTGGGGAAAACAATCCCTCATAAAATACCAGGAAAACACTGGGGTTTAGCACTTTTTCAGGAAAATTAACCACGCTTTGTGCCTCAGCAATTTGGCACCAACTTAAAGAGGGGAGCAGTGGATGAGGAACTGTGTTGGAAAAGCCACCCAGCCATCGCAGTGGATGGTGTCCTATGGAAAGCATTTTGGCTGCACCCTGCTGATACCATCAGAGAACCTTTGCAGAAGCACCGTGCTGGTACAGCCTGAACATGCAGCAGTGTATTTCAGAAGCCTATGGCAAGTTACAGTCTACTGAACACAGACACTCTGAATTCATTTATAGCATCACAAAAATGGAGAGAGCCAAGGTAACGACCTCATCGCACTCACCGGCGTTCCCCCTGCTCTCTCAGTGCTTGCATCTTCTTCCCCTTGCTTTCACAACCTCATTTTTATAACCAATGTTTACAAGAGGATCCATTTTTTTAAAAAGCCTGCAAGAAAAAAAGCTCAGTGACTTCTTGGGTTTGTGAAGGGTTTGTTTACTCTACAGGCTGTGTACATCTACCCAAACCTGTCACTGCTTGAGCAAACAAGAGCATGGTGATGGCAGCACAAGGTCATCAAAGGCCGAGTGTCCAACTGTCCTGGGGTGCATGAAGAAGAGTGTGGCCAGCGGGTCGAGGAAGGTTCTCCTCTCCCTCTACTCTGCACTGGTGAGACCACATCTGGAGTGTTGTGTTCAGTTCTGGGCTCCCCAGTTCAAGAGGGACAGGGAAATACTGCAGAGAGTCCAATGGAGGCTACAAGGATGATGAAGGGACTGGAACATCTCTCCTGTAAGGAAAGGCTGAGAGCCCTGGGGCTGTTTAGCCTGGAGAAAACTGAAAGGGGATCTGATCACCTTTACAAACAGCTGAAGGGTGGGGGTCAAGCAGAAGGAGCCAGGCTCTTTTCAGTGGTCCCCTGTGATAGGATGAGGGGCAATGGGCACAAACTGGAACAAAGGAAGTTCCACCTCAACATGAGGAGAAACTTCTTCACTGTGAGAGTGCCAGAGCCTGGCCCAGGCTGCCCAGAGAGGCTGTGGAGTCTCCTTCTCTGGAGACTTTCCAGACCCACCTGGATCTGTTCCTGTGTGGGCTGCCCTGGGTGACCCTGCTCTGGCAGGGAGGTTGGACTCGATCTCCAGAGATCCCTTCCAACCCCTACCATCCTGTGACTGCATTGGTCAGATGTCTCTAAGAGGGTTCACAGCTCGTGCTGAATGTCATCGCTGCGACGATTACACCACTACCAGCTCAAAGCTGGCCTAGGTGGATCTACATACCCTGCAGTCACAGCCTGACTTGATCCCCTTGGCAAAGCTTTTTGAGCAGTTAATACATCTCAGCTTAAACAGCGCACGTGTCAAGCACGTCAGCATTCACTGACACTTTCACCACTCCTGTTACTTCATCAGCCTGTCCTAACTTCATCAACTGGTAAGGCAAACATTCAGCACCAGGCACTTTAAGCAGACACACGGAAGAGGCTCCTTCAGCCTGTGCCAAGACCTCCAGCAGAGCCACCTATTCCCCTTCCACAGCATTTTAAAGCAAGTTCCCCCCCCAAAATGTCACGTTATTTATTCCCTGCTGACCAAAGCAACACTGAAAACATGAATGAGTCTTTCTATTTACCCAGGAATGCTTCTGCCGAGCTTTCCCACACTACCACATCTCATCACTTGTATGATGTAACCACAAATCCAGAACAGGATTAAACTCTTTCCCGTGGCAACTAAACTTCACAGGGCAGGTTTTATGCGTATCTTGCCTTGCAAGAAAAAGGAAATTTATACTGAAGATATTTTGTCTGTTTTAGTAAACCATAAGCAATCTGCTCTTTGGATCAAATAAGAATATTTCAGACTGACAGAAGTTCAGGGAGAGATCTGGACATGCACTTCACTGTACAGGAGACCACTTACAGAGTTTATCCCTGTGAACACCACTAGTATAAGTGTTTTCTTAGAATGTAAACATTTGCTAAACCCAGGTGACAAACTCAGTACTGATTTTCTTTCAAGGTGATTTAATTGCTGACTCATTTTCAGTGGGAGGGCAAAGAAAAAAAAAAGTCCCTTTGACTCTTTATAATATGTTTATCACTTCACCTACAGATTTATTAAAGGCTGTCCTCTTTTGGGGAAAAAAGTGAATAAAGTATGACTCAGCTCTCAAGAAAAAAAAAAGAAATCAAACAGCCAACCCAAGCCAACCCTACTGCATTGTTCTCTTTGATTAAGTCATTTAATATATAGAATAAACCCATTCCATTAATTCAAAAAGTCCCCCAGATGCTGCTATGCTGAGATCTCCTGCTGGCTTGCCAGTTGTTCTAAGGACAACCCAAGTGTGGCTTTGAGAGCAGTCAGGCTACAGACCACCCCAAACACTCTGCTTCCCAGTTCCTGAGCAGGAAGAACACATTCAGGATGACCTAACACACTTAAAAATTCAAAGGAAGGTAACAACACCAAAATATTCATTTAGAGGGATTAACACAGAGCTAGACCAAGAAAATGATGCAGACAAACCCAAAAAGAGATCCCTGTCTGTGTACTGACACGGGCATTGGCTTCTCTAGTTTACCATCACTACAGGTCCGAGGAGAACGCCGTTTAAAGCAAATCATCAGCTCTGGGGCCACTTTCCAAAGCTGACGTACCCAGTAATGCCACACAAACTCACTCCACTGGTGCAGCTACCAGGCAGTGCTACACCACTTGTACAAGTACCAGAAAGGCTTCAGAAACAGCAGTAACTCAACGTAACTCAGGAGTTAGGGATGTGAACCCCAGAAAGGGAGCTAACACCAAACTGCTTTCTCTCTGTGGTTCCCTGTCCCTTCCCACATAACCTGCCCACCCAGGCTGGTAGACAGAGAACAAACTGGGAAAGGGAACAAGACCTACTTTCAAGGCATAGTAATTTCCAGGCATTATTTGTCAGAAAAGCTGGTTCCAGGCATGAAAAGAGGGTGCCTCAGAGTAACCACTTAAAGGATATAAACCTTAGTAAATAGCCTGGAAAATATTGTTGCCAGCTGTCTTTATGGAGACATTGTGGTGATAAATACAGTACGATAAATAATAAAAGTGATTAACATTTTTATTTGATAAGAAACAGGATATAGTCCCTAGCACTTGGAGCAAGTTTTCTACCACAATTTAATAGCTTCCCTAGAACAACAGCTCCCCTAAGCTTCTGCAACGTATTTCTTGACAGAAAATACTGTCATCATTCCATATATTCATGTATTTTGCTACTACTTGTCAACTAAATGAATTCCTGAACGGTCGAAAAGGAACAAAATCCTCCTCCAGCATGAAATTCTCAATACACATTCAATATGCCAGGGGTATAAGCAACAGAGAACAAGAAGACTTCATTAAGCCTGCAGTTATGACCACATTAAGTCAACTTAATTACTGATGGTCAAGGGTAACTCAGCACTCCTGCCCCACCCTGACCACACTTTATCCCACCACGCTCCAAGAGCCTCTGAGGCTGCACAGTGACAGGATCAGAGAAGCCATACAGCAAAAAGATGGGGGGTGGGAGGGGAGCGAGTCAAACCAATTTTCAGACAAACCAGGTCCCTGATCACACTTAGCTGAGCATATACCAGAATGGGCACAAACATGTAGACTGGTTTAAACTGTTAAAAAAAAAAAAATAGGTCTGAACTACACTCTTGGCCACTCACGTTACTACTGTGTGGTCTCACTCCCTCCTTTACACCAGCTCCAACGCTCATCAGGTCTGTCAGTGTATCAATTAAACTAGCAATCCAGCAGCCAGTACTTCTCATCTGGGTGACTGAGCTGAACTGGCGCAGTGATGGGTCCAGTGCACAGAGCTGGCACACAGGAAACGATGAGAACAGGGAGAAGAGGGCAGGATCACTCCTTTCAGCACCAGCAACCTTCCAGACTGGTTGAACTGTAACACGAGCCCACACCCTATGGGCACAGCCTGATAATCGGTCTTAACCTAAGCACAGGCTGCTCAGCAAAAGGAACAGCCCTTCCTTCTGTCCCCGGCTCTCTTGTGGCAGCTGAGACCAGTGTGGTCGAGAAGCACGACTTACTTTTTAATACTTGATTCCTGGGATTCATAAGTGATAAATGACCTTCCTCAAATCCCCACTTCCATTCAGACTCTCCAGGGAAAGCTTACAAAATTAACCCGTATCAGAAACCAAAGTCCAAAGCTCAGATTTCCCACCAGTGTTTGTGCAACCATGGGTTTTGCTCAAACGCAACGGCAAGGGTGTCTCCAGTATAGATGTGTGTAGACTGGTAGAAAACCTAGAGCTGCAGATAAAGATATACAAGAAAAGATTTGTATTCCAGAGTAAACTCACCCTGACTCTCGCCTGAATGCAAACAGGCTAGTACAAAACTGCAGTGAGATGAGACTCTTACCGTGCCACTGCAACCCTTCCTGATGCATCACCAGCTCAAGGTGAGCCCCAGATGAAGGCAACCTTTGTAACACCAGGAGTTCCTACACCCATCCGAGATTTCTCATCTTCATCTCCAGTTTCATCTCCAACTCGAAGAGAAGCTGTGAAGACCAGACAGACAGCTCTGATGTGTTCACAGCTCGAAGCACCAGGCAAGCACAGAAGCCTGAGTTTGGCTAATTGCTTTCCCATTAATTTAGAACACAGCTCTAGATACAGCACAAGGAAGAAGATACAAACAGACACCGTGAGATGACAATTAAGAAAACCTTACTTGCAACAAATCTTTAGAAGAGAATTAAAAAGATGTGGCATATGACATAAAGATGCCAGCTGGTCAGATGACTGAAACTAATAGAGCCAAATTTATGCTTCATATTTCACCAAAATAAACCAAGTAACACCACAGCTAAAGGGTATCAGAGGGATTTTGGCACAGGCTGCTGGTAATGCAAGAAGAATGTTCCAATTCCTGTGTCTGCAGTCAATGAGGGTCTAAAATGAACTTCAGTAGGTCCTAGGAAAGACAATTTCCTTAAAGGGTACCAAAGATGAAAATGTTTAGTGGATGGTTAATATAATTATTGCTTCAGCAATAACTTGTAGCATTCAGCTGTGTTTCTTCCTATCTAGATTAAGCCAGTGACACTGAAAATACAGATGCAAGGATTGTTTTGTACTCTCTGGGTGTATCCCAGTTACTGTTTGCAAGATATTATTCTTTCTTTTTTTTTTTAAAGCAACCAACCATGGTGTCAGTTGAATCATTTTGCATAACACTGATGGACCATAGATTAAAATATAACATAAAAATCACATTTTAATGGTGGCCACTCGGGCACATCCAGAAAGCGGACCTACCACGGCATGGGTGTGGTGGGTGAAGTTATACATGGAAACACAGAGACAGAAAAAGGTGAGAGTGAGCTCTTCTCCAAGTTCATTTAGCAGATTTCTCTTCCCTTGTCATTTAAACAGCAATTCAAGTCTGGATGCAATTATCAGCAAGTTAAAAACGCGTATGGATAAGAGACTCAACACAAGCCATACAGTCTATTCAGGTCACTTCAAGGCATGGTCACCACCACTGTAACCAACAAAACTGGTTTGGTTTGATCCTCAGTTAATCCTTTCCCCTGACCTACAGGCCCTTCCCTCTGGAGCAACACACAGCTAATGCTTCCTTTGTCTTTTGGTTACTGATTCTGATTCCCTTTGCCACGTATAACTTCTACCTCTTATTGTATTTTTGCTCCATAGTCTTACTTAAAAAAAAACCCCAGTTTTTGAAACCACAAAATATAACAAGAAGATAAATATTAATAAAAAAAAATCCCACTTGAATTTGAATTTCTTCTCAGTGTGACTCACCACAGTAAGGCAAGGCTCTTCTGCTTATTAACTTACTAAATCAGGCTGCCTTTTTTTTATTTTTTTTTTTAAAGACCTTAGTTATTTTGCAGTTCTTAACACTGCCAGACACACAAGACAAGACAGGGCTCCCAACTGCACGCAGAACAAAATGAGCAAATTGCAGCAGTGTGGGTTTCCTGCCCTGCTCTCTACTGATACCAACATTCAAAACTGCTCTAATAGCCAAAATATTACAACTCTTGTGTTTTTGTACCTTTCCACGAGGTGAAAGTTTTCTTCCAGTAATTAATTTTTGCAATCTGTGAGGCACTTAACTGCTTTGGTTTACAAATACAGATACCAAGGTATTAAAGAATTAGATGTCAGGCAATCTCATGATAAATGAGTAACTGAAGTTCATCACCTGCAAAATATTATAACCTGTTGCAAGAAAACACTCAGAACCTGAACACGTATGAGGCAGGGTTGAAAAGTCTGTAGGACTCACTCTGTACCAAGCACGAGAAGATCTTCCTTTTCTTAGCAAGAGAAACTGGAGAGATCTCAAATAAAAATATATTTTAAAACCAGCAAAGAAGCTAAGATTCAATAATCTAGGGAGCAGTGATGTTTGGACAAGAAAAGGCAGTTTTCAGAGGAAGATTGTGCAGTGATGTGATTTTCTCTAGAAGAAGAGAGGCTTGGAGGAAAGAGAGCGAGGCTGTGCTAACTGCAGAGCAAGTGAAGACCAGAGCAGCCAAAACATGGGCAAGGTACACGGGACACACACAGACTGCAGGCTGCAAATGTGAGGGGCAGAGCAATAGAGGAAGATGAGGTGATGGCTGGGAAGGAGGACTGAGGAAACTGGAGGATTAGCTGAAGAGCAGTAGTTGCCCAAGACAAGGTCAAATGACTGGCTGTTGGGCTGGAGAGGAAGCGTCTGTGAGCAAAGGTCAAGCAAGGCCACATCTCTGCCACTGAACTGCCTGGAGGCAGAAATTGCCAAGGGAGATGGAAACAGATGTGAAGGGGGATTTGAGAGTTTTTGTTTTCCCCTGTTGTATTCGGAGGAATGAGGCCAGGGAAGGCAAGCGCAGGATGGTGATGGGATGGAGGGAAGAAGCACAAGTCAGCTGGATGCCAACAGGAGCCATGACTGACAGAAGCAGGCAGAAATGGAAAAATAAATAATTAACTAAAATGCAGCAATTCCTCATTCTGTGAGCAGTCATGCTGCTGCTCTGCACTCTTAAGGTACCACAGGCATTGCTAATAAAGCAACAGGACAACCCAGAAGCATCTCAAGCACCATTTCAGCAAAGAGATAGAGCAATGCTCTTCTTTCTGAAAGACATAGATAGAAGCTGTGATGTTACAGATGTGATGGAGAAAAGACCTTCTCTTTGGAAAGAAGTTCTTTACTATGAGGGTGGTGGAGCGGTGGAACAGGTTGCCCAGGGAGGTGGTGGAGGCCCTACCCCTGGAGACACTCAGGGTGAGGCTTGATGAGGCTCTGAGTAACTTGATCTAGTTGAGGATGTTCCTGCTCACTGCAGGGAGTTGGACTAGATGACCTCTGGAGGTCCCTGCCAACCTGGGGCATCCTATGTTTAACTAAGGGTATGCTACTCACTTGTTCCTCCTCTGTCATTTTATGTAGAGATACCAAATTATTTCAGTTTTTCCACAGACAATTCACCATCATGCTTAACTGACTATACCATGACTAAAATTACACAATGTTTACACTATTTATAGAATAACTTGCAGAGGCTTAGTACCATTAACTCAGACACCACTAAATCTGATGCTAAAACCAATTCTGCAAGTATAGACTATGAACCACTCAGAAGCACTAGACCTTTGGAGTGAAAGATGTCCCTCTCAAACACACACACGCAATGGCATTTATAGCTAGTCAGCTTTTTTCCCAACCTTGCTGTCAGTGACTGCTTGAGAGGCTGCTTATCAGTGTTACCAGTTCTTATCTTGGAAGACTTCAGTCAGAGGAAAGCCATAACCTCATGGTTTTGCTTTCTCTCTTCTAAGTGACATACCTTTATTTTAAAAGGTAATAAAATACCCCAAAGTCATATAGAAAACTTCACGTCTCAGAAGTAGTTTTTAATAAACTGCCTGGAGTGAAAACCCAGGAAATCTGCCATTCAAGCAACACACATTATGAAGCTGATGGGATTTGGTCCCCCTCCCATTCCAAGAGATGTTATTTTAGCTTCTTAAAAGTTTTAAAGCAAAATTGCTTCTTCAATCACTTTGAAGGGAGCGCACACAAACTAGCTCTGCGGTGGGGATATGCTCCACCCACAAAGAGCTGCAGGAGAACAATAAAGCATCTTGAGACATCAGGCCAGAAAGAGAAGAAAACCTTTACTAAGGCCACCTTCTCCCTGCTGATGGTGAAGGAGCCAAGAAACAACACAGATGAGCAAAGAAGTTAGATATTTGAGCGTTCAAAATGCAGGAGTCAGTCACTGTCGCTTCAGGTGAGTCAACAGATAATTCTCAAGAACAGGGGATTTTTCAAAATGAAGAGAAAGATTTAAGACTTGGCTTCTGCTGGAAAACAGACACCCTGAATGTGCCTATTTCCACTCGGGAAAAAAGTGACCTGCCGAGCAGATCAAAGCTTCCTTACAAAGTCTAAAGGTGGAAACTTGTACGTTCAAGGTGCCTGTCCTGCCTCTGAAGTCAAACCTCAGATTTGTCCACTGAACTGACATGGAAAACTATAAAAAAAAAATTCAAATGTGTTAATGCTTGTGGTTTTTAATTAAGAATATATTTGTTTAATATTATTAGCAACTATTAATAATAAAACAAGGACTAAGCAAAACACGAGGGAAGAAATTTTGGGGTCTTGGAAAGTACCAATGATTTTGAAGTTACTCCCCAAGAAAAAAAAGGTTAACTTCTGACAGTTACATCAACACAGAACGGAACTTCAGTGGTCAAACCCAGTCCCACACCAACCACACCTAGCTTCTGAGATGAGTAACAGCATCGTCTTCCAAATTCATGCAAAAATGACACTCACAAGCAAAATATCCAGAAACCTGAAAGCATCTACGGCTTAAGTTTTGTTACTTAATTTTCTGTGTGACAGCCCAGACCCCTCCAGTAGCAGTGCTCAGACTCTGGGATATGGGAAAAGTAACAGTGACAGCAAATCTCAGCGCTCCTCGGGATCCCATATTATTGCCACAGGGAAACAGGGCAGCTCGTGGCACTGCTGCTGGGACTAAAATCAATATCCCAACGTCCTCCAGGCTTCTACATCCAGCCGAGCAGTTTTCTCCAGTAAGAGCTGGCATCATCTCCAACCACAGCAGAGAGACTGTTTTACCAGCCTAAGCACAGGGGTTAGAACAAGTTGCTCCAACACTATGAATTCTTTTTGCTGGCAAATTCTTACCAAAATATTTGTAGACTGTGCCATTAACAGTTTCCTTTCTCACAGAAAAGTATCGATGCATATGCTGTTTATCAGTCTGTATTAATGGTTTATGTTTACTGGTGCAGGAAGAAGAGTTTCATAATTTGCATATAAATATAACTGATTTTAGTCCTGAAGAATCAGTGTTTTGTGTAACTGCAGTTACTTGATTGAAGAATTTTCCAGATGTAAGAAGGGGAATAATGCTAAAGCCTGAGCATTCTGATAGGGCAAAACTACAGCAAAGTATCGTGTTTGGTAACCTTATTTTCAAGGATGGCAAGCATCCAGATCTGAATTAAACCCAGGGAGGCTGAGAGCACACCACCTTCCAAAAGAGAAATATTTTGAAAAGTAAGGCATCACTGTTCCACTCGTGCCATCTAGACAACACGCACACGAAGTGAAGTCTCAGAAGGAAGCACCTTGACCGGGATCAGTAGGAAGCACACGCCTACTTGCAGCCCAGGTGGCCATCAGCAGCTAACAGTGCACAGCAGAGCTGCACCATCAGCCAAAGGACTCTGCACTCGGCCTTTCGGTGATTCTTATCGTGTGGAAACCCTATAACCCCACGCAAAAGAGAGTTATTAACATCTATACTAAGCCAAAGTACAAAACTAAGCTTGGTCCTGACATCCAGTCTTTTGTTGCACTATTCCTTCCCCTTTTCTTGGGCCCATTTTCTTTTCAGGATGGGCATTAGGACAGAATATACATACTATATTATATTCCTCTCATGTTGTTCCACATAGGTTATTGCTATCACAGCAGTAAGTGTAGTCCTTTTATATTTGCTTTCCACAAAAAAAAAAATCATAGCTGATGTGTCTTGCACAAATAAAGATTGCATAAGGTTACTTACAGTCAAAGTAATTATAAAAAGCCATTCTTTTTCCTTAGGGGATCATACTAATCCACTTCTGTTTTGTCATATGTTATCTTAAATCAGAGGTTATGCTACTCCTTTAAGCAGTAAATTCAGTGCAGACAACTAAAAATATTAAATAATTCATTTTTTCACTATTTTCTCCACATTAAAATAGAAAGGGGAAGTTTGAAGGCAGACTTTTGGCAAGTCACTTAAAAATAAAACCAATACACACGAGAACAATAGTATAGTAATCAAAGTGGATAAGAAAAAAAACCACCAAACTGGTCCTATTCCTGCCAAAGGAGGACTGGGGAGAGGAGCCATTTTAGGAGCTCTGATTCTTTAGTGCAAGAACACAGCAACCACTTATAGAATCCATCCAACCTGCAGCCAGTTCCCTCCTGCCATGCATCTTGTTTACAGCATCCTCATCTTCCCACAGCTAGACAGCATGAGGAAGTTGGAATCTGTACCTCCTACAAGAAAGGCTTCATCAACCTACCCAATAACTACATTTACTTGCACCTTTTTGCTTTTTTTTAAACAATAACAACAATAATAATAAACAAACAAAAAAAATAATCTATCCAACTTGGAAGTTCTAATATACTACTAACATACAACTACGTTTCCTGGTCAAGGGACATCAAACATCTGTACAACACACAGTTCCACTGCACGCCTGCAGACTGAGAGTCTGCAAGAGGCATGAAGAAAAATTGTTGGACGTTGTTCTGTAGAGCTCAGAAGAAAAGGCTAAAGAACAATGAACAATGGTTATTCACCAGAAGGTACACACGAGCAACCAACATCAACCTTACAAGCATGACAGTGGTAATTCCCCATTCTGCTCTAGGACAAGCGTGCAATCACTGACCTTAATGTAGAGAAAATACCCACCATCTAAACACCTTCGTCATTAAATCTTTGAAAAGTAAACTGAAATGCTGAAATCCTTGAGGATAAACACTTTCTCATGTGACTCCACCAGAAAGGGAAAAAAAAAAAAAAAAAAAAAAAAAAAAAAAAACCCCACAAAAACCCATAAACACACAAAATAAAAAATACATCAGTGCCCTTTTCTGACAGTGCTTTCCCAGGGAAACTCATCTGCTCTCTAAAAAAAAAAAGAGAGCTCTGGCACAGTCCCACGGCTGGGTAAGCACCTATCCTTGAAGGTCCTGCACATCTCAAATCCTCCTGTTTACTTCCAATATGACCAGCCTCAAGTTATGCATCTTGCTCTCTCCCCCTTTCCCATACATCCCCCACAAGAACACTGTCCCCTCAATGCCATCTTTTGTGATAAGCATCACCAGTTTTTGATATGCACACAGCTCTGTGACCTATCCCAGGGGAAAAAACACTTCCTCATCTGTAATTTCTCCCAAAACAGAAATAACCTTTCCATCTCAAAAACCTTCAGGAAAAGCTTAGCTTCCTCCTGCACAGGTAAGTACCATCTTACGAGAAGAGCTGTCATTTTCTTTTGTCTTTCCTAGCGCAGGAACGAACTGTCTACACGAAGCATCCTGACCTCAACCTCCCGAGCTGCCTTTCTGCCACATGCACGCCCGAACACAGTCCTGCACCACCTGCCGCGGCCAAATCAGCGAGGGAGTCCTGCCCAGCCGAGAAATGCCTACCTGGGTACAAGCATCAGCTCCCCTTTCCTCTCTCCCCGGGGCGGGAGGCCTTCCCCGGCCCACCGCCCGCCCAGCCTCGGAGCCCCTTTCCCGGCAGCAGCGTCCTCTGAAGCACTACCCTCCCTCCTGCTGCGCGCTGGGGACCCGCCCTTGCTCCACATCAAGCACATTTACAGACTAGTAACTACCTGCGATGCCCACTTCGGCCTCGCAAGGCCTGCCCGACACATCTCTGCCAGCCAAGCTACCCCCTGGGCGCTCACCGCCCTCCCTCCCGTCACACGGCGGCTCCCCGGCCGGGCACGGCTGCCTCCGGCCGCACAGGCCTCTCCGCGGGTCTCCCCTTCGTGCGCGACCCCGGACGGGCCGCCCCTGCCCCCCGCACCTCGCTCCGGCCGATCCCACCTCCCCACCTACTGCCGCGGGCCGGAGAGGCCGCCTCGCCCAGGCCGCCGTCCCCCCCGCCCCCCCGGCCGGCGCGGCTCCACAGGCGAGCCCGAGGCTGGGCAGGCCGCGGCCGCCCGGCTGCGCGGAGCCGAGGCCGCCTTCCCCCTTTACCGTCCGTCGGGGGACTCGGGCCGGGCTGGGCCATGGCTCCGGCGGGCGGGCGGGCGGCGCCGCCGCGGCCTCCTCCTCCTCCAGCCGCGGCGTCGGAGCGGGAACCGCTACGCCAGGGGGCCCCGGCGAGAGACGGGAGCTGCCGGCCTGGGCCTCCGCCTCCTCCGCCTCATCCTGACAGCGGCCGCCACCGGCGGGAGGAGGAGGAGGAGGAGGAGGAGGAGAAGGAGGAGGAGGAGGAGGAGGAGGAGCGCCGCGCAGGCGCCCACGGTGAGACCACGGGACCGGCTGCTGCCACGGGGGCTGGGAGGGCCGGGGCCGCCGCGGCGGGGGCAGGGGGCTGGGGCAGGGGCAGGGGCAGGGGGCTGGGGCGCTTCGTCACCCGAGGGCAGAGCGGGGCGGCAGAAGAGCCGGGGCCCGAGCCGGGGCCCCTCCCGGGGGGGAGCCGGAGCGAAGTCTCCGCTCGTGTCGGGCCGGGCTGGCGGGGAGCTGGTGGGGCTGGGGACGCCTGACGAGCTTCCCGAGGTTACCCCGGGGCCTGGCCGTGGACCGAGCCGCCGCCTGCCCCCGCTGCCCGGCCTGTCCCCTCGGCCTCGCCTCTCCTGCGGGGCCGGCTGGTCTCTGGGGCCTTGGCGAGGCCCTTCCCCGGGTCGGGGAGACGGCCCTGGGTCTGCCCAGGGCGTTCTAGACCGGCCTAGAAGTGTAGTCGGTATTTATTGTTCAGGGAATTGGTACAAGTGACGCCACCTAAGCCCTGTTCTGCTGTGTAATGCAGGGAGGGAAGCCAGCGTGGGCAGGATGGGTGGTGGAAGGAACGTGTCCAGCCATGAGATCTCTTCCCCACCACCCATGGGGTGTTGGTCTGTATTGATGGAGAAGGGCATTAATCCTTCCACCTACTGGGGAGATGGTGTCTAAACTCCATTTTTTTACCAATAAAAAGGGAGATTGACATCCTTTCAGAGCATAGAAAATCACAGGAAGCAGAGTTAGAGCAGAGAGTAAGAAACACAAGTCCTGTCAAGGGTAGGATTTGTTATACTAGCCTTTCTTGGGGCTTGTAGACCCTAAAAATCATTCATTTTTAAACTGAATCTCACTACAGTTTTGCAGGCCTTGCTATCAAAATATGTGTTACAGCAAGGCATGGGATTCTGTGTTTTCTACTAATTTTTTTCTCAGTTGAACCAAATACAAACTTGAAATAGTGAGCCTTTGAAAATTATCCCTTTATATTTTGACCATGAGTTGAGGTTGAATTACTTTTGCTGTTGTAAAAAGCAGGCTTCAACTATTGAAGACTTGACTTTGCAGTGTTCCCAACTTGAGACGTGTAGGGCTTTATTTTCATGGGTATTTGGAGAACCTGGCACTGCTGATTGCTCACAGAATTGCTGGCTTAGTGACAAAATGATCAAAGGACTAAGTATCTATCGCTTGCAGTAGGTTTATGCATTTCTTAGCTCTTGCTTAGGCTCTTTTAGAAGTAGCTGGATATTACAAGCATTCAACACAGAAATCCTTTTCAAAATCCTGTCCTAACTGTGGGGACGGAGCTCTTGAATCTCTGTCCTTGTGTGTGTTCACATGGGGACCCCAAACCACCCGTATTAGCAGCTACTTTCATCTTGTTCGTGTCAAGGCAAAACCACACATCTTGGTCAGTCCAGGATCAAACTTTCTTCATCACTCCTGCTGCAAACAGCAAGTAAGATAATACCAAGCTTGGTATCTGTCATACCTACAAGCAGTTGTTAAGGGATGAATATCATATCCCTTCCACAGACAAAATATGGACTACTGCAATTGCAACATTTCAAACTCTTTATCACAATTCCCGAGCTCACATGTTAAATGGGATTTAGTCAGTAGTTTGAAGAATAGGAAAACTCTCAAGGGACTCAGGTTGGCTTTTTTTTGTCCTTGTTTTCCAGTCTAAAGCTGTACTAGCTTTATAGGTATGGTTCTTACTTAATCTTTCCTTTTATTTTACTTAATCTTTCTTTGTTGTTTTTTTTTTCCTGGACAGTAATTGGACTTGACCTAGATGGAGGTTTGTGTAGTATCTAGTCACAATGCCTCGTAGCCTGGAACAATTGGGTAACTTCTGTGCCTCCCAAAGTGTCCCATTTAATTCTAATCACTTGTAGTTCTTACAGCCTTTATCTCAAAGGATTTTCCAACATGACTCAGCTAAACCTTGAAAGAGGTTAGCAAGGTTAACAGCATTTTGCAGCCGCAGAAACAAGCCTCTTGCAGTGGCAGAACCAGCAGAAACCAGAAGTCCTGAATTGCAATCCCTGAGTGCAGAACCAGGGAGGCATGGGGCAGATCTGGAGAGCTGCGGGTGGGCAGAGGCTATTTCTGGAGTAAACTTGTCCAGAAATAATAACACTCCTAGAATCCCATGCATTTTTATCAAATATATTTGGCCTAAAAGTCTTAACATGGGCATTTTCAGCATCAGTACCACAAGCAGCAGACACTGGTTAATGGAAGATGCATCTTCCTGGTGAGTGTGTGCTGGGTTAGTAGAAGCTGGAGGAGCAGATGTCACCTTGCACTCCTCCTGAAATTTCATCTTGCAGGTTGACTGGAAAAGGTACCTTTGCAACTTTTGTTTAAGCAGTAACATCCAGGGACAAGCAGTGAGTGTGTGCACACTGTGGTTGTCTGGAGACCAGGAGTAAACTGAAGGGGGGCTGTGGTTCGTTGGTTGCAGAGAGCATAGTGAAGTAATTTATGTAACACATCAAAGAAAGAAGTGTTTTCTTTTTGCCTGAGGAAAATAAACAAGTGGCTAAAGAGCTAATTAAATCTGTTTTCCTAATAGATCTGTCTTGTGGCTGATTGACTTCAGTGCCTCTGAAACTCAAATTCCAAGGGAGACATTTACCACCTTTTTTTTTTTTTTGATCATGTAGAAAGATTTTCCTCTTTCTGTGGCTTTCTCTCCTTTCTCCTTTCTCCTTTCTTTCATTTTTCTTTCCTTTTCCTTTTCCCACTTTAACTTGAACTGAAGCATCTATTTTCATTAGGCTTTGACGAATGTAGCAATCACTGACTATCTGTGAAACTAGTCCCAAGTTCTAGGTCTGGTGGAGTTACCCCGGCTATGTCCCTTCCCTGTGTCAGGGGACAACCTTTGTACTACCACTTGCCACAGAGTAGCCAGCTTTGGGGGGGAGAGGGGGGAACTCACGGCACACTCCAGCAAGTCACTCGGTGTGGATGATCAGCCAGCCAGGGCTGTGGTAGACTGAGGAGGAGTATGATGACAAAAGCTTTATATTCATAGGAAATGAGGCTAATAAATAAGAGCTAATTCCTGTCATTTTGAGTGGTACAAGATGCTGTTGGTTTATATGACAGCTAAGCCGATTCTCCAAAAAACAGTCTTTCTAAAAAAAGATAAACTGAAGCTCTTGACTTGAAAGGCCAATTCTACATCTGGTGATAATTCAGTGGAAATAGGGTGATGTGTGGGAAATGAGAAGCTGGCCTGTAGCACAGAATCAAAATGAGGATCAAACAGCCCCTCTGAAGCATGCAGTTTCCCATGTATGTTGCTTTACCAGCCGCAAAGTTCGATTCCATTGTGCCCTGTATGGTAGGAGCATGCAGGGAATTACAGGTCCTGCTCCCCAGAGTAGTTCATCTCCTAAACCACCCCCTGTTTAATTCAGTTCATCCAAGAAAGTCCAGTAACCAGGTAGGTTTCAGTTTGTGGGTTGCCAAGACTAGACTCCCCTGCACTCGTAGAGGAAGACATTGCAGAACTGAGGACACTCTGCCTGAACAAGTAGGACAACTAATTGCAAGAGCAACGGAATCACAGAATCACTCAGGTTGGAAAAGCCCCTTGGGATCATTGTGTCCAACCATCAGCCCTGCTCTACAAGTTCACCCCTAGACCACATCCCCCAACGCCACATCCAAGCAATGTTTAAACACATCCAGGGATGGGGACTCAACCCCCTCCCTGGGCAGCCCATCCCAATATTTCACCACCCTTTCAGTGAAGAATTTTTTCCCAGTGTCCAGTCTAAACCTTCCTTGTTTCAGTTTGAGGCCGTTCCCTCTGGTTCTGTCCCTAATTACCTGAGAGAAGAGTGGCCTAGAAGGTCCCTGACCACCTCCTGTTTAATCACGATAACCTCATTCTGCTTTCCCTCCCTGTCACCCAGCTTATGAGGCTGGAGGTCCAGGGTATAGCTCATTCCACTACTGAAGACTGAGGCAAAGTAGGCATTAAGCACCTCAACCTTCTCCTCATCCTTTGTTACTAATCAACCTTCTCCTCATCCTTTGTTACTAACAGCTCATCTGTCCCAAATGACTCTTTCTGTAGGTGTTACCCAGTGAAGATTTTGGTGCCAGTCTCCTTCTTTGGGCAAACCATGAAATGACATTGTCTTTAGATGAATGCGACGGAAATGGTTTGAATGTAAGGAGGAAACATATGACCAGAAAAAAATGTGTGTTCTTTGCTCCAGGTGAAGGCCAGGGAAACCAAAGTTGCACACCTCTTTAAGGAGGGGCTCAGCCCTCACGACAGCAAGCCTTGGGTTCAGTCAAAAGGCAAGTAACAGGCTTGTACTTCTAGCAAAAGAGGAAAGCCAGAATTTATTGCTTGTATTTGATCTATTTCTAGGTTTGCCAGAGTTTGTCTACTGTTTTTCTCACTTTTTATTTGTTTAAAATAAAAGAGTGTTCAGAGTTTCCTAGTGTTTAAATGTTTATTTTCCTTTTGTTGAGATTGATGGGTCATTAGCATTAAATATTAGTTCTGCAGATTTGAGTGTTTGTAGGCTTTGGTCCCTTCTTTCTAATGCAAAGCTTTTGAAGAAAATTTACATTCCTCAAAGTGTTACCATAAAGAGGTTGGTTAAAAATCCCAGCCCAGTCATGCTCACTGCTTTAAAAGCTATTCTGGAATGCAAGGAATTCGGTCTGGAACAATTACATTATTTGCAATAGTGACTTCTTAGCGAACCCTGGAAGAGTTCATGTGGTTAAAAAGCTTTTCAAGAGCAATTGAAAAATTATGTTATCCCATCTATTGTTTAAAGCATTCCATGTGGCACAGTTCTTTGACTATATGGAAAGGAAATGAAGTCAAAAATGAAAATTTGGCAGGCAAAAATGGAAGTGCTTCCTTGGCCCTGAATCTAGATATGTGCACGTTAATGATCTCATTTGAAAGATGTCTCAATTAAGATTTGAAAGCTCTCCGGGTTCCCAAGGGGCAAGCTCATTGAATATTGTGATGTACCGTGAAACTAAACAATTTTTCTTACTGAAAAATAACCAAGGAGTCAGAAAGTCATTCTGTGTGCACAACAAAGGGCACGTTAAGAGCTTGGTCTTCTGGGTAACCCTGCTCAGCAATACTTCAGCAGAATTGTCGTTGCAGGGAGGCGCAAACCTGACGCTGCTTTGCACTTCACAGAATCACTCAGGTTGGAAAAGCCCCTTGGGATCATCGTGTCCAACCATCAGCCCTACTCTACAAGTTCACCCCTAGACCACGTCCCCCAACACCACATCCAAGCGATGTTTAAACACATCCAGGGATGGGGACTCAGCCCCCTCCCTGGGTAGCCCATTCCAATATCTCACCACCCTTTCAGTGAAGAATTTTTTCCCAGTGTCCAGTCTAACCCTCCCTTGTTTCAGCTTGAGGCCGTTCCCTCTGGTTCTGTCCCTAATCACCTGAGAGAAGAGCCCAGCACCAGCCTGGTGTCCTGTCCTCCTGCTCTGCCTTGGCGTCAGAGAGAACCGCTGTGGAGAGGATGGAGCGTAGGATTGTGCGTAGCCATGCAGTGCTTCACCCTGGGCCACGTCTGCCTTCCTCAGGGATTTAAGTAAGGATGCTGGACGTGGTGAAGTGTGGACACACACAGTCCCTCCTGCCAGCTCTGCTACTGTAGCAGTGGTTTGTAATAGAGGAGAGCAGGCACCAGCCAGGCCCGTGTGTCACCGCTCATTTAGCAGACCTCACCCAGCAAAGCCCAACGTGATCCAGCAGCAGGGACAACAAGGGGGATGAGAACCCAGAGAGAGCTCTCTTGTTTTTCATTCTGTTCATGAGATTATACTTTTCTATTAAAAAAAAAAAAAAAGAGTAACAACAGCGGGTTCTGCTTTTTGAGGCTGTTTTGCAGGTAAGCATTGCCTGTAGTACTATTTTTCACAACAACACCCCATGTTGGCAGCAGTATCTCTTGTATTCTACTTCCTCATCTTGAGAAGACCAGTTCATTGACATCAGGGAGTCACAGAATCGTTCTGGTTGGAAGAGACCACCAAGATCATCGAGTCCAACCATTAACCCAGCACTGCCAGGTCACCACTAAACCATGTCCTTAGTCATGGCAGATCTGCAGGATCGGGCCATTTATCCAATTTCTGCCTGTGAAGCACAAGCAGATCAGCTATCCCATAAATTCTAACACTTGCAATGCCCGCTTGCAAAGAGAAGGAGGGAGTGTTGCAAGTAGCATAAAATTCATTGTCCTATGTATGCCACATTAAATGGTGTAGATGAAAGATTTCCATACTGACTTCAACAGCAGTGCTCATTTTGGAATGTTTTATTAATCCAACCACCATTAACTCTCAAGTATCTCCCTTTCAGAACTGTCTTTGGAGATATTTAGAACATAACACCCAAGAAGACTGAGCAGCCTTTGTGTGAACAGGGGACCAGGCAGCTGAAGAGATGCTGTTGCGTTTCAGAGTCTTTGCAAATCCTTCAGCTGAACAAGCCCACCCTTCTGAACAGTTTAATCCAGGTAGGATTGCTGGAAAGCTTCAAAAACTTAGCTCAAGGTCTTCCTGCAGGTGGGACTCTTCAGTGATCCCCAAAACTTCTCTGGGGCTCTGCCGATGCCTGTACATCCAGAGCTGGACCAATCCAAACAGTTGTAAATACAAGCTTAAATCCCACATCTTAGCTCAGTGACTGCACCCAGCTAGTCCAAATGTTTCTCATCAGTTCTGCCCCCATCCTTACAAATCCTTTTATTCCCTCTTTTCCCCGATTTCTCCTAGGTGCCACGGTGGTCTCTCTGTTTGCCTCTTTATTTTACTAGAGTGCCTTTTCCAGAGCTGTGTCCCTTAGATGCAGACACACAGAATATTCTGTAACTCTGTGGCACTTTTCACTGGAGAAAGAGCCTTGGAGCAGAGCCAGAAGACAAGGAATTACCTATTTACAGGCTGGGAAGCTAAACCACAGAGAGACAGCCTGATTTGCCAGGGGCTACTCGAAAGTCAGCATAGTGGGGAAAAAACCCAAACATGTATCTCCTATCTCCCTTTTTTGCCATAAAGTATATTTATTTCCTCTGCTTATTCATTGCACCTTTAAAAATCTCAGAATACCTCTGACCATTGAGAAATAGCTGAAGACAAACATCTCTTGTAAAAAGGGTATTTCTTAACATGTAAAAAGATCAGATTAACACATTGTCTATAGAATCTCAGAGTGATTCTTTCAAAAATGTTTGCCACTGAGCTGTTTCCTGCCTGACTCCGTCACTGTTCATGCAGCATTGAGAAGCTCCTTTCTCCAAGACCACAGGAGGTTTTGCATTACGTTGTTAACCTCCTTCAGATCATCTCCCCCGTGCACAACCCGAGTTACATTTACAAGCAGACATAATGTCACTCAGCCCACTTTATGCCGCTTACATCTGTCTTGTTGCCAGGGGCAACACTGATAAGGAACCAATTAGCAAATGAAATATTTGAGGAGGAATGTGAAAGCCACTACTTGGTGGACTTGCTAATAGGAAGTAACATTTCATTTCTCATTTGTCCTTACCTACCTGAGCTTCTTCCACTGCAGCTTCAGCTACATTCTGTGTAGTCAAAACATCCTCTTCCCCCAGGATTTAGAGGCTGAGATATGTAACTGTATCTGACCCCGGGGAATTTTCCCAGTTCCCATGAGGGATTGCTTTGCAAGTGCTTTTGCTGGCATGGAAGTGCAAACAGCACCATCCAGTGCCTAATCGGAGTAAATACACAAAAGCTGGGTGGCATCGGTCCGACGGCAGCTGCACAGCTCATGGTCAAGTTACATCTGGTAGGGTGTGCGATCATCCAAACAAAAACCAGGAGGCTACAGTCCGTTATAGAAGGAACTTCGAAGGGAAGACTGACAAAGTTGTCAGCCCTTCAGGAAGACATGAGACAACCTGTAAGATTACATCTTGTAAAGAAGAGATGAATTCTGAGTTAGAGTTATTGATGATTGAGGGAGGAAAAGATACCAAGCAGGAGGTAGTGGAGGTGACAATATATGGAGCAGTTCAAGAAAAATACACAAATCTACAAAAGGAAGGAGCTGCTGCAGAGAGAGATAATTGGGCCAGATCTTCATCCTGTAAAACTTCCCCTTTGCAGAGTGGAATCAGCAAAAAGGGGCTTGGAAGTTGCACTGGCAGCTCAGAAAATAAGGGAGAAGTGCCCTCAGCTGCCACTGCCCAGTCTCAACAGCCTTATATTGCCTGAAAATGTAGGTAGTCCTGGATTTCAAGAAGGAAAATGATTCGGGAAAAGATTTTGCACAGAAGTGTGCAATACATAATGTCTGTTATTACATAAAGCTACCGGCTTTTGGTGGCCTAGAGAGGAAGAACTAATAGAAGAACAAGGAGTCCATGAAGCTAAAGATGGGTACAGGGAAAAATGTATATTATCTGCAAAGAAGTGATACCCAAATAGATGTCCAAGAAAAAGCATGCAGCTTTTCCATGGACTAGCAGCTGTGCAGCAGTCTGTGGAAGCTCTAGGTAAGCAAGGAAATGGGAATGTTTGGTATATTATGAACAGGATATTTATTAATATTTTAATATTAAATATATTTATTAATTATGAACAGGATAATTATTAATTATATTGCTCTAGTTTAGTACAGTGTTTGTGGTAACATATCACTAATATATCCTCTCTAAAACCAGACTCTGGGCTGGCATCATTTAGAAATGCTGTAATCCAAGACAACTCCTCTGTTGTGTTCAGTGTTCCCAGGAACAACTTAGCATGTGTTTGCTCTTACTTGTTTTATATTGAACTTGCAGAGCAGAACTTTTCTTTCATTAATATTACGCAGTGTTTTGTTTGTGCCCTGTGGCAGAAGTGCCCAGATGGAGTGGTTTGAATACTGAAAACATAAGAAGCATTTAGTGTTCTATGGAGCTCTGTTAAAGTTGTCTGAATAGAACATCTGGTATCAAATTTTGGATAAATCAGTTTCTGCAAGTATTTGGACCTGCTGTGGGCCTGTGCTTTACATCCACTCCCTTCCTTGTTTCTAGAGCCAATAGATAATGGTTTATTGCCTGTTGCAACCCATTAAAGTCCCTTTGTTGGGGCCTTGGCCATTAGTTGACCAGAAAGAGTATAAAAATCACTTTGGCATCTGTGGGGTTGAAATGGCAACACTGACTTGAGATCTCCCTTAAAAGCTTTTTATCTGTCCTCAAGGTGACAAAGAAGAAAGAATGGTCATCCAGAGACTTACTTAGGGAAGATACCTCCTGATTTGTCTGCAGACTGAAACACTCTTGGAGAGTTTGTCTGTCTAAAACATCTCTGCCCCCCACAGGGACCTGGTGTGGATACCTCCCTGCCAGGCAAAGTGAATTGCTCAGCACTGACAGATCCCACTGCTCAGCACTGACAGATCCCGCTGCCAGTCCAGCTTTATGTGCAAGAAAAACCCCTGCAGAGTTGAAGAGTGAGAAGGGGAAGTGGGAGCTGTTGTCATGTTGTACAAGGGATGCCATGCAACAGATGGAAGTGCCTGTACTAAAGAGATCCACAGCCCCGGTCTTCCAGACCACATCCCACTGCTGGACCTAGTGAGGAAGGGCAGGCTTGCATGGGTTTCACTTCAGCCACTGAGACATCAGAGGTGAATCAAGGCCTCATGGTTTGAATATGGACCACCTAATTTATAGTTGTTTGACTTTAACTCCTTTCACTTTAGGAAGTGTTTCAGCTAAGAAGGGCTGAGCACACAGAGCTCCCATTACCCTTCCTGAGACTTAGGGCACCTGGCTCCTGTCCTGGGCCGATTTTCAGGTGGGTTGTGTTGTGAATTGCCCAGATTTACCTGTGAAGAGGTTCTGGTGCCTGGAGCTGTGACTGAAGCCATGAAAGAGCATCAAATGGGAATTCCTAAGTTGTATTCAGAATATTGTGAAGCAGATGTTTCATGTGTCGTAACCAGGAAAAATGTCTCACGATGTAACATTTTGTGCTATTGAGGAAATAAAAATATTTGGAGTTATATTCCTTTAAGATGTCTTGCTATGTTTAAAGGGCTGATTTTCTTCTCTTTTTTCTTGTTTTCAGGCTTGAAACATCAGTGGAGTTACTCTTGCCTCCCACCAATGGTAAGAGGAAAAAGAAGCAAGTTATTTAATGTTATTTTGTGCCAGATGTTTTGCTGGTAGAAATCCATAGCTCCACAGGCATCGATTTCTTCAGGATCTGGAATGTCTGGCCCAATTTCTTTCTCCATTCGGGACAGTCTGTGAAGGAAACTGTTTTATTTTGCAATATTGAGTTTTCATGCTGTGAAGTTATGAGCAAAAACAAAATAATGAGAGGCAGGGTCTCTAATAACCTTCCTGTCGCATGAGGCTTTGGTCCTGTTGAAGCAGATGTGGTTGCTGACTTGTTTCCAAAATGTTTGTTGAGTGGTGATTAGATTCTGTCATACTGATGTTATCTCTCTGTGATCTCATTCAATACAAGTAGTTCTGCAAACAGTGAAATCTTTTTTCCTATGGATTTATATCTTGGATTTTGTTCCAGCATGGATTCTCTGATGTTTAATGGGGATTGAGTTCACTTTAGCCTGTTAATTCAACAAGAGATGAATAATCTGTCTTCTTGGCCATCTACTTTCACAAAACTTGCAGGAATTAAGCATCTCAAATATGTAAAATTTGAGTGGGAATTATGTACCAGTTCCAGAGTTATTTGGGGCCAACTCATGTAAACCAACATGAACACAGAATCACAGACTTGTCACAGCTGGAAAAGATCGCTGTGTCCAACTGTCAACAGAAAAATCCCAAAACAAACAAAAAAGGACACACACACAAAACCCACCTCACCATCCCACCAGAGCATGTCCTGAAGTGCCTCATCTACACGGTTTTTGAATACCTTCAGGGATGGTGACTCCACCACCTCCCTGGGCAGCCTGTTCCAGCGTATGACTACTCTTTGAGTAAAGAAATTCTTCCTAATATCCAGTCTAAACCTCCCCTGGTGCATCTTCTGCCCATTTCCTCTAGTCCTGTTGTTATTTGAGAGAAAATGCTGCACCCACCTCACTACAACCTCATTTCAGGCAGTTGTAGAGAGTGATATGATCTCCCCTCAGCCTCCTCTTCTTTAAATGAAACAATCCCAATTCCCTCAGGCTCTTCTCACAGGACTTGTTCTCCAGACCCCTCACCATCTTACTTGCCCTTCTCTGAACTTGCTTCAGCAACTCAATGTCTTTCTTGTGGTAAGGGGCCCAGAGTGGACATGAGTCTCATTTTCTTAGAAAAGAAAAGGTAAGAATCAATTTTTTAATATATTTGTCCTTTATATTACCTGCTTGATTCTATGGTTTTATTTGTGATCAATCATATAAGATATATATGATATGCTTTATTTATAAAGCTATATGAAATATGGGATTTTTTTCCATATTAAATGCATATTCAACCATCATTAATTTATAGTTGTTTATGGGCCACACAAAAGATTACATCCTTTTTTAATTGTCCTTGCTGGAGCCTGGGAAAGAGGTGCTGTGCATTTTAACTTACACGTTTGCCGAGGCAATGGCAGACAAAGAACACATGGTTTTTACTTTAGAATCAGACCTCACCAGTGCTGGTCTGGAAAGGAAGAAAGGAAACCTAGAATGGAAAGTGACCTTTTGGGTTGTTGAGTCCACTCTTATGCTTCTGCAGTGAGCCAACTTCCCAATCTTTTTCATAAATAGATTCAAAGCTATTCAAAAACATGCTCTTTCCTCCTTGTTGTCTCTTCTGGTCTCCCAGTTTCCTACTTTATTTGTGTATTTCTCTAGAATTTCCTTCTTTTGATAGGAAGAAACCTTCTAATTTCCATGGTCAGTTTATGCATGTTTGTTCTTGTTCCAGGAACGTCACTTCATTCTTTTCTACACCATCTAACTAAACTGAAAGTGTGCATGTGCTGTGCTGTGCTAAGTCCAGTAAAGAAGGCAGGAGTTAGTCTTCATAGCCAGCCCTTCACTTATTTCCCTCTTGCTTTAGCTGTTTAGAGCAAACTCTTCATGCATTTTCCATGATATGTCACATTAAGCGAAGAGAAAGTTCCTGTGGATCATAGATACTTTGAGGAACTGGTCAAGTGAGAAGGGTGGTAGGAAGATTGCCAGCAGTCTTAGTTTACTGCCCATAGGAGGATGATCTGTTGCACAGCCTAAGGGATTCATATGAGAATTAAGGATACCATGAAAAGAAGTGAGAAAATCAACCATTTTAGCTTGTTTGTACTAAATAAGGCCCTGTTCCTTCCATGTTGATCATTCAAATGTGGATAGCGTCCAGTCAAGGCTTCGTATTGTTTGACAGAGGTTTCCTGGGGCCTGACCTGGGAAACTGTAATGTTCCTTGAGTTCCATGGAAAGGGCCAGGGTTCTGTACCTCAGCAAAGCTAACTTTTCTCTCACATCCTTCTCACTCTCACTGACAGTAAAAGTCCATCTTGATTTTACTCATTTGACTTGTATAACACAACTGATTCATCTTATCATCATCTCCTCTGATTAATAACCCTAGCAGCCATCCAAACCCTCTGCTTATGTTTTACATTGGAAATGTAACTTTTTCTTTCTCTAGATTAAGAAATGGTTATATGGCTATTAGAAAATGTCAGCAGATTTAAGAAAAAGGTTTTTAAAAAAATCACAGTTTCTTCTTTCAAACCTCCTTGATAGATTTTAAATTACAAAGAGAAAAGAAAAATGACACCTGTCCAATTTTCTGCTTGCATCTTGATAACAGCCTTGTAAGACAACAACTCTGGGAGTCTCTCTCACTGTCTTTTTAATCTTCTACAAGGTTAGTTTGCTTAATGTAAAAGAACAATTAATTTAAAAATGAAAAGCATGAAGAGGGAGGGCAATAATTCAAGAAGTAGAGGAGACAAGATGGTAAGAAGAAGATCAGATGAAGTTTGATGTGTTCAGCTTCACTTGTGTCAGTGTGAAAGGTGGCATCTGCTTATGGTTAAAGAGGAGCTGTCATGTGGGAACAGAACAAGGGCTATACATCAGGGCTCACTCAACTTCTGCTGCAAAGTAGCCAGATTTCTTCATTGTATTAGATAATGGCAAATGAAGCCCTTGAATCTGAGTTGGATCTCTGACAGGTCTCAGAAAAGATGGCAATGGAAATTTTAAACCCAAATTTGGGGACTGTGGTTGTTCTTGCTGTGGAGCTTTTCCTGAAGGAGACCTTGTCAGCTGGAATCAGTGTCTGTATTATGAAGTGCCCCGTGTGTCAGTGCTGAGCAGCCAGGCTTGGATGCTGGATTCTTTAGATGTGAATGAGTTCTGAAAAATTCTCATCCTGGTCCCCAAGAAAACGTGTCAGCAGCCAAAGATAACTGGAGTGGAATCTGGCCAAACTCATCATCTTCCACATCGGTCCCTGTCCTCCTCGGAGCCTCAGGCTGTCCCAGGGGCCTGCAGGGGCAGAGGGGGTGGCAGGCAGCCATCACCCAGGAATCTCCCCTGTGCCTGGCAGATTGAGATTGGGAGGGATCTTTCCTGTTTTCTAGTCCCTTTCAGGCCTGACAAAAGGAAGCCAGACAGAGCCTGGAATTTACGCCAAAGTCTTCCAAGTCTTTGTTAACTGGCAAGATGATGGATATTGGCCAATGGTGTCTGGGTGTAAAAGAAAAAGGAAATCTGATGGAGTCTCAGGAGTCTAACAGGAGCTGCAGATGGTTGGGGATGAATGTCCTGACTTTTTTTTTTTTTAAACACTAAATTTTAACAAATGATGTAACAAAGAGCAACCCACAGTCACATTGCATATGCTTGTATCCCCAGAACAGAAGCTCACACACATCCCTGCTCGCCACACAAGTGCTGTTAGGGATCTCTTTGCCACTTTATTCCACCTTCAGACTTTGACTCTAAGAATATACTACCTACCTGTGTGTCAGCTTGTTTATCTCACCAGTCCCTTCTTAAGCCATTGTCCATTTTCTGCAACATTTGATAGAATGAGAGAAGTCCCAAAGTTAGGAAATTCCTAAAAAATTCATTAGTCTAAGTAGCCATGTCTGTGTAGAAACTAAGGGAGGAAGACCCTTCTAAGAGGACTGAAAATCTACACTTGGGTAAATCCTTAAGACACAAGTCTGCTGGAAACTAGGCTCCAACAGCACTTGCCATAAAAGGCTTGTTTATCTACTAGGTTTTTCTGGAACTGGTAAATGAATTATTTAGTAATGGAAACTGCATGTGTATCTGTTTGGCTTCTGTGGGTTTATGTTGTAGAAAACTATAGGAGTGCCTGTAGGGATCACAATGGCTCA
Organism: Todiramphus chloris collaris; assembly: GCA_025345505.1. Lineage (NCBI taxonomy): Eukaryota > Metazoa > Chordata > Aves > Coraciiformes > Alcedinidae > Todiramphus > Todiramphus chloris. The sequence continues at coordinate 823,346 of JANVCC010000094.1, read as the reverse complement.
ACTTTGTGTCCCAGACCACGTCTCTTAACAGGACACAGAAATTCCCATTTAGCTGAGTAGAGAAGAGAGCACAGAGTGGCAAATTTTAGCTTCTATTGCTAATACTTTGTAAAATAACCTTTATGGTCCACAGACTCAGACTTGTGCAGGTCTGCGTGACCTCAGATTTATTACACCACTGCTGTATTTGTACATCTCTCTCTGGTTCCTGGATGTGAAAGAAATGAAATGTCCAAAGGTTCAGCTTTATGCTAACAGCTCCAGGTATACCCAATAATTAACTTCCCTGGACAAAGGAACTGCATCAAGGCTTGGCTTGTCCTGTTCCGTGGTGAAGGTGTCGGCACTGTGTGCTGCAAAGCTTCATACAACCTTAGGGGGGAAAAAGGAAAAAAACACCAAGTGTATGCTCAATGGAAAACAGATGGAGTTTTCATTAGAGATTACTTTTAATGATCTGCTTTAAAACTAAAGATACACCACTCTGAGCAGAAGAGGGGCCTCATAATAGCTTTGTTTAGGTCCCAGGCTCATTATCTTAGCTACAGATGAACAAGATTGCAAGATCTAGATATCGTTAGGAGTTCCAGTCAAACTTGCCTACCATTAGTAGAATACCAAACACAGCAAAACAATTTTGGGGCCTTAAACCATATTTTTCCCTAAGATGTATCTTTATTTAATGATTCAGCATTGTTATTATTATGGGCCTGGCAGTGGGCTGCTCAGTTTCTGGAGTATTACCATGTAACCTAGGTCAGAATAAAAATCCTGGAACGCTCATTGGAGGGCAGACCTTTTGCTTCTTTTAGGCCTGGTCTTCACAGTCAGCTCTGCTGTGACTCCTCTAAGTGGTCTTCCTGGCTGTGAGAGGTGACCCCAGCAGTCTAGAAAGCCTGAAGATCCTTCCTAAAAAGATGAACCCTGCAATCTGGGCCTTTAGGTACTAAATCAAATTTTGACAAGAACAGAACAATGCAGTTCCAGGGTTTTAGAAATAGATGGTTGTTGCCAAACCACAATAAATGCTTTTGTCTGGAACTCATGGAACAGTAACATAGCAATGGAGGGTGTACCCTGGTCTGCTATTCCCTCTGAGCAAATTCTCAGAGACATGTTACCAGGATTCAGATAGATTTCATGGAACTAGTAGAGAAACACGCTTTCATTTCCTTACAAAGGGAGGAAGAGACAATGGAACTCAGCAAAACATATGGCATGTTTTGTTCCTGTCTGAGAGTTATGCAAGCAAACCCCAGTCCCAGTCCTAAGACAGTGCTCTCTTAAGTGAGACTCATGTGAGAAAATCTGCATTATCTTCCTTCTGTTACGAGCTGACAAAATTGCTTTACTTCCTCTGCGTATGTATAAGTGCAACCTGTGTCTTCAACTGATCTCCAGCTGCAGAGTAGGAATCAGACCCAAGCTTCTCAAAGTTCAAGGCAGTTTGGAGACAATGCTCTTGTTCACTGTCACCTCTGGAGAAAACACATCAATAAAACATAGCTGCATAAATAAAAAGAAGGAAGCCTCTTGTTTTCCTAACAGAGGGACTAGAACGATCAAGCCCAGTCACACGCTGTCACAGACTATTTTAAGCCCTGTTCTGAAATCAGGTAGGTTTTTGTCACTGTTACAAACCTTCTTCAGTTCCCCAAGTAGAGTCATTAATGCCTGGTTTGTCCACGTACGTTATTGTGCCAAAGCTGTCTTTTAGTTTAGTTTATACAGAAACAAAATGTGAGCCTGAATATTAAGTTTCTCCTACATTTTGTATCTTTCAGAGGGGAAAACAAAAAAGGAGCTTAAATAAAAGGTCACCTTGTATTCAAGGTCAAATTATTTCCTCCTAAAATTCAAGGCCAGGGGGGAGGCAGAGGAAGGTGGAGAATAAGCAAAAGAAGCAGATAATGAGAGTGCCTTGTATTTACTTTTGTGTAACTTAGTGAGAATGGTCCAGCCTTTTAGCAGCAGCTTCCCTGCTCTGGTGATTGCTCCTGTTATCTTATGTCCAGGTCAGTGTAGTCCCATTTTCTTTCTTTGTGATGCATTGTCAGGAATCAAGCACGTGCCCTCTCTGCTGTGCTGCTTGAGTGAAAAAACCAAACACTTCCCTTACAATTGTTTCTTTCTTCTTCAGCCATTCAGGTGGCCTTCTTCTGATGCAGTGTAGCTTTCTGAGCATGGGTGACCAAACCTGTGTGCCATTTGCACAAAAGCCAGGTCCATCACAGCAAGAGGTAAGAGGTTTCCAGTTACTGTTGTTTGTGAAGAGGGCTGTTTTCTGAGTGAGAATTCTCAGCCAAGTCTAAGCAGGTGCTTTTATGAGGTATCTGGTTATATGTAAACCTCGGTCACTCAAGAGGGAATCTTGTCCTAAGTAAATAACATAAGATGGATCAGTGCAAAAAGATCCACCTGGACTGACAACAGGCCCACTTTGTACATGTGAATGAATCCCCTAAACTGCTTGGAGCAGGAGCATGTGGTAAATGTTACTGACAAGTGCAGTAGTGCCTCTGTGTGTGTGAAGAGTGCTGACAGCAGCTGTGTGAGTTACTGTTGGAGTGCTTCTAGTGTCTTGGGGAAGGCAATTTCTCAACAAGGTCAGCTGATCTTTGGGGAATCTTTGCTGCACTACTGAAGTATTCCACCAGTGCAGGCTTTCTGGAGAAGTGGTAAGAGGAACTACTCACAAGTGACCTCCAGAGCAACGTACTCCTGGTGAACAGCTGAGTCTTTGAAGATCTGATTCTAAGAGGTCCTGGATACCTTCTAGAAGTTGCTTCCTAAAATGTCTGCACATCAGCACCGTACACATTTTAAACTGAGCATGCAAAAACACAGCATGGCTGGGAACTCTTAAATGTGGTGGCCTACGTGACTTCCTTGTAGTCACTTGGCAGTGCAATAATAGAATAGGAACATAGGATTTCTTATGTCTATTGTGTCCATTCAAACAATACTGCTGAGAGCATCTGAGACCAAAGGCCTGGCCTTCAAATTATATGACTTGAAAGAAAAGCTGTGGTTTTTTGGTAAGGTCCAAATGTATTTCATTCAGCTGTGCTGCTACTCCCCAAGTTTGGTTGTAAACAAGTATGGTTTTTACCCTGGAAGCCACACATCTGGATTGCAGTGCCTGTAACTGTTTTCAACATCACAAGTAGTTATTGGCTTCATAATGTTCTGTGTGTGCAGAAAACAGCTTTGTAAGAGGTAACTTGAGCAAACTCTATTTTATAATTGAAGAGCTTAAATGTCTTAAATCAGCAGCCTGCAAGGTAGCCACAGCCATTAACTTTCTATTTATGATCCTGAAGTCTTACAGTTCTATGTTTCTAGCCCTGCAGAGTTCTGATTCTGACTGCTCCCTCTCAGATGTCCATGCTGACCCTTTGTCAGATAGGTCAGCTGTCCAATGCAATGATGTACCAACTACTTTTGTGGGAGATGAGTGTGAACTTGAGTAGAGCTCACCTATAGCTATAGCCCTTTTTGTAGCTATACAGCAAAAAAACCCTCAAAAATAATTTCTGTACATCACAAATACATCGGTGATGTAAGTTGTCAGGATTAGCAACACTCAGTGCCTAGTGACAAAATAATGTTACACCTGAATAACTTGTGTTGAAGTAACAGGTTATTTTCTCACTGCGCAGTTGGCGGATCCTGGAGTCTTTGGATTCTGCACTGTGGGGGCTGAATGTGTGTGAATGAATTAATATTTGAAATGTTCTGTGCCCCTGATTCCAGCCTCAGTTCCCCAGACCATGACAAAGCAGAAAAAAACACTGGAACAAATAACCACTGAATTCCAGTATGGATGAGGAACCATGGAAAGGGCCAGAGAACTCGGAGACATCCAATTTGTGCCCATTCATATGAAGCAGCAGTTTGGGGGCACATGGCTGCTGACAGAATAAGGAGGGGACATGAACTGTTCACTCTAAGGGACTGAGGACACCTAGAGAAGGCTACATGTGTTTGGAGGAACTGACAGACTTGATTGGTTCTCTGCCTTCTCTTTCATTTCTTAGAAAGGTCATCCAAAAAGCCTTTCCAAACTTCCAGGCATGCTGGTAAGCTCCTCAGTGTGGAAGAAGAAAAGAGTGCTCTTGCTGCAGAGTTGCTGTTAGAGAATCATAGAATCCTAGAGTTGTTCTGGTTGGAAGGGACTTTCGAGGTCATCAAGTCCAACCATTAACCCAGCACTGCCAGGTCACCACTAACCCATGTCCCTCAGCACCACATCTCCACGGCTCTGAAACTCCTTCAGGGATGGGGACTCCACTACTGCCCTGGGCAGCCTGGGCCAGGTCTTGACAACCCTTGTAGGGAAAAATTTTTTCTTAATTTCTAATCTAAACTTCCCCTGGTACAACCTGAGGCTTCCATTTCCTCTTGGCCTATCACTTGCTACATGGGAGAAGAGACCAACCACTTCACCCCAACCTCCTACTGGGAGTTGTCAAGAGTGAGAAGGGCTCCCCTCGGCATGGAGACCAGTCATGTTTTTCTCCTGAATTGTTCTTACTCCTAGCTAAACCCTTGGCTTGCCAACTGACTTCCATGTGACTTGTGGCCGATTACCTCATGTTCCCAGCTTCCTTTACGCTTGTCTGGGCAGTTCTTTGCTCTCACAAGCAGAAGTACAGTCAGAGCCATAGAACAGTCACTTACTAACCACATCGTTTCCAGCAAACAGATAGGACTGAGTGCCCAGCCCTGCCCTGAGGAAGGCCATGGTCTGGTCTTGTCTGAAGCTCTGCAGAGTTAGGAGTAGCACAGGGAAGGCAGCAGAGAAGGGCAGGGGCAGAGATGTGAGGTATGTTCATCTGGCATCCTCCTACCCCTTCTAACTGGGGGTCTCTGTTGACCTCTTTCATAAATCATGAATAACTGATACTTCTGAACACACACTTTCTCTGTTACCTTCTCCAGTCCCAAGGATTAGATTTGTGTGTGTCTATGCATTTACTTTGTTCTTCAGCGGTCGCAGAAATTAATCTTTTGGCCAGATTTTATGAATGATGTTCCACATTTATTTATGACCTTTCTGGATGATGAAGCCAAGTCTGTGGATCTGTCTTTGGTTCTGTCTAACAGTATTTTTCTTCTCTAATGAACTATGTGTTGCAGCATATAGATATCTGTAATTTATATCCTTCTTTGTGTGTTTAAAGTAAGACCATGGTTAGCGTTTTCTATAAAGCAAGGTGGTGAAGAAGAGAGTTCATTGACTTTTCAACCCTGGAATCACCTAAATACAAGTTTACACAGCAAATAAAATATCTGGTGGGTTTCACACCACTCTTTACCAGTGTGTATCATAACGTTGCTGTTGGGAAAAACTGAATTTATTAAGGCAGTATATCTTAAAAATTGGCTCCAGCACCATGCAGCTGGCAACAAGGAAAAAATAATCCAAGGCAGCATGTAAAAAACTTGTTCTCTAGTTAGACTGTGAATTTTCCAGTAACTGCCTCCAATGGACCACCCTATGACACTGATTGCAAACATATAAAGCCCGATTGTTTCAGAAGTCATATAAATAAAATGTAGATGTTGAAATGCCAACCTCCCACTATTCGCCTCCAACTTTTTCTTTTCATCTGTTACTGCTTGCTTTTTTGTATTTTCCTGGTGTTCTTCCCCTCGCTGATGTTTTCTTTCAGTACCACCCTCTTTTCCTCTCAGAACAGTGTGGAGCTTTTAGCTTTTATGGCAGAGTGGGAGCCAGTAGCCTATGAAAAGAACTGGGGCAGCAAATTCTGCGAGCAAATGAAGCATCCAAGAACAGTGCAGGTTATTTGTGTGCACAGACTTCACACGCCACACGCCTGGTACCAACCTGCACAAACCACTGGATCCTGGGGATGGTCATTCTCTGAAGTATGAGCCTTAGTCACTGTGTTTTGTTGTGTTAGAACAGACAGGCAAATGAACGTGAGCCAGCAGGGTGCCCAGGTGGCAAAGAAGGCCAAGGGCATCCTGGCCTGGATCAGAAACAGTGTGAGCAGCACAAGTAGGGAGGTGATTGTCCCCCTGTGCTCAGCACTGGGGAGGCCTCACCTCGAGTGCTGTGTCCAGTTTGGGGCACCTCAGGACAAGAGAGATCTCGAGGTGTTGGAGTGGGTGCAGAGGAGGCAACGAAGCTGGGCAAGGGACTGGAAAATAGATCATATGAGGAGCATTTGAAGGAGCTGGGCCTGTTTAGTTTGAGGAAGAGGAGGCTGAGGGGAGACCTCATCACTCTCTACAACTCCCTGAAAGGACATTGTAGAGAGGCTGGTGCTGGGCTCTGCTCTCAGGTCATTAGGGACAGAACCAGAGGGAACGGCCTCAAGCTGAAACAAGGTAGGGTTAGACTGGACACTGGGAAAAAATTCTTCACTGAAAGGGTGGTGAAATATTGAAATGGGCTGCCCAGGGAGGGGGTTGAGTCCCCATCCCTGGATGTGTTTAAACATCGCTTGGATGTGGTGTTGGGGGATGTGGTCTAGGGGTGAACTTGTAGAGCAGGGCTGATGGTTGGACATGATGATCCCAAGGGGCTTTTCCAGCCTGAGTGATTCTGTGATTCTGTTATTTGTAGTCATTAGTTTTACAACTTGGAACTGTTCTGAGATCATGGAATCACAGAAGGGACTTTCAAAGGCCATCTAGTCCAACCCCCTGCACTGAGCAGGGTCATCTACAACCAGAGCAGGGTGCTCAGAGCCCCGGGCAACCTCCCCTGCAATGGTGCCAGGGATGGGGCAGCCACCACCTCTCTGGGCAACCTGGGCCAGGCTCTCACCACCCTCAGTGTGAAACATTTCTTCCTTCTCTTGGGTCTAAATCTCCCTCTTTTAGTTTCAAACCATCACCCCTTGTCCTGTCCCAACAGGCCCTGCTAAAAGGTCTGTCCCCATCTTTCTGACAGGCCCCTTGAAGTCCTGAAAGGCCCCCAGAAGGTCTCCCCAGAGCCTTCTCCTCTGCAGGCTGAATCCCCCCAGCTCTCCCAGCCTGGCTCCCAGCAGAGGGGTTCCAGCCCTCAGATAATTTCTGTGTCCCTCAAAGATCTTTTAATCTTTCACCTCAAGTGCCTGTGTTTTAAATAAACAAGGCTTAATAAAGAAAGAGAAAAATACCCAAGGAAGTACAAAACACAACTGGGATGAAGAGGCTTTCAGACTCCATCAGTGTGTTTGTTGATTTGTTGTAGAAGTGCTTCCAGCAGTACATGACAATCACTGAAAAATCTTCTACCTGAAAGCAGCAATAAAAATAACTTAGAGTTGCTGCAGTCCATCACTGTTACACCACTACAGTGAATCTCGTTGAAGGGAACTAACAAAAGAAAGGGAGTGCCCATTTGTTGCCTCCAGACCTGTGGGCATTTGTGAGGAGGCCAGGATGAGCCCTGAGCTACAGCCAACAGCAGCCGTTGGTAGCACACACCCTGACTGCCCTCTCCTCTCACCCCAGCTTCCCAGACAAAGCCCTGGAGAAAGCCCTGATTGCACACTCTTTGAAGGCCAGGAAAAAGATGTGTGAACAACTGAGTAGATGTTTGAGGCATCTCTTCTTGTCATCTTGGACAACAGAATATCTGCACAAAGACAGGCAGATTTCAGAAAACAATGAACTATGAAAATAGGAAAAATAGTAAACTAATTAACCTAGATCACTAAAAAACCAAGCTGTTGTCTCGAACTAAATTACCTCAAGTACTTCCTGGTTTGTAACATACTTTCTATAAAGGATGTTTATGAAAAGACAGTGTTGGGGTGAGGACAAGTTAACAAATGTAAGGCAGCTGCAGCTCAAACACGGCTGCACGCCCCGAATACGCAGTGAAACAAAAGCTGTGACACGTGCAGTGGGTCAGGCCTAGTTCTGAGAAGCCACTGGCCTCACATTTCCCCAGGTGAGGTGCAGTGGGGGGTGAAATGGGTGCTTCTCAAGGGTTCCTGCAGGTTCTGCTCCCAGTCCCTCGCTCTAAATTATCTTCTTAAACAAAAAAAGCATGTATCAGTATGGATACGAGCTTCTGGCTTTGTCATTGCTTTGTCTATTTGGGTTGGTGACACATTTTTGCAAGCATCTCTTGTTGGAGCTAGTGTGAAATGTCCTAAAAACATATCACTCTTTTCCTTACTAAAAATCAAGCAAGTTGATAAGAGTTCCACAAAACCATAATTAACTTTCCTCTTGAGAACAAAAACAATGCATTTTAAAAAGTGAGTTTATTACCTTAGTACTGCATGTTGCATAAAAATGTCTTCCACAGCAAAGCATGCTAAGAACAGGGATGAATGGAAACCAAACAAATCAGAAAGTAAATTATCTATGAGACAACTTATTTCAACGCAACAGGGAACAGTAATACAAGTTTTGAAACTGCTTTTCCTCTCTGGAGAATGTAGAACTTTGTTTTCTCTATTGGAGCTCCTGACACAGGTCCAAGTGTTGCACTACACTGAGATCTCAGTTCTTTTCCTTCCAGAGACCTGAACGTTGTCCCCAACAAGATGTTTCCTTTGTTGGAATAGAAAAACCTAGTCCTGAGAACAACTGCGACCACCTCTGCCTTGCCAAGGCAATAGCTCTGCAATGTGCTCTCTTCAGAGGCTGGACAGAAAGATAAGGACTTGGAACATAAAAATGTGGATTCCACCTCACAAGCACTTCTCAGATCTCTATTCCAGCCAGTTGTTACTGACTTCCAAAAGCTTCTCCAGGAACGCAGCTAACACAAGCACCTTACTCAGATGCTTCAGCAGAACCCCACAAATCTTCTGCTCTGTCAGGCTTTCTTCTCTTAGCACCTCTGCAAAAAGGGATTCTGAAGTGAAGAGATAACCCAAACCTTTATCTTTTGGTCCACATTAACATTTTAAACAATACCTTCCTGCACCTCTGATGCCAGATGAAGCCAAAGTGCAGCTACAGTTACCCACATTCCTGGGTGTGCAGCCATCCCTTTGGCACCAGAGTTCATCTGATGTCAGCACTTGTTTATAGGCTCGAGTGTTTATAGGCTGGCAAATTCTCGTTGTGAGGGCCTGTTCACAGGCCAGTATAGCTTACGAAGTGAAAAGAATCCTTTTTCTTCCCTGTTCAGTACTTTTAATGTTATGAGATAATGGACATTTCTTCCCGCTCTCTGCTCTCATTGATTAAGGTGATAATGCTTTTGAAGTATTTAATAAATTCCATCCGAACGTCTTCAGGGTCATCTTCCAAGTTGGAATGTATTAGTTTGAGCTTGTTCAGTGGGTAAGCTTTGAAGGTAAATAAAAAATAGTTAGTTGTATTCCTTTAATAAAAGAAATATTCACAGTCAAGGTCATGGGACAGCTCATACTGGAGTCATTTGGAATCCAGTAGTACCCGGTTGATACCCCAGGAGACATAGGACACGTGAACAAGAAATGCATCATAGCTTCTGAACACTCTAAACAAGCACAACTTGTTGCTAGGTTCAATTTTTCCAACATTAGTATTAAACCTGAAAGTACTGGGTTTGCTCTCAGATGCACTGAGGCAGAATCAAACAATCCAGCACCAAATTGCAATTTTACCGCTAAGGTGATGTGAGATTCTTTGATTACTTCAAAATTATGGCATAGAATCATAGAATTGTCAGGGTTGGAAAGGACCTTGAAGATCATCTCGTTCTAACCCCCCTGCCAATGGCAGGGACACCTCCCACTAGAGCAGGCTGCTCAGCATGATACTGTTATATCAAATATGTATTAATATATTAATACTTATCATAAATATGTATTTGTTTGAGCACTGGATCAGGTTGCCCAGAGGGATGGTGTGTTCTCCATTGTATAAACAGCCACAGATAACTTTGTGGTATATAAGGTACCTATTACTCATTTTAGGAGGAAGAATGTTGGCCTTTTTATTACTCTTTAGATTGATAAAATGCAGGCTTAAATGCCTCAAAAGTGTCAGTTAACAAAAAGATGAAATTCAACGTAAGAAACAAACTCCTAGTGATGATGAAATACGGCAGGAGTTCTAATTCCTGGCTCAGCTGCATATTCACTGTGTGACCTTAGGGAAGTCACAGAAACTTCTCTTGCCTTTACTTTGCCTTTTGTGAAACAGGAATATCACTCACCTTCTAGATCATCTCTGAAATTCGTTATTTCTAGTTGTGAGAAGCACTCTAGTATTCTTTGGTCGATTTAAATGAAAAATGCAAGCCATAAGGTATAAACATTTTTTTTTAAGATAAAGTAAAACAATAAAAAACCTGAGCTACAGATCCAAGTTTCCATCCTCTTACCCAAAGACAGATTTTCAGTGTCCCCTGCACTGCCTGGTTTGTGGTGGGCAATGAGGAGACACTGACCATCCAGCAGTGGCTGCTGCTGCACGAAGCAGGAGTACCACATCTCAATTTCTTTCAGGTGACTGGGCAGCTCAGCATTGAAGACTATTATTACTCCATGAGAGTCCTTCATCAGTGCTGGCCAGCACGTTTCAAACCTTGAAAAACAGATGCGTGGAAAATGGTAAGACTGACCACCGGAAAACAGAACCAGGCACTCACCTCAAGTTTTCTTCTTCCCTCCTCAAAAACACATTTCAGTCACAGAATCACAGAATCACTCAGGTTGGAAAAGCCCCTTGGGATCATTGTGTCCAACCATCAGCCCTACTCTACAAGTTCACCCCTAGACCACATCTCCCAACACCACATCCAAGCGATGTTTAAACACATCCAGGGATGGGGACTCAATCCCCTCCCTGGGCAGCCCATCCCAATATTTCACTACCCTTCCCGTGAAGAATTTTTTCCCAGTGTCCAGTCTAACCCTCCCTTGTTTCAGCTTGAGGCCGTTCCCTCTGGTTCTGTCCCTAATCACCTGAGAGAAGAGCCCAGCACCAGCCTCTCTACAATGTCCCGTCAGGGAGTTGTAGAGAGTGATGAAGTCTCCCCTCAGCCTCCTCTTCCTCAAACTAAACAGGCCCAGCTCCTTCAAACGCTCCTCACACAATCTATTCTCCATTGTATTCTTTATTGTAACATTAGGAATCTTGCCAGTGATCCATCAGATACCAAATATTTTGACTTCCCTATTACAGTAGCCGGCCCCATGATGCTGGCAGTGTGGTTTTTGGTCACATGCTTATTTAAACTTTTTCTCTAAAAACGAATCTGTCCAGTTCTCAGTTGTACCTTTAGGAAACTAAGGCTTCGATCATATTATACATTGCTTGAAGGCCACTCACATAATAACTTCAAGGAGAAGAAGGAAATGGCAGAGTGGGCCTCTGCCTCCTGTACCTGCAACTTAATTCCAGGAGTTATAGACTTTACTGTTACACTCAGTTCCTATCCAAAACAAAGTTCAGTGGCTGCTGGGATCATGGCAGAGAGTACCAACTATCAGATGCTTTATAGCAGAAAACTATAAAAAAACTCCAAAGAGTAAAAGTAAAGGCAAAGAGTTGGGAATAGTCCTCATCTCAAAGTGGTGATTGGGTTTAGGCCTTACACAGGAATACATTGTGTAAACAGAACTATTATGGATTAAGTAACACGGGGGAAGTAATGACAGCGCCTTACTTTTGATCACCACTGCAATCCCACAGCTCAAATCGACACCCAGCTCCCTTGCTGTTCCCGTTCAAGTTTGGATTCTCATACTCCAGGATCCTTTGAGGACGAGAAGACACACATCACGATGTTGTTCAACACGCTACCACAACCAGAAAGCAGGACCTTCCGTGGGGCAAGCGACTGTCGGGTGGTTGCTTCAGTGCAGGTGCCAGGAGGTTCTGCTCACCTTACGCCTTGCGTGGGGCTGTAGCTGCCAATCCCTTCGATGCTCTCCGAAACGAAGTTTGCCAACACCGACTTTCCAGACTGGCGGAAAGTGGGAGAGACACACGTGGGGATTTAATGTGACAAAACCACAAGGAAAAGAGCGCGGCGTTTACCAAGCAGCCCGCGGGCCCGTGGCCCCCCTCGGCCCCCCCGCAACCGCACCCTCCGCGCAGCGACAGCGGCCTCAGGGGGGCGGGCCTGGGCTGGGGACGGCGGTAAATACGGCCCCGGGGACAGGCAGCGGCCGGCAGCAGGAACACCGGGGGTAGGGAGGGGGGGCCCGGGCCGCGCTCACCTGGCGGGGCCCCACCAGCAGCACCTTCGCCCGCAGCATGGCGGCGGGGGCAGCTCCTCCCGCCCGCCCGTTGCCCGGCAACGCGGGGAGGGGCGGAGACGGGGGAAAGACGCGCTGCGATTGGCCTGGCTTCCGTCACGTGCCGGCACTGGGGGCGGAGCCGGGCGGTGCACGCGCAGGTCTGACCGTCGTGAGGCGGCGGGAGCTCCCGGTGCGGGCGCGGGCACGGGCACGGGCACGGGCACCCGCACCCCGCTGGGGCCGCGCTCTGCCCGCGGCAGCCGCTGTCCCTGCGCCGCTCCCACAGCGCAGCCCGTGGCGCGGGAGGCGGCCTTTGGGGTGTCCCGGGGGCGGGTTTGCCGCGGGCCGCTCCGGGGGGAGCTGGCGGAGCGGCGGTGGCGGGCTCGGGTCCGGGTCCGGGCCCTGCGCTGCTGCCCGCTCTGGGCTCTGAACCCCTCACGGGACCGCGGCTCCGGTCTCCGCAGGGCGGGGCTGGCAGCGGAGCCTCCTGCCCGCGCAGGAGAGGGGAGAGGGGAGCCGGAGGAGAGGGAGAGGGAGACCGAGAGGCGGGAGAGGAGAGCGAGAGGCGGGAGAGGAGAGGCGGGAGAGGAGGCCCGTCGTCCTCTCTGTCCTGCGGGCAGGCAGAGCCCGGCCGGCAGGTGCGGGACACGCTGGGAACCCCGGTGCCCTCACCAGCTCGGGAAGCGCTGTCCTCAGCTGGGGGCTCGCTGCAGGTGCCCCTCGAAGGGGTGATGGAGCAGCCTCTTGACGTTTCTTACTCAGGCTTGAGCGAACGGCTTTTTTTTTTTTTTTTTTTTTTTTTAAATTGCAGCTTCTAAGAAGAAAACATCTGGCGGGCAGATGTGCTGCTTCAGAGCTGTTTAGTGCCCAGGTACAATAGCCGCTTTAGACAAGATTTGAGATCAGGCCTCTAGGTGCTACCATAATGTAAACCTTTATTACTAGCACTGCTAATAAATGTGGACCAGAATTGCTCTGCTCTCGCTGAGGGGGTAGAGTCTTTTCCATCACACTGTAAACTTACTTGATATTTCACTCCTTACCCAGGGACAGTTTAGGGTGGTTCAACATCACAGTGGGTTCACACAGTACTTTAAACTTTGGAAACCCTTTTTTTTTTCAGGTTGGTGGCAATGAAAAAACAGTATTTGCACCTAACACTGAATTTGATTCTGCTGTAGCAGCCTGGCTGTGTGTCTTCTGTTTGTGAAGACCCACGTGTGATTCAGGACCAAATTCATAATGAGCTGGGACAACTTGTCATAAATCCTTTCTGCAGCTCTGTTGTTTTCCATGTTTCAGACATGCTTCCAAGGACAAGGTGGAGAGGGTGACCCAGAGAGAAGAAATTAGGACAGCCTCTTTTATTAGCTAGTATGTGTTATTAGCTGCCACTAGCATACGATGAGAAATACGTTATAACGGGTCTTATTGTGGACGGCAGCATAGAAGGAGCTGGGAGGGAAGGAGGTAACTGAAACTGGGTAACACTGGCTGTTTGTGCAGCTGCCCAGAAAGCAATTAGGATTAATTTTTAGATGAAGTGGCAGATAGGGTCTTTGCGTGTTTATTTTAGCCACTGAAGAGTAAGGAGAGCACAGCTGACTGAGGCTGAAATCTTTGGAGTTAGCGTTCGAAGTCACTTCAGAAAGTGGGAATTAAGCTTCCAAGGCACTTAGGGTGATGTTTTTAAAGGCACCTAAGTCAAGTACATTTGATGTTATCAGCACCTGCCTAAGACGTATGAGTAGAATTATGTTAATTCCTGATGTATCATTTGCTGAGGGTTCATGTGTACAAATCAGCAAGGCCATTTGATTCACTATTTAAAACTCTTGTGCTAGAACTGTATCAGAGAGAAAACTCCAGCAATAAGTGAACTGCTTCTAGACAATACTGGTAATGGTCTATAAGTCTTGCATTTATTAGATAGCAGTTTTTCCACCATCATGTTTTGGTAGCAAGCAAAAATTATATCCAGATGATTCTTCATAGACCGAGCCTCCTTCTTCCTTCCAAAGCCAATAGCAATTGCAGGCTATCAATAATAATTCAATAAAACTGTTCTTTACTCTGGAAATGTCTATGAGAACTCAAACTCTGAGACACATTGATCCCATATCAAGGCGTGTGATGCTTTTTGCCTGACTCCCAGATAAGAGGACTTGTCCTCCAAGTTAGAGGCCCACAGGTTTTCCTGGAAGCAGCAGTGAAGTGTAGTGCCAGTCACCTTTCAGATAATACTCCTGCACTTGCAAATCATTCAGTTTTTCAGAGAACAGTATTTTTAAGCCTGCATTATATTTCATTTAATGTGGCATGTAAAAATTTCCCTATGGAAACAACTCAAAAAAAATCTTTCATAACATTTTGTGGCTCAGGACCGATACTTTTGTTTAATGTACTGGAAAGAGTGTTTCCAAACTTTGAAAAACATTCCCTAGAGTGCTCAAATGGAGTTGTGTGCGGGAATAATGCCTTGGTTGGAAGTGCAACCACATGGCAGGACTCACCAGGAGAATTGTGCATGACGTTGAGTGTGTGTGTGCAGGAACAGCTTTCTGGTGGGCGAAGGCAGAGACCTGCATTGTTACATCCTCTGTTTGTACTGGTTCATCTGGGGCGAGGCACAGTATATGAGAACTGGAAAGAGGAAACACCTCTTTTTGTGCACTGAAGCCTGTTCTTGAATATTAAAGAGAAAATCAATATTGTTGTAAACTTGAGGCTTGTTGCTCACGGAGCTCAGGGAAGGGATATGTCTCTGAGGTTCAAAGCCTTGTTGATGAAGTAAATGATGAAGATTTGGATGTAGCGTGGTTGTCCTTTGGTTAAAGTTTTGGTAGAGCTGTGAAAAAAGACCAAATGGAAACAGTCCCTGAAGGTGCATTGAGAGGGGTGCAGTCTGGTGCTGCCCCATAGCAGGAATCTTTCACTTCCAAGTGGCTACTGAGGAGGAGAGGGGTAAGCACTTGGGTCAGTTGTTCTGTCTTGGAAAAACTATTCTGGAATCAAGAAAAGCTCATGCAAAACTTGTTGCTTAGTTCATGCTGACAGATCGTCAAGGACTACAGCTCTGATTTATCGGTGGTCTCAAAGTCCTTCCCAGAGGACATGAGGATCTTTATTTCCATTTTATAGGTGGAGAAGCAGAAACAAAGGTTGAATGACTTGCCTGAGGAACCCAACTGGCTGACAGCAGATCTAGGATTAATTGGAATGCCTCTAAGTGTCAGTGTGGGCTGTGGCCAGGCACAGAGGAGGCAGGGAGGCAGACAACTCAAGTGTATTTTCCTGGCCAGTAGACTTGGACTCAGTGCCACCTTATAGAGGCCCAGTTCTCTCTGTGTACCTTCATCAGAGTCAGTGGAGGTTCCCCAGGGATGAATTTGACTTGCTCCATCTCTGCAGCGCTGTATAAAGAGAACACAAGGAGCAGCAGTCTACCTCCACGGCCCCCCTGAGAAAACGCACCATGGAGCTCTGATTTTTGAGTCACAATACGTGAATCCAGAAATAGGATTTGATTTCTATGCTTTAAATCTTAAGGTACGGCTGCAGATGTCTCCGCTGTCGTTTTGCTGGTTCTGAAGTGGTTGTTCTGATCACATTCTGTGGAGCAACAGTAACACCTAGTGGCTAAACGTGCCAGTCCGTTGCCTCCTTTCTTTCACTTCAAGAAGTAGCAGTTGGAGGGGACATGGTGTGATTGACAGATTGACTCGCAAGGCCAACACTTGGGATCTCCAGGGATTTGGCATTTTCCTTTCAACCCCCCACCACGTTCTGTTTTCTATTAAAAGTGGTAGATGAAATATGAAACTCTTCCTCCCACCTCCCAACCCCCTTCACTTTTCTGGCTCATGGAGGAGGTTGTTCCAGTCCATCTTGATCTGTAGGTGGGTGGGCTGCGAGTGGCCGAGCCTACTGCCTCCAGTTTGGAGCACTCAGATTTCTGTAAGGAATCCAAGGTTTTTCCTTTTCCTTTTCTCTCTCTCTCTCTCTCTCTCTCATTTTTTCTTTCTTTTTTTTTCCTTGTCTGAAAAGGATCAAGCAGATCATCTGCTGGAGGGTGGTGACCTCAGAGCATTTGATAATGTGGTGTTAACTTGCCTGCGTTAAGGCAGACCAAACCCATCTCTTCCAAGAAGTCCTGTTTCTTAAGATGTGGTGTGCAGGATTGTTTGCCATGATCTGCTGGGACTGCTAATTCAT
The DNA here is from genome assembly GCA_025345505.1 of Todiramphus chloris collaris. Lineage (NCBI taxonomy): Eukaryota > Metazoa > Chordata > Aves > Coraciiformes > Alcedinidae > Todiramphus > Todiramphus chloris. The sequence continues at coordinate 806,973 of JANVCC010000094.1, read as the reverse complement.
CAGAGAGAGACCCCCTAGAAAAACAGCACTGGAGAGGAAAGAACCCACAGATGTTTATTGTGTTAGCAGGAGAGCCCTTCAGAGGGTCTTCTTTTCCCCTCACAGGGGAAAGTTTCAATTTTTTCCATGGGGAAAAAAAAGCATTAAGCAAAAGCATTTCTGCTAAAGCCCAGATCATTTGCATTTGTAACTGGAGCCTCAGCTCTTTGTGGGACTTACAGTACTGAGACATTATGGTCTTGTCATATTCATGCTGACTCATTTTAGGCTTCTGGTTTAGGTGTTCTGAAGGCTCTGTTTAGCAGAGTCTTCACTGCTTGTTGGCAGAGCCTGGGCTCTTTATTCTCTGGCTGCAGGCTCTGTTAGACAGGACATAGACTTGTATCAGTACCTGCCCAAAGAAGTAGTGTTGCCTCCAGTCACATCTCCAGCTCTCCATCTAGCTTCCTTCCAACTACCTGTTTAGATGGAACTGATTCGATTGAAAACTAGCCTGATGCCTCTAAAAGAACAAAACAAAACAAAACTAAACAAATAAAATCAGCTCCCCAAACCTGTCACTGAATAATTGGGCAAAGCCTGGTGCTGACAGAAAGTGGGCAATGAGGACTTGTGGGAATGTGGCACAAGGATGGGGCCATTTCTTTTGGCTACTGTGCAGATGTAAGTGTATAGTGTGCATATAGTCATGCCTTCAGACCTCTTAAATGTAGTGTTCTTAATACCTGTTTGTGAGAGCAGTCCCAGAGGAACACAGCTTGATGGTGAGAGATGAGAAACATTGTGCTGGGCTGTGCTGGACACCCTTTTACTCTTAGAAAAGACCCCGGTGGCCTTACTGGGCTGGGCAAAAAATATTCCAATATGTTTGGTAAAAAAGGTTTCATAGGTGGTAGACTAAAAGGTACTGAAACAAGGCAAAGGATTGTTATTATTTGTGATTCACGAGGGCTTGTGGAACCCTTTCTGTTCAGCACATATGTTTTTTTGTTTAGAACATTAAATTCCCAGGTAGGTTTTGTTTCTTACTGCCAGCCTTGGTGTCCGCTGCCCCTGTTGCTCTGCAAAGAGCCCGTGTTTATTAACATCGTCTGATCAATTTATTCACATCATCTGATCAGTTTGTTCACATCATCTGATCAATTTGTTCACATCGTCTGATCAATTTATTCACATCGTCCAATCTATTTATTCACTCGTGGCCAAAGCTTCGATGACTTCACAGAAAGCAATCAAAAAAGTGTACAGTGTCTTCAGAGGGACTGCGGTGTGGTCCTACAGGAGAGGAGCTCCTACTGATGGGTAGATTTTGTTTCCCTCCTTTTCATCCTCTCATTTGACTACGTGTTGCTTTGGAGTTCATGGCCAAACATGGGAGTTCCTTAACCCTGCTGTCCTCCCAGGCATTGTGTTCCGCTAACATCCTGGGCCAGATCAGCTCTCTTTTCAGATGTCTTCGCATTCATTTTCATTTAAGGCTCAATTAACTCTTGGCAGTGTGCCATTAGAGACATCAGATTTATACCAGTAATTAGTGTGTTTTGAGGAGCCTGAAACAGTATCTCACATCCTTGCTCCTTTGCTTAGGTATCTGGATACAGTGATGAATGCTTAACTCTATACCCTCAACTTCAAAACCTGGAGGCTTGATACTTTGTCTCGGATCCCCTTTGAAACCTGGGGAAGGCAGCACATTACTTCCCAGTGCTTGACTCACTTGCAAACTTCTCAGTTGAAAGATCCTCTGTAGTGTGTTCTGCCTGCAAGTCCACTATTGTGTGAGACCGGCACGTCGACTGAACCAGGCCTGCTGCTGCAGACCCGTGGGTGCTGAAAAGCTGCTAGCAGAGGGATGTTCTCAGGGTCTCACAATATTCAGTGAGAATCCTGCCTTTCTCATGGATGTTATGAGAAACAGTAGGATGGTTTTTGTAAGCTGGACCAACACCTGGTGTTTTGCTAAGTTCTGTTTATGGTACATTGGAAAAATATTTTGCAATGGGTGCTGTAGGACTTTAGCCACTCACCCTAGGAGATGGGTGACCACTGACCCATCGCCCTGTGGGGCTAGGGGATATAAAATGGGGTTAGAAATTCATAAAGTGTCTTCTTTTGCCTGCTCTTGCTGAATTTGTGTGTTGCTGCATCTCTCTGCTCCCGGTAGAAACAGCGACATGGACCTGCTGCAATCCAAGATCCTTCCATTTCTGTTGGAGGGGTAGGGTTAGAAGCAGTGAGTTGTACTATGGATTTTAAACAGCACAAGGAATGTCTTGGAAATCAAAAACACAAAGTAGACTGAGGACTATAAAAGAGTTCATGTTTAGTGCAGGCTGTTGATCATATAGTATTAAGTGGTTCGTTATTTTATTGTTCTTCAATAACTTGAAAACTTAAATCTTCTGCTTTTGACTTGGCTAGTGATGTTGTCTTGAGCTGGGTTATGAAAACACTGTGTTTCACCTAAGCACAGATTGTTACAGTTTTCATCTTAATTAGCAGGCTCCAGATTTAGATGGATTAATACAATCACTCTTTCTTTCTTTTGCTGTAGAAGTTCAGAAGTATAATCTGTCACTTGTGAGAACATAAAGAATTGGACTGGAAGCATTCCAGACTCTTTACTGTAAGTGTTCAAAGATTTAATGGAGTCCTCAGTCATAAAATCTTTAATTTGAACTAGACCTTTATATTCTCCATTCTTAAATTCACTATTTTTACATCCAGGGGATTTCCTGTTATCCAAGTATGTACGGAGGCCCTTTATTTCCCTCCGTGTGTGTTTTTTAATTCAAATCAAATGTAAATGTCAGTGGTTGATTGCACTTAATCTCCTTAGGTTCATATTTCTTATTTAATTGCATTACATTATAAGGTTTAATGCTATATATTTACTGCTGTTAATAGCACACCATATTTTAATGAAGCTGTTATCTTCTACAAATATATACAGAACAATGGAGATGGATTATACAGGATCTTGTGAAGAAACTGTATCCCAAAGCCATTTAAAATGAATAAACAAAGTGGAGAGTTTCAGTTCATGTCGTTCTGTACCTAATGCAGCTTCAAAACTAAGGAAATGAATGCTTGGGTTGTCAAGACTGTTTGCTCTCCTCTTGCCCAGCCAGAGACTGCACCTCCTTAGGTTGCTGGCTATAGCTGTGGCACACCAGGACGTTTCTTCCAAGTTGTGGTTGTTCTCAGAGATGCTCCAGAATTGTCACACTGCCTTTTCCAGTGTCTGCTCACCTCCTCTGTAGGCTGGCCAGGCTCCCACTCTGCCCGACCTACAGTCAGCTCTGGAAGTCTATTGACAGTCAGTTCAGGGAAGGCTCAGAACATGGAAAATAATTATCTAATTTTCTCAAAACATTTGAAAAAAAAAAAAAGTGAGTATTACCTAGAGATCATGTACAGAAAATCTGGGACAAATCTGCTGTGCTCCGCTAGAAAGGCAGCCAGCTGAGCACCTGTTTTCAATGCAGAGTAGTGCATCACCCTGCACTCAGGGCACAGCACTGGCTTTTCACAGCAGCCTTACAGTTAAGCACTCAAGATGTGAATTGAGCCAAAAAATGCTTTGCTGGGAGCCACTTCTTTCCAGGCACACAGCGAGGCTGATAGTCTTGTCCTACCATTCCACCACATACCAGAAATCTCCTTAGTCTGGTCAAAAGTTTTTATTTCTTTTTCTGGGCAACAATCAGTTTAAACATTTCATAGTATCTTGTAGACTTTATAATTTCATTTCTGCCAAAAAAAGAACAATTTATCTCTTGCTTTAGATTATGTCCCATCTTGCTGCTTTTATTTTTTCTTCCCTGCTTTCATTATTTTTACTATTTATACCATATCATTTTTATTCCATTTCTATTATCCTGGTGTAGAAAGATGCACTAAAGCCTGTCTTATAAAGGGAGGCACTGAGAGATTGCCTGATGGCTCTGGCAGGTCAGGGAGTTCAACCTGATTCTTTCTGGATGTAGAAAGACAGTCCATGTGTCCTTCCTGCCTGAGACCCAGTGCACGAGGGGTTGTGAGCCAGTGTAAAGCCAGAGGTTTATTTGGGGATTGGTTTTGCATCTGCAGAGAGACTGATCTCCCTCAGGCAGAACAGAAAACAGAAGAGATGAAGAGCATTTCTTGTGCTGAAAGAAAGATCTGTGTTCTGTGCAAGAAGCTGGATATTTGCAAAGTAGAATTCAGTAGTTCCAGTGTGGGTCATTTGGAAATGGCAGCAAGGAGGGGAGGGAAATCTGCCTGCAGCTGATTCAAGAAGGTGCTCAGGCTAAGCTTGCTTGACAAAACCGCCCAGAGGCCCTGGAAGAGGGGTGGCTTTTGGATGCCAAGCCCATTAGGTGTGGTATCCACTGGTGACTATATAATAGAGTATCCTGTGAACACCTAAGCTAGCATTAGTGTACGTGTGCATAGCCAAGAAAGACTTGGAGCAACTTTAGCCTTTAATGCCTACAGCGATTCGTTCATGTTTAGCACCTCAGCTGCTGTGTTATTGCTTCCATGGAGGAATCTGTAAGATTCAGGAGAGGAGATTAGGTGGAGAGCCAGCTAAAGAGCAAGACAGTGTCACTGCACAAGGCTGGGCTTTGCTCACGTGATTGTTCCCTTTAGAATGAATGGAGAAAAATGTTCATAAAGGTAAATTGATAAATCTTGAGCATATTCTCTTTAAAGAATCCCCAGAGCTCTCAGCCTAACACACAGCTGCAGAAAAGAGACCCCAACAACTGCACAGGATGCTGAGTTTCATTATGGTAAGAACAGAGTATATATCAAAAAGGTGTTAGTGTTATTACATAAAACACTGGTGAGTTCTTGTTGAGAGTGCTCTTTTCAGTACTGCTCACTCTACCTAAGAAGGATATGATTAAGGGGATAAAGCAGGGAACATGAGAATAATACTGTGCCTTTCAGCTCGGAGGTATAAAGCAAGACTGAAGAGCTTTGGTATTATCTTGTTTAAAAAGAGATCTTGATGCGATTCAGTCGATGATTTAAAAATAATGTAGGGGATTGATCACATTGAAACAGACAAAGTCTATGAAAACAAGGAGACTTAATTTGAAAAATAGGATCTTGGGAAAAGAATGAAGACAGAGAAGGGAAAGGCTCATACGAATGCTTCGAGAAATAGGTGATGTCAGTTACCAGTGGGGTCCCATGAATCTATATGCACAGGGAATAAGCTGAAGATAGAACCGTAAGGAAAATACGAGTCTGACAGTTGGATCGTGGCTGACTTTGACCAGCAGCACACAGAGACAGTGCAAGCCATGCTGGAGCAGGCTCTGGGAAACACCTGCAGCAAGGATGAAACGGAAAGTCCTGTAGCCTGCATGGTAAAGTTCAGCACAGGCAAGGATGGTGCAGGAAGGTACTTACTGGCAAGAAGTTCCCAGTGTGAAGACAGATGGCTGGTAAGGAGTTTGTGGAAGAAGGAAGAGGAGAGAAGAGGGAGAAAGCATCTGGCTGCTAGTAAACCACCTTAACTGCAGACACCTAAGGTGAAAATATGGTGGGCAATTTCAGGTCTTAGCTGGGCAAGATCAAGCTGCAGAGGTGGTGATCCCTGTACAATGGCTACAGTGCAGTCTTTTTCAGCTTGCAGCCCACAAACTTTTGAAGGACCACAGCCAACTTCTAGGGGGCCTGTGGAAGCCAGCTAAGAAAAGCAGACTATTGTGGTTAGGCCTCATTGTCATGGCCCATGAGGAAAGTTCCTAGGACATTTGAAAAAAAAAATCAATAAAGGCTGGGAAAATATGGATGGAACATATGGATTTGCTGTGTGGAGGAAAGCGGACTCCAGTCTCCCTCCCAGTTCTGTTTCTTGGCTCCACAGAGCAGATGGCACAACCTCTGGGGTGTGCAGGAGCTGGGAAGAGGGTGTTTATTTCCATAAATCCTTTCTTATTTTTTTTGTATGCTTTTACTTGTGCATTTTGTCAGGAAGGGGTTGAGCCCCACTCCCTTGTACGTGACTTGCACAATACAGACAGGGAACTCAGACTCACAGTCTTGTTGGGTTGCTCAAGTTGGACAACCTGGATCCAGGGGGAACTTTCAGTAGGAGGATTTCAGAGTCCAAAACTGAGACATTCTTTGACCATGAAAGTTCTTTCTTCTCTGAAATTCAGAGAGTCCCTGCCTCAGGATGGATTTTCAAATCAGTGAAGCATTTGGATGCCACTGGATCTGGATATCCTACAGTCAGTGGCTCCACTGAAAATTGCAGCCTGGTATCTGGTAGCTCCTTCCAGTGCATGTTATAAAGTGGTTTTTTTTGTTGTAGAATTTCAAGACCATCTGTGTTCTGGAGAGTTTATAAGTTCAGTGTTTATGTCCTGTGCAGCATCAAGCAAGCAGGCAGCCCTCAGTGACTAACGTTTAATGGACAGGAACACAGTTGGTGGATGCAGACACGGAGACAGACCTCCCTGTCTTTTCTGTAGTGACCTCAGTGATGCAAGAGGGAGCATGCTGATTAAATCTGTAGATGAGGCAGAGCTGGAACCGAATGCAAGAACACTGGAAGGCAGGATTAAAATTTCAAGTGATCTTGACAAATTGATGATATGATCTGAATAAAATGAGATGAAACTCATTAAGGGCAACTGCTGGGCACTGCGCTTTGGCAGGAGTAATTTTAGCTAGTACACACGGGATGGGGGAAAGTCACACCAGCAGTTCTGCAGAGAAGGTAGAGAATCCCAAACTAAACATGGATTAAGAATGATGTACGGATGTCAAAAAGGCAAATCCTCATCAGGGCAGAAGTATTGCACAGAAGTATAGGTTATGGGTACCAAGTATGACGTAGTTGGCATTCTTTTTGGTATTCTGGAGAGGCCAGAGAATACCAAAAGGAATCAGAACTATGTAACATGACCTACAGGGAAAGTCTGTACAAGTTGGAATTGGTTTGCTTCTGGAAGGCAAGGAGAGGTGTTAAAGCTAAAGTCTGTTCAAAGACAGGGGAATAATTTTCTACATCTATAATAGAGAAAACGAGACATTAAGAGCTGAAAGTGCAACAAAACAGACTGAGGTTGTATGTTAAGAAAACACTACCAGTGCAGAGGACAAAGTACTGGGATATGTTTTCAGATGAGCACAGAGAGTTGCTGTCTTGTGGCCTTTCAGAACAGGACAGAAAACTTGTGCCAACCATCATCTATGTATAATAGATCCTGCCTCCTAGGGAGATAAATCCTTTTCCTAGGGAGAAGGAACAGGGCTGAGAGAACTCTTGCAGCCCTTCCTGGCTACTTCTGAATGTATTTTTTTACTCTGTCAGGCTTGAGGGCAACAGACCTGGTGCTGTTTGTGCCTTGGGTTTTGTCACACCTGAGTGAATCCCTGCTTCACTGTGTTCTTGGAGAGTCTGATGGATCAAGGATGTGTCCACAAACCCTCCCTGTGCTTGTGCGGATCAGTGCCTCAGTGCATGTCCTGTTGGGAGAATTTTTGCTTGGCATCAAAGATGACATAAATTATTTTTCCAGGACACAATAATGCTCAGAGTATGCGTAATTCCACCGGACATAGTCATTGTCTTGCTGATCTCTTGAGTCATCACATTTTCCATCTGCTGAATTATGTTTCAATCTGAGTTATTTTATCCAGTATATTGCTTTATAATACCCACACAAGTGCTTCACTCAGGCAAAGTTCTCATCTAAGGTCAGTGAATTTTGCCAAAATCATGACTTCTGGATCATTTCTTGTTCTTCATACAATATCACTCACTGTCTCTCATGTTTATCGTGCTAAACTGCTGGTGTAACTGTGCCATTTTTTCAGTTCCATTCCACTCTGAGTTCAGCTGTGATTGATTTGTTCCAGGTCAAAGTCAAGAAATTTTCACACACTAGCTACCTAAAAGAAAACCCGCCACAATCCCCTAAAATTTTCAGTTTGGCTCAGGTTTGGTTTGACTCCCCAGTAATGGATGTGCTACAATAACCTTAGTAGTCTTCTGATTTCAGAACCCTTACTGTTTCTAACCTCTTATCCATCTCTTTTCCAAGGTTCACCGACTGCTTTGTTATAACACAATGAAACAATCAGGGAGTCTTGGAAGGCTAGAGGGGTTTATCCAAATTATTTTTGAGTTTCAATGGTCTTATCAATGACTCCATTTTGACTTCAAAGGGACACTTCATAATTCTAAAGCTCCACAAGGTTTTATCAACTAGAACAAAGCTGCTTTTCCTTTGGTCTCTTACTCGTACTCACAGGAAAAGCGCACTCGCAAACTCCAAGGGCTGGGCCTTTCAGAATCTGTTTGCCATGATTCCAACAGCATCATGACTCTCTCTCTCTTTTGTTGAGCTGAACAAGTCACTCCTCCAAGCCAGGGGCGTTTGTAGTACTGTAAGTGGTGCTGGAGAGCTGAGAGGGCATTGCAGTGCTGGATCTTACAGCTGGGACAGTGCTTTTCTACCTTCTTGAGCCACCTTGCAAACCGAAAACACTGTAGAAAACAAATCCCTATTTTGCTGTAGCATTCCATTTTTTTCCCCTTTGCAAGTGAACAAAAATCAGACTAAACTTTGAATGTTCCTTGTATTGTTTATGTTTCCCCCTATTTTATTTATTGGCTGGCTTGCATGCGGTGTATATGTTTAAAGAAATTACAGCTGCTCTCACGGCAGTTTCTGATGTCTTATGTCTCAGGTACACCCAGTGGCCTAGGGAGCTGAAAGCCACCCCTGTGCCCACACATGTCCGATGGATTAGTCTGACAAGACAGTGTCTGGCTGCCCCTTGCGTGGAAGGTGAGCTGTGGGGGGAGGAAGGTCCTCCAGGGACTGGTTTTTCATGGTAGCAAAGTCAGGAAGGCCAGTAAATTGCAAACCTGGCCCTTGTGCCTTCCCTATTTCCCCCCTGTGCTTCCATGCATCATGGCTTTCCAGGATGGAGCCTGCCTCTCCCAGCCTGAATTGGTGAAATCCATCCAAGTAATTTATTTAGCCCTGATTGCCTGGGCAAATCTTTAATTAACATGCTATGGACAGGCAGAAAGAGTGTAGCTTTATATTTGGAAATAAATGATGTCTGGTTTATAAGAATAGGGCTGTTCAGATTTCAAGGGTTCTCTTCTCAAAGCTAGTCCCTCTGATAAATTGAATGTATTATATTTTTGTTGGCTGTCTTTGTTACCTCCATCACTGTGTTTCCAATTTATCAACATAGTTTTGAGAAATTGTTAGAATATGTTGCACTCGTAAGCACCGTGGGGAGAAAAAATATTCAGTTATTACTGCTATTGTGTTTGATTATATTATGCATATCCAAAGGACTAAAATGAAATGTCATCTTTAATTCTCCCCTTACAGTAGACAATATCACCCTTTCTTCTCTCTTTTCCAAAAACAGCTTGGAAGTTAATTCTTCATTTTCATTTTAAATCAGCCGTACAGAGTAGAAGCAAGTGTGCATTAGGGACAGGGCAGAAGTAATGGGAGCCTGGAGAGCTGAGCTCTACTTCTGGCGCAGCCTTTAGCTCTTTGCAGTCTGGAGCAATGTCATTTGACCTCTGGTCTCCGGTCTCTCAGTTCATGAAATAGGAAGAACATTAGCTTCCTACAGATGTCTCTAATAATTTGCCAGAATCATGTCTCGTCTAATTACCTGTGTTTAATATCTCCTAGGGTCTTGCAAAGTCAGTGAAGGCTGAAGCAGCAAATTCTGCATGCAACTGAAAATACAACGCTCTTGGACAGTTAAGACTTGAAGACTGTGAAGGGCTTTCGAAGGCACTAACCCAAGCCAGAAGAATGGGTCAGAAAGCCACTGGTGCTGGTAAATGCTGATAAATGATCGATCCCAGCCCGTCAGGAGAGGGAACCTCGTATGTCTGGGAGAAAAGGCTGAACCAGGCCCTCAGCACACAGCCTGGAGCTGCAATGAACTGCCAGAGGTGGGGGTCCAGCTGCACCCAGTATGGCTGTACACACAGAGCTGAGGATGGGCAGGGGAGTCTCAGAGAGCTGCCTGGTGTTTAGGAGTGCTGCAGATCCTGACTGCTTTCCCAGGAGAAGGGGGAATTTGGGGCAGTTTGTAGCACTACCAAGAGAGAGACCAGAGAGTAAGCTGCTTTTTTTGTTACCCTGTCAGGCTGAGCAGAGGTTTCCTGAGGGCTGGCTGAGCAAAATGGCTGAGTGGCTGAACATCTTGGGGTGAGTTGCTGGGATCTGTGTGGTTTCTTGGGAGTGGGAGAAGGGGAGGGAAGATGTTTCTCTTGCTGAGAGTGAGGGGAGATTGAAGGGTAGGGTGCTCAGGCTGACCTGAGCCAGGGCTGGGGACCTGTGACATCCCAGCTCCAGTCACTGAGGGCTTTTTGTATATAAATAGTGGCTGTTTCAGCGTGGGCTTGATGGCCTGGTGCTGCTGGAGCAGCCCTTTTGAGCTCCCTTTGAGCCCAGAGAGTGCTGATCCATTGCCTGCTCTAGCTCTGGGACTTGGACACCTCGGGGGCAGCTGTGGGGCAATCCCAGTGGGGCAATCCCAGTGGGGCAATCCCAGGGGTGGCAATCCCAGGGGGGGGAAGTCCCAGGGGGACAATCCTGGGGGGGCAATCCCAGGGGTGGCAATCCCAGGGGGGGCAATCCCAGGGGGGAAATCCCAGGGGGGGCAGTCCCAGGGGGACAATCCTGGGGGGGCAGTCCAAGGGGGACAAATCCCAGGGGGGGCAATCCCAGCAGGGCAATCCCAGGGGCGCAATCCCAGGGGTGCAATCCCAGGGGGGCAGTCCCAGCGGGGCAATCCCAGGGAGGCCCTGCTGAGCTGCAGTGCAGATTGCACCTCTGCCTCCTCAGGGGGGTTGCTCTGGTGATTAATGACAGCGGCTGCTTAAAAACCTGGTGCCTCATTTGCAGTCTAAACTTGTCTGGTTCCAGGCTCCAGCCGGGGCCTGTTGGCCTGCGTGCGGGCTCTGGAGGTGGGACCACGGGGCAGGGGTAGGTGCTCACCCGCGGGTCCGGGGTCAAACTGGCCCTTTTTCCCGGGATCTTGCAGGGATTGCCTTGCCCCTGGGGGGAAGAGGCCTCTGGCTTTGTAGAGCCCCACAGGGGCTGCCTCCAGCCCCCAGCGCGTTGGCTGCCGCAGCAAGAGACCTGCTTTGGGTGGTACAGCGGGAAAGTCTTTGGATGGCCGCACAAAGAGCAGAGGTGCAGGGGGGATACTGCGGGATCTGCGAGTGAAAAAACCCCGTAGTGTCGTTGTGTAATGTTAAAAATGAAATCCCTCTTTGTGTTGTTTGGTTCAGCTAAGTCACTTGCCCAGTCAGTGAGCTGCACCAGCCCAGGTTCCTTCAGAGCTGGGAAGGAGACACTAAAAGGCCAGGAAATGGGGCCTGTGGCACTGTCACCAAATGGGGGATGTACAGGGGTTCAAAACACAAACTCGGCTGCTGTACAGAAAGCGAGCCTTGCTGATGGCCTCCTTCTCAGGGTACTGCCTTTGCAAAACACCCACATCCTTCCATGACTGCAAAGATGTTCCCCCTGCCTGGGGCTGACCGTGCAACGCTCCGGGCTCAGGGCAGTGCTGGGCAAAAGGAGTTTACCCGAAGTGGTGGCAAAGGCAGCGCTAATGTGTGGTGCTAAAACGAGCAGCATACATATGCTGAAGTAGAGATTACTTTTCCACTGGTTACCTTCTGAATGAAGTGTCTTCTGCAGCAGGCACCAGGTTTCGGCTGCTTGGGCTGCACTGCTGAGGGGCAGTGGGTTCCCCTGGCACTCCGTTACCCAGGGAGACACAGGAGATCCCCGTGGGGATGCTGTGGGTTGGGGCTCAAGCCCCGGGCTCCCCGGGAGCGCTCCCTGCCTGTGCCCGGCGCTGGGCCGGGGCTCCCGGCGGGACCGCGGCTCGGCTGCCCCGGCCTTCACCGCCGGGAAGCCCCTTGGCGGCGGGGTCTGCGGCGAGGCCTGCCAAGGGTTAACGCCGAAACCCCACGCCCCCTTTGACGGAGTCGGGCCAACCTCGCCAAATTTGAAAAGGCATCCGGGGCTGAGTGTGCGCCCTGGGCGCAAAGAGCCGCGCTGGCCCCGGACCCCCTGCGCGGGCAGCAGCCGCCGCTGCCGGGGCTCGGCTGCCTGAGGGACGGGGCTTCCCCTGGGAGCTGGAGCAGCGGCCCCTGTGTGCCAGGCACCCCTGCCCCGGGCTCACCGCTCCCGGGGGCACCTCCGCGCCGCGGGATCCCGCCGTGACCCCGGCCGGGGGAAGCTCGGTGCGGCCCCGGGCCGTGTAAGAGGAGAGCAGGGGGTCCGGAGGGAGCCCGGCTCTGCAAACATGCAGCTCGCTCTCCTCTTGTCCTGGTGCTGCTGCCTGCACGGGTGCGCGCTAGGGACTGGCTTCCTCTACCAATTCCCAGCATCGACCCTGCAGCACAACTACCCAGAGCAGAGCTCGGGCTCGCCGGGCAGCGGCTTCGCCACTCGCCGGTGAGTAAAACCCGGGTCCGCCTCCGCGGCCGGGAAGCTGGGCCGAGGGGGGGGCAGCGGGCACGGCAAAGCCGCGGGCAGCAGCCCCCGCGGAGGGGATGGCTGCCCCGGGCTGCCCCGCGCCCTGCCCCGCGCCCTGCCCCGCACCCTGCCCCGCACCCTGCCCTGCCCCGGGCTGCCCCGCGCCCTGCCCGGCTGGGCTCGGCTCCCTACCTGCCCGCACACTGCCCCTCTCTGGGGCGGGGCGCGACTCGGGAACCGAGGGGCTGAGCTCTACCAAATGAACCCCGCCATCTCTGCTCTGCTCGCCCCCGGGGTCCGGGAGGGGCGGAGGGAGGGTGGCTCTGCCCGGGCCGCGGGTCCCCGAGCAGTGCCCAGCTGGAGCCGTGGGACCTCCGGAGCCGGGACCCCGGGGATGCCGGCGGAGGGAACTGTTAGAGCCCTCGGCTTGTTCAGCTCAACAAAGGAAAGACTTTAATTACAGATCTCTCTATTCAAGAGCTGACGCTTTCCCATAGCTGTTTAAAACCAAACCTCCCACTCTTCTCTTCCTCCCACCCCGAAACCATTTCTTATGAACTTAATGGAATCAAGTTTGATTTACATTATCTTGCTGCTTCAGTAGAGCAAACAGTTTAGGCTTCTCCCCCTCCCCTCTGTTTTCTCTGGGTATTTCTCTAGAGGTGAAACAGCTGTTCAGATGAATGAGCTGCACTGTATAAAGCGAGAGTGTGGCTTAACCTGATTCCAGTTGTTCTTGAATTTCAGTATTTTTTTTTTTTTTCATTCTGCGATTCCCTTAAATGGGGACTTGGGAATTTAATATTCAGGGCTCGTCCATCCTGTCTCTGCCTCTTTTCCTTCTCCCCTTGCTAATACCTAGTATGCATGAGTTCCACTGCTGTGGAGGAGGGCTTGTGTTAGCTCTGCTTATTTGGACGAGGAATTGGGGTAAGGCATCTCTGCAGCAGACTTACACCAGAGCGTCACAGGAGTGGGTGCTAGTCTTGTGCCTTGCACGGTTCTCACATATGGTGCGTATTTCATCTCCAAGTGGGGGTGGTTTTGTTTGCTGGCCTGTCAAAAAGGCCTCAGTCTGTAGGGGGTGTGATGTTAAACTACAGTAACTGTCAAAGGGTTTGAAACGGCAGAAAATTATAGGAGAGTAATGGGATAAACCTATCCTAGCTGGATCTCTTCCAAGATACCCCCTTCCCAAAGCATGAGCTGCAATGAGAACCACATGTCATTTGTCTTACATATCTATTAGCCTGCAGATCTTTGTTCGGAGCTACCATGCTTACATGAGCGCGGACTGTGTCTCTGCACACCAAAGACTTTCCCCAGTTCACTCTCTTGCACGATTTTCCCATGCCGCAGTTGTTTGGATAGCTGATGCTTTGTCAGGGGAACGTGTCCCTCTCCAAGTCTATAAAGTGTCCTATAAAACCATTTAAAGCTGATTTAAACAATCCTGTTGGGAAAGCTGATAGATTTTAAAAAGTTTTTTGTGGGGTTTTTTTTGTCCAATGGAACTTTGCCATGTGAGAGTCTCCCATTCTAGTTTAAAGCAGAGGGGGAAATAAAAACTTGAAGGGAGATGAAAAATCTCGGGTGGATGTTTCGAAATAAAACTGCGAGTGCTCAAAGTGCGTAGTTGAGGCAATCTTTGTATGTTTTAATTTCCCCTTGAGTGGTGGAGTTTTGTTGTTGGCAAATACCTAACAGCTTTGCTTTCTGGTGGGAAAGGCTGTGTGGGAAAACTGCACAGTGCTGGAAATTTGGGGGGAGCCTCCTGCAGGGTGCAGCTTCAGGTTGGGATAGCTGCACTTCGCTGGGGTGACCGTGGTGCGGGGTAACAGTGAGGCTTTTAGTTCTTCAAGTCTGACATTGATCTGTGTGGGTGTGAAGCCTTTTATCAGGGCACGGAATCGGACTGGTATAAACTGCTGTTTATGTTGTTCAGTGTCCCTCTTGCCATCTGAACAGGGATCTTAGTGGCACCTGAATGACGTGAAGCAGTCACAGCTCCGTCACGGCAGAGCTTGCTGCCCTCTGCCCTGGAAGGCTGTGGAGGACACAGGATGGTGGGTAGGTGATTACTATTAATGATGCTACATCACAGTCAATGATGTGAATGGCCATTCACACTTGAACACTCCCAGAGAATGCTTTGTCCAGTCACTTCTGGCACTTTTCCTGGGTACCATCAGTCAAGTATCAGCAGGCCAGAGCCTTGAAAGTTACTGCAGCAGCTCCAGGCTTTGGTGCACTGCAGTGCCCACTGATGTGATGCTCTACAGCTGATGTGTTTCCTTGATGTGAGACATGCCATGTTCCTGCAGTTCCCTTTTTCTGTCCTCAATCAGCAAGTGAAGACTTGATTGAGCTGCTTGGAATCTCCCATCAGGTTTTGGGTTTGGTTTTTTTTTTTTAAATTAGCTTGTTGTAAAAGTTGTATTTCTCCAAGGGGAAAGAAAAAAGAAGTTGCTGGTATTTTTTTATCTTCCACCTAGAAAACATTCAAAACTTAAGAGCTGATACAGTCCTCAAGATCTAGGTTGCAGACTGTCTTGGAGATGGATTTCTGAGGCTCTGAGGACTGCTGAACATTTTTTCTGCCAGAAAGCTAAGGCCCTGGGCAGTGTAAAAAGCTTAGGGGGTGTAGGGTAGAGGGACATTTGAAGGGGGTGGTGGAAATACTCACATCACTCAAAATGGAATCACCTAGTATTTGTTCTGGTGGAACGTTGATTGCTTGGTTTCCTTTTTTAGAATAAAAATTCTGGCTTCTGGTTGGCTTCATTTGACAGATCTTGGTTATTAGACCAAGGACACTCGCAGTCTATCTTTGCATGTGCTTGAATCGCTCTGAACTTCTCTAGGGGCTGTGCAGGTGTCCACTGCAGCAGCCTCGATGTTTCGTTTGCAATTCACATTTAGCACAATTCTAACTTGCTATGGTGTTAAGGCCTGGAGAATGGGAAGTGGGTCTGACCCAAAGCGTGAGAATGGAGGGGCTGTCTGCCGAGCAGAAACTGTGGTTCTCCAGACTTGGACATGAGAAGCTTTGCTAGCTGAGTTGAGGAAATGCTGGAAGTAGCTTGGTTCTCAGAGAACACCTGTATCTGTCTGGAACAGCTGTTCTGGAACTGGTATTCTCCCTGTTTTAACTTCTCATCCTGTTTTCCTGTAGTTTCAAATTAGTCATGCACCAAGTCCTTGTCAGCCCAAGTGTGGGAGTTAGAAACTTCTGAGACTAGATGTGGTGCTTAGACTGGAAGCCTCTTTGGATGTGAGGTGGAGGTAGCTGAAAGAAAACCCCCAAACACAAACCAGAAAGCAACGCAGGATGGTAACTCTTTCTTACTGCTGGCTTTACAGTAGCATCTGAAAGTCAGCTGGGGTGGATGCAAAGTCCAGCTGTGATAGACAGGCTTTCAAAGCATACCTCAGCCTAAACATTCCTTCCTGTGAATGAACATTGGAACCACTGTGTAACAAACAACGGGACTGTCCTAGCAGATTTTCTTATCCAGACTGTTCATCAGTACCTGCTTTGGTCAGACACATTCCTAGTGCTTGCCACAGCAGTGATGTTTCTTGAGGATGGATTTGGAGAGGAAAATGATATCGGTCAATCGAAACCTGTAAGTGCAACTTTTGCTTGCTAGAGGCAGAGGTTTTACATGGAAGGCCAGGTGTGTGCCTCGGAGCACAGCCCAGGAGAGCAAGGTTCTCACCACTGGTTTACTCTGAGTTTATTCAGTGGAACAATTAAACGTGCTCTCTGTGCTGCCTCGATGTGGGAAAGATACTTAACTTCACATCAGCTTTCCTTTACTACAGCTTGTCTTCCTTTCCCCCCTGAAAAACCCGAAGTGTCGACGCTTTCAGATGCTTCGGTGATGTTTGAAATTTGTCAGTTACTCCTTGAGGCTCGCAGCCTCCTGATGGGCCCTGTGAGTGTCTGGCTTTCAAGATCAAGATGTCTGGGTGGACCTGTTATAGGTAGATCTGTTCTTTCCAAAGTAGCTGCCCGCGTTGTGCCCGGTCCTACAGCTACACGTTTGCTAGGATGGAATTGCCCCTCCCTGGCCCCGTCTGAAGGGCTGCGCACGGCTGCGCTGCGCTGGAACAACTGCCAGCTTCTGAGGTGAGGTTTTCTTACTTGTAAGTGAGTGTGGGTCTCTTTATGTGATGGAAGCCTGTTCTTAATATGAAGAGGTGATCTGTAAATCGGCCTCCTGATTTACGCAGTCTGTCAGATCATGTATCTGGAGTTTTCCTGATGGCTGTCTGTTAATTCTCTCTACCAGAGAAAGATGATTTGAACCTGATTTCAGCCCTGAATTCTGAACCTCTTGTGGCTCTTAAGTGGGTGTGGAATATAAAACTGTGTATATTGGAGAAATGTGGTTCTCTTTGCTTTTACTGATGGGATCTTGCTTTCTGCGTCATTCTCTCCATCACCTAATAGTCCATTCTCTGCCTGAGGTCTCTGGTTTTCTCTGGTTTGCTGTGGACTGTGTGAGGATGTCAAGCAAACAAGCTGGGATTTGTGTCACGCTGAGTCCTCTGCACTAATTCCCCTTTGAAGTGCCCTACCCAGGTAACCAAAAGGTCAGGAGGTCTTAAGCTCGTCACCAAGCCCTGAACTATGCGGTGGTTGTTTTCCTGGGCTCTGCAGCCATATGATCTTCATCTGACTTGGGGGGTTCAGAGCTGCAACTTTGCAATGCAGTAACCACTGAAGCCAATGGTAGCGTAAGGACCTCGCAACAATGGAATGGCTTTGAAATACCAGACGAGACCGTAGTTACTGCAGTAAATTGTATTCGTTTAGGAAATCTCCTGTGCTCTTGCCTTTCCAGCTGCTTGTGTGAATCATTTCCTCTCATGGAGGTTTCATTTACCAGCTCTAGGAAGAAAAAGGGAGCGGAGAGGCAAAGCAACGGGTGGCAGTGAACTTCTGCTCCCCTTGGATAAATTAACAAATGTGTCTCTTTCAATAACCCTTATTTGTTCATTTTCTCAAAGCTGAGCTTGTTAGTGCGATAAATCCCAGTCGAAACACATCAGGTTAGAAACTTCACAACTTTGCTTGGATGGAGCAGTTCTGTGACACTTGGGTCATCGAATATTTCCTTGTATCTCTTTATTGGGCCGTGTCTTGAGAAAGGGGGTGTGTGTGTGGAAATGAAGAATGACTTTGAGGTAATCATGAAAGTCTGCAAGCACCGAGTGCTTTAGGTCCGTGGATTAGAATAATGGAGCAGCTCCTCGTGTTCTTTCCTGCACTAGACCTCCAGCATGTCTGGAAACATTATTGTTTTCTAAAGCACGGACTACCTCTCCTGTAGGGCAATACTCAAATTCATCCAACCTCATTTCTGCAATATGCTCAAAGCTTTCAACTCGCTCTTAATTAGAGTTGTAGACAGCGCTTAGATTTACTTTCACTGAGGCATAATGTTTATTTTGAGGCTTTGAGCGTAAAGCTGGCCTGTGCCAGCTTAGCTATCCCAAAGCCTCTATGAAGGATCATAGCTGCAAAAGTTAAAAAAGGCATGATGCTACTAATTGGGTTAATGTCCTGCAATTTTTCAGCTTTTTTATGTAGCTGAATAATACTAAAGCACCTGCTTAGCGTATTTATGCACAACGTGGTACTGATCTGAATTAGACTCCTTAGCACTACAGAAAGGAACAAGGGTGGGAACTGTGATACTGTTCCTTGTATTCTTTTTAGGAAGGAACAATTACTTGCTGACTTGCAAGTTATGGTGTGGAATAACATGGTTTAGATGTTTTAGCTGTTTTTGACAAGTTTTCCTGCTCTTGGAGATGAACACGTGTGGAAAGAGTGTGTTTGGGTGAAGGTGTTGCCTGTGATGTTTAGGCCTGGCTGTTTGAAAATAGCTGGATCTTTTTCAGAGGACCAACAAGTAGGAAGTTCTTTCAGGTTGGAGACTTGTTTTCAGCTTCCAAAGCAGGGAAATCATTGCTCTGGCAAAGAAAAAACCCTCCTCTATCTGTTTGGCTTTCACCCAGAGTCCCACACAATGGAGGCAAAAGCTGAAGGCAGTGTCATAATGTTTTATGTGTGGGACAGATCAGTCTCCTCTTCAGTATCGATGTGGCTGATCTGGTAAAGAGAATCTGCCACTTAAAATCACAGAAGTTGATTTTGAAACCTCTTTGAAGCTGAGAACAGAAGGTATCTGTGAGCTTCTCTTCTGTAGGACTCTTCCCTTTGCTTCTCTGTTGTCTGCTGTCTACCTCCTGTCTGTCCTGTGAGGGCTGTTGTACCACAGAGTCATAGGATGGTTTGGGTTGGAAAGGACCTTAAGGATGATTTAATTCAACGACCCTGACGTGGGCAGAACACCTTCCAGTAGAGCAGGTGGAAGCCACCAGCAGCCACCTTCCTGTGTGCTGAGCAAACAAACCACCTGCCAGAACTTTAATACGAGGTACCACTAAATCGAAACACATCTGTTCATCTCCCATCTCGGCATCAGGTTATTTAGTCAGATATCTGTATAATTGGTTCCAACTTTTTCTGCCCCTAGGAACTGGGTGCAAGTGAGACTCTTTGCAGCATTTGCACTTGGTATAGGGCTGTGCTTGCTCAGAGCATCTCAGACATGAGAGTTAAATGAAATCATGAGGCAGGGGAATATACCCCTGGACATGGTCATGGAACCAAGTCGTACTGAGTCTGTAGAGTTGAGAACCAGTCTGGTCTTGTGTCTTCTGGGTGCTGTCCCCCCTCTGGTTTTCTTTTTGGTGTTATGTGTGCTCCAGAGTGAGGTTGGTTTTGACTTTGCCAAGGGACGTGATTCTGGATTCCGACTTTGCACTTCTCAAGTGGAATAAAAAGACCAGGTATGTGTGGTGGGAAGAGAGTGCCTCATAAAGGCAGTGTAGGCAAAGGTGTTTTATGAAAGATAACCTGTTTCCTGAGAGGACAGTACTGGGGGTGGACTCTGCAGAAGTGAGGAAGGGGGTGCAGCAAATGCAATTGCAGGACCTGAGTACTAATCACAGAACGTTAGGGGTTGGAAGGGACCTTGAAAGATTATCGAGTCCAACCCCCCTGCCAGAGCAGGATGATGTTACTGGTCTCCATTAATGTTTATAAAGATGTAAAGGGCAAGTGTCAGGAGGATGGAGCCAGACTCCTCTCTGTTATGTCCAGTGATAGGACAAGTGGTAACGGGTGTAAGCTGGAGCAGAAGAGGTTCCACAGAAACAGAAGGAAAAACTTTCTCACTGTGAGGGTGACGGAGCCTGGAACAGGCTGCCCAGAGGGGTTGTGGAGTCTCCTTCTCTGGAGACACTGAAAACCCTCCTAGACACATGCCTGTCTGACCTGCTCTAGGTCATCCTGCTCTGGCAGGGCGGTTGGACTCGATGCTCTTTTAAGGTCCCTTCCAACCCTTAACATTCTGTGATTCTATGTGAGAAACTGGAAGAGGATGCTCCTTGCTCTGTGCCTGTTGGAGCTGTTTAGGACTAAGAAAAGGCAGCAGCATAGGTGCTAAATGAGCTCAATACTCCTTTTGCCCTGTTGTGATGACCTTGTGAGATGGGAGTTGCTCAGTTCAGGCCCTGCACAAAAATTTCCCTTCTGTCCTTGGCTTGTTTTGTGCCTGGGGTCAATCAACATCTGTTTTTCCCCTCCCCGCAGGACTTTGCTTATTTACCCATTCAAAAGTGTGGTGCTGGGAGCTCTGGGCTTGGTTTGAAATGCTGCTTCTCCTGGTGGAAAGGCTTGGGGCAGATGGGAGGCTGTGGGATGACATAACGTCTCCGTGCCGAGCCTCCCATCAGCCTGGTGCTGCAGTGCTTGCTGGGGTGTGGCAGCCCTGAACGGAAGGGCAGACATTGCTTCTTTTGCTGTGTGCTGCTTAGCCCTTATTAAACTCAGATGTTTCTAACCCCTTCCTCCAGGCTCTCATTATTGCTGTAAACACAGCAGAGCACAGGGAGCTTTTGCAAATCCTCATTTGGGTGACAGCTCAACCAACAGCTCTCCAGTGTGCCTTGTGTGGGAAGGGGGTTTGATGTCAATTGAACACTCCAACCCAAGGGAGATTCTGCTTGTGTTTTTCCCTAAAGAAAAAGACTTGTTTGGGTTTTTTTCCATCTGAAGCCACTTCTTCCTGCCTCAGGTTGCCTGGCTTCCTGGCTTGCTTCTTGCCTGGCTTCCTGGCTTGCTTCTTGCCCGATTCTCTCTTCTGCTTCCCCAGAACTGGTCTGGTTTTTGCCACCCCGCACAGTGTGGGCTGTCTGGCTGCTTGCCTCATCACTCTATCTTGAGCAATCTTGGAGTTGTTTGCATTTTCAGGTGGCGGTGAAAGGGATACCAGCTAAAATAAGGTTTCTGTTGCTGTGCTAGGACATCTAAAAAAGGCTCTCCTAGAAGAAAACACTTAGATCTGGTTGTCAGCAGCTCCCTATCTCAGCTCTACCTGTTCCACATTTACTGTGTGGCTCTAACAGACAGCTCCTTTTCAGCTTTTTGTGATGGGAGAAAGAGGAGAGACTGCCATGGTAACAGGATCTCAGATGCTTCCTACCTATAAAGCACACTTCACGCAGCGTGAGCTGCCATACCCCCTGCAGAGGAACTTATGAAGCCTTGGTAATCACTAAATATAAGCCATTAACTTCGAGGTGTAAACCAGGCTATTTATAACCTTTTACACACAGTCATCCAAGGGTTATATCCTTTGCAAATCTGCTTGTGGAGCTCAAATATCTCTCCATTTCATATCGTTCTTGTTTTTTTTTTTGAGCTGAGAAATTCTTGGCCCAGCAAGGTGTCGGAGCTGCTTTGTGCATGGCACCTGGTTTCGTAAAAGCTGTGTTCCTGCAGGATCTCTGAAGATCTCCAAGATCATCTGTGTGATGTGTTCTCTGGAGGTGTTTGCACCTGACTTTCGTCTTGGGTGCCTTGTTGTGAATTGAAGTGTCAGTCAAGAGCTGAGCCAGGTGCTAGGAAGATCATTGCCGTTTTGGTGCTGTGTGCAGTCATTGGATGCTTGATTTCCTTTTGGAAGGCTTGGCTAGCCTAAGACATTAGAAGATGAGCTCCTCTGGTGCAGAGTTCTCAAAATCTGGTCCCTTGAGCCTCTGGCTTGGTTGAAATTGCCCTCCAAGAGTTTCTGGCACATGGGAGGTACAGAGAGCTTTTCTCACTTGGTGCTCTACATCCCCAAGAAACCACTTATTTAATTAGTGGTCACTGCAGCTTTGAGGTGAACTTCTTACGCTGCTTTTAATGAACTTAAAGCTAAAATGCCAGCGATCCTGAGAACTGAGCTGTCAGCTTGTGTCTGTCACTGGCACTAGCAGTACAGGACAGAGAAAATCTGATACGCTTAAGCTTCAGTATTTCAACATGGCAAACCCCACTAACCTAAACACCGAGGGGGGGGGGCGCATTCTTTGCTATGCCTAATCTCTGTATTTTGTTAAACATGCATTCCTGCCAGAACTTTATTGGACAGAACAATAGTGACCAGCTGGGCAAGTGACCCTGGCTTTTCTGGTCGGCAGAGGAATTCGGCATCTGAGGAGTTCAGATTCTCATGTGCAGCTTAAAGTGATCTGGATTTAGTTGCTTTTAATTATCAGCTGGCTGGTTCGTAAGGCTTTGTCTTCCACCCTCTTTCCCAAGAAAAAGAGCATTCCCCTAAATGCTCAGTGTATCTTCTATAGAGCAGTGCAAAGGCTGGGAACTGAGACTTGAAAATTCCCGTGTCTTTTCTTTCCACTGAAGAAAATGGGAATAGTAAGACTTCTAAGAGAAGGCTCTGGGGAGTGTTTCACGAGGGCGTGGGTAGACCTTGGAGGGAAAGCTGTAAAATACAAAGTATTGTATGTGAATATATGCAGAAGTTTATAATAAATCTATGAATTATAATACTTGGCTCTTGTATAAACTTCCACTCTTGCAGAATAGAGGTCGTTGTGCTCCCTATTTACTGCACCTCTCCGAGCCTGGATGACTGAAGTTAGTCTCTGGGAGTTAGTCTCTGCCCGACCTTTTCAGAAAAGGGTTTAGTTTGAAGGATTTAGTGGGAGAGGGAGGTGCAGAGCTGGGCAGACTGGCTGGAACAGAGGGTTGGGTGATGGCACAGGCTGTGCTGCCTCCCCAGCTGCAACACAAGGCTGGCTGCAGGCCGAAAGCCTAGTGTGCCTATAGAGCAGCAGCGACCCATGGGGCCGGCGCAAAGATGCCCGCAACGACTGGTGCTACTGAACAGGACCAGGCTTTGGGCAGAGGCAGGGCTGGGCTGGGATGCTCTGAACTCACTCTGTTCCTCTGCAATCAGCGTCTGAGACAGCGGAAGCAAAAAGGCAGATTGGCTGCGCAGGATGTTCAGTGCTTGGCTTAACGCTGCTGTAAAATCGGTGTAACCTGCAGCGAAGCACAGAGTCTCCCTGCAGTGTGTTGCAGGATACAGCACTGAGCCAAGTGGTTTAAACTATGGCGCAGTAAAATGCTGTCTCTTGAGCTGCTGTTACTGGAAGTCACTAATGTATATCACAAATGATACAAACACTTTGGATTACCAAGCTGTAGGAATTCTTAGGCAGTAGGCCTGTGGCTAAGCTTTGAATGAGCGTGTATTGCAAGCAGAAATAACAGGATCCTATTTTGTCAAGCATCAGAAAAATACTTGAGTCCTCATAGTGTAATTAAAAGTCTGCTAAAACCCTTTCAGGACCCCTGTAACCAAACCCTTTGGAAATCTATTTCAAGGACCGCAGCAACGCATTCATTTTCTTGGGTAATGTCCTTTGAAACAATCAAGCTCTCTAATTATGTCTGTCAGGCCCTGCCAACTGGTTGTTGATGTCTGGACTAGAAGGTTTTCAAAGCAGCTTCTACAAAAGACTACAGAATTTTGCCAAAAGTAAACTTTTGGCTCCTGGGTACTTATTGGAAGAGTTGCTGCCTAACCTTGGGAAGGTGACAGCGAAGCTGTAGCTGCCTGCACTGGGTGGGGAGAGAGAGTGGAAATGATAGGAAGCATCACATCCCATTTCTGGAGCTGACTGCAACTGGAAACTGGATTGGTTTGTGTCAGCCCTTTCAGCTGGTGTCCTGGCTCGGCCTGGGAGTTGCCTTGTGCTACCCATGGCTGGGTTGTTGATCTGTGTCTGAGCATCTCTGTGGCCTGTGGAGGCAAGGCTGGCTTTGCAGGGCACCTCCATGAGCTCTGATGTGTGTGGTTGTAAACCCAACCAACAAAAAACACCCACAAAAGCCACCACCGAACCCCACGTGAGCATTTGACGCTCCCTGCATGGCTTGTTGCTCAGACGTTGCTGGTAATAATCGGGTAACTGAATAGGCTGTTCCCATGGACGTACTGACAGCAAGGGGAAACACTGCAGCAGTTCTGTCCTGTCCTGCTCCGTGCTCTGAGGTTTTGTGTATGGGAGAGTGGCTTCACCTGAAACTCGGGCCAGGTTTTTTCTGCTTGAAGAAGTGTGTGACATGAGCCAGCCACAGCCAGTTCATTGGACACTCAGATTGATGTGTTCAGCAACTTGCCTGGTGCCTGGCACCCTTCCATGCTCCCTTATAAATGTGTCCAGTGAGCCCTGCTGGGATGGAAACCGCTGCCTCTGCTGGCAGGGTGGCTGTACTGGGCAGCATCCTTGGCTGAGACATGGATGTAAATATTTCTTCAAGCTGCACTGAAAGGTGTAAGGGAAAATTCTCCTGTCTGTGTGTGTGGGGGTGAAAAAGCCCAGGTGAGTTTTAGCTGTGGTGTGTGAAGGCTGTTTGCATATGTGCCTCAGGTAACAGTAAGCTGTAGGCTGTTGCTGAACAGCCACGTGCCCCTCACTGGTTTGCCCCCGGTGAGTAAACCAGCAGCGTGCTGCGCTTCCCAACCACAAAAATACAGAGAAGCTGTCACCCAGCGATAAAAGTCAGGTCCTGACTGCTTGTTTCAATCAAACTGATCTTCTTTGTGTCACTCTTCATCCTGTGAATGTTCCAGTGAAGAAATCTGTGTAAATGGGAGAGGAGAAATAAAAAAGCATCTGTCTTGAATGGCTTTGCCTTGAGTTGGCCACAAGGTTTTGCCTCTGGAAGAGGAGGTGGTTGTATCTGGTGTCCGTCGCTGCTGCTTTGTGCACCTAGGCTGAGACTCTCCTCACCAGTAACTCCAGTCGTTCCCATTCCAGCAGACAGTGAGGGATCCGTTGCTTTGGGGTCTGGATCATTCGTGTGTGTCAGTCTGCACCTTCACCCGCTGCGTGGTTACTGTGCCCTCTGCCTTGGTGGCCACAGCTGGGTCACTCTGCCCTTGGCATTAGCAGGTAACTTTACATTTCAGCAGCAACCAAAAATCCCCTGCAAGCCCCCAGCTCATGGAGTTCTCCGGGCTTATTCCTCACAGAACAGGGCAGGAATTTTTCTGGCCTGGTGTCTCTCTCTCCTTCGGACCTCCTGCTGTCCCCTCGCTCCTGCTCAGTGCTGCTCTCTCCCCATCCCGTTTCCCGCGTGTGTACTCAGGAATGTTTCAAGGCAGTGTTATCATTCCTAAGGAATCCACTGTGCGTGCACAGGCTATGGAGGGTGGGTTGTGGGTTGTTTTTTTTTTTGGCGGTTATTACTTGGCCAAATCAAACCCCCTTTCCACCTGGATACCGAAATGTAGATGATATCCCTCAAGACCATCTCCCTTCCAAATAGAGGCTTCCAAAGCACCGAGGCACTAAAGCAGTTTCTTCGATTGCTCAGGAATTTTTTAATAATAGAGAAAGGTGTTAGTGTTTCTGTTCACAAGAGAAAGGCTGTCTTTTTTTAAGATTTTTTTTCCTAATGAACAAACTGGATTGCAGCACCATTGAAAAGGAGAATACAAAGAATTGTTCTTGGCTAGAAATGAGGTATGGAGACTGCTTCCAAAAGCCATGAAAGCTTGGGAAGGCGTGTTAAAAGCAGAATAAGCTTTTAAATTGAAAATAGGTCGTTAGAGCACTTCATTTCTAGATGTCTTGGTACGGTCCCATCTCTAGCTGGATATTGCAGCGCCGCGGGCTCTGTGTGATCGAGCCACGGGCTCCAGAGTGAGTTTCAAGCTCCTTGAGGCAAGGCAGCGTGTTCCCTCGCGGGGCTGGGGGCTGCGGGGGGCACCGGGGTCCACAGCCAGCGCCCCGGCCTCGCTTCGTGGCCCTGGGCAGGGTGTAGGAGCAGGAGGCTGGGGAGGTGAGGAGGAGGTTGCTGGTGTAGCAGTTTCCGTGTGCCTGTAGCTGCTGCCTCTGAGCTTTGGATGAGGCTTCGCTGGGTGCGGAGGAAGCGCTTTGGAGGGGCTGGTGGCCGGCAGCTGGGAAGTGGTTTAGGGCAACCCAGTGCTGCATTTAGAGGGGTGCTGGGGGTGACTGGTTGAGAGGGAGCAAGGAAGGGACAGATGTGATCTCCTAACCCCCCGTGAGTGTGTTTGTAAAGGGTATTGCTGGGCTACTACACTGAAGATGATTGTTGAGAGTTTTAGGCTGTGCACATAGGAATTTATTAACCTGAAAGCTATTGAGCCTTGGCTTACTGTCTCTGATCTCTCTCCCAACGTGCGCTCGAATCAAAACTGGCTGTTGTAAAGGGCAAACTCAGCTCTCTGATCACACAACAGATCTCGGTTTTGATGTTCCTGCTTCCCTACACATGAAACTCCCATGGGTGTGACTGGAACAATAGGATTATTTTCCAAATTATTTTTTTATTGTAGTAATGCCCAGGACAGCCTTGTGCCAGACATGGCAGACACGGAATAAAAAGTTTTCAATTTAAATAGCAAATTAGCACACAGGGTTTGGGTTTTGTTTTTCAGACTGATTAACACTTTGAACACCCAGGCAGAGAGATTTTGCAAGGCTTTGTTTTTAGTGAACCGGGGCCTCGCGTGGCCAATCTCGGGGATCCCTGAGCTGGACAAGTGAAAGACAACCTGCGTTATCTGCTCCACACAACACAGCTCGGTGTTGGGGATGACCTGGTCTAACAGTAGCAGGATTACTGGAGAAAAGTGCTTTGCTCTTAGAGCACAGCATCTTGGTAGGGTACAACTATCCCCCAAAAGTCTTCCTGGAACACCAGCAGTAGTTTTGTCTCAGGCCTATTGCAAATGTGGCCGAGGGGCACTTGAACGTCAGCTGCCTCACTGAACACAAGTAGATGGATTTGTCTAGACTTTCTCATCATTCTTATCACCTCGTCCAGCACTGGAAACGTTAGAAAGCTGTAGGGTTTTCTTGCATTTGAGGAAAGGCTGTTTCTTGGGCAGTTTTCATGAGGATGTTGTCATGTCTGGCCCTTTGTATGGCAGTCAGCCGGAACAGCAGTGATGTGGAATGAAGCTGAGCCTGCACACCGAATGCAACCTCACTCTAGAAAGAGGTCCCCTTGGCTCCTGAAATCTAGACCCCAGCAGTGATGGGCAGCCCCATGGTAGATGCCTACTCTAGAAAGGTCTGCTGCACAGTCCCTTGTGTACCAGAGCCCATAAACTCCATTGCAAGTCGCGGAGCGAATTGAACATCTAGACTGAACGGAGCGATTGTAACGTGCCGCAGAAGAAGAGAAGGAGGGAGGGCAGGTGGAAGCAGTGTTGCTGGAGAGTTCTGGGTTCTGTTTCCCTGACACTGTTGTCTGTACAGGTATTTCCAGTTGCATCCCAACACTTGTGAATCTGAAGCTGATTCTCTGATCTGCTTCTCCATGCCTTTTTGGGCCCACTGGGCACTGCTCTGAGGGTTGAAGTAGCTCAGGAAAACTTATCTGTATTCTCTTGAAGAGAAGCAGCAATGTTTTGTCCGTGGGATTCCTTTCAATATATTCTTTTCTCTTTAGCTACCAAAGGAGTGTACCAGTCTGCAAGGACATCAACTTCTCTACTGTTCAACTCCAGGAAAAATCTGAACCACGCACGTTACGTGGGCAGATGAACATCCCACGGTCAATAGGAAGCAACAACTTGATTGTGCCATCCTGATTTAATTATTTTTTTCCTTTGATATGCTCAGTGCTCTCCTTTTGACATTTCCTTTTGTTCTTCTTGTAATTTGGGGGTTTCGGTGCCAGTATCAGGCCAATGAAAGCCACCGCTTCACTGAGGCGCAGTCCCTGACCCTCCTGACCCCTCAGCTTTATACCCAGCGTGCCACGGATGGGCTGGGATCCCTCCTCGGGCAGTTTGGGGTCCCCTGTCCCGCCCGCTCCTCCCGGCAGGTGCCACCTTTTGCTTTCTGCACCCCCACTGTGGGGCACAAGGTCCAGCAGTGGCCTTGGTCTGCACCCCAGCCCCCGGTAGTGACCCTGCCCATGGGGTGTTGTCACTGCCAGGAGCAGCCGCTGCCTGGGAAAACACGCTGCGAGTTCCAGACAGCGCCGGGAGCTGGGAGAACGGAGCTGGAAAGTGGAAAGACTGAACAGAATCATTGACTCCTAGAATGGCTTGGGCTGGGAGGGACCTCCCAAGGTCATCCAGTCCAGCCCCCTGCAGTGAGCAGGGATACCCTCAACTAGACCAGGCTGCTCAGGGCCTTGTCCAACCTCACCTTGAATATCTCCAGGGATGGGGCCTCAACCCCCTCCCTGGGGAGCCTGTTCCACTGTTCTCAATGTAAGAACTTCTTCCTGATACCCAATCTAAATCTACTCTTCTCTAATTTAAACCCATTACCCCTCGTCCTTTCACTCCAGGCCCTCGTAACCAGCCCCTCTCCAGCCTTCCTGCAGCCCCCCTTCAGGTACTGGAAGGTGGCTGGTAGGTCCCCCGGAGCCTTCTCTTCCCCAGGCTGAACAACCCCAGCTCCCTCAGCCTGGCCTCGTAGTTCTGTTCTCACCCAAATCAGGACAAGGCAGCAAGGGGAATTAAGAACAGTTATGGGTACTGATTTTGTGGTGGTGGAGGAGACTCTGTAGCCACAACAAGAGCACTAGGAAAGCACAGGATGCTCTTACAGGCTGGCTGCCTCCTTAGGCTAGTTTTCTTAATGTTTTTATCTCCACAGAGATCCTGAAGACAATCAGGTGTGTGTCAGTGTCCTGCTTTTCCACTTACAATTCCCCCTCCACCTCCTGCGAATTTCAAGTTAGAGTTTAATTCTGAATGAAGTTCATGTTGGTGTAAATTCAGAGGTAGTGACTTTGATAAAAGTTAGTCTGCACCTTATTGAAGATCAGGACTGCCCTCAACTTAGGCAGTTCTAGATCAGCTCGCCAGAGGACATGCAGACAAGTGCCAAATGTCATCTTTGAACACAGGGCTGTGTTGCAGACAAATAGTTGATGTTCCAAATCCCAGCTCTATACTTTCAATCAAGGTATATCCTTAAGAGGATGGTTTTTATTTTTTTCCTTTAATCCCACCCCTCCCTTGAAGGTCAGGCTTTGTAGGAACGAACAAACCAGTACCTCAGATTGGCAATACGAAGGTAGGAGACCTACCTACAACCAACTCATCCAGCTGGGCAAAATGAAGGTAGGAGACCTACCTACAACCAACTCGTCCAGCTGGGCAAAAATATTCAGACTCAGGTTCTTCTTTTGAAAGGCTCTAATTCAAGGAGCCTTTATGTTGCAAAAATGACATCCTTGGTTGTAATTGTTCATGATTTCCACGCTGCATGGTTATCGAATGCCGGATTCCATTGTCAGTCTAACTTAACAAAGGCAGATTCCATGGATATTTTTCTACATTTCCTCTTTGCTCCCTCTGAACACGGGAGACTTGGTGTCTTCTCATTGCCTGCGATAAGCCTGGGGGAGGGACCCATAAAACAGCTCAGTGCCTAGAAGAATGCCTGTAAAAGCAAAGCACTTCAAAGGAGTGAACTCCCCCTTTTATTTCTGAGCACTCAGTCATGGACTAGCTTCTTTCATTTTCATGATGAAGGTAATTATGGTTCAGGTCAACCATATTTATAGCTTGATTCAGTTTGCTAGTTGCCACTAGCAGACAGGGAGGAGTGGGGTAGTGGGTATAAATCAGAGGGACTTTATGCTAGAGAAATACTCCTTGTCCTTCTCACCCCTTTCCCCTTATGAGTGACTAAAGAGAGATAGGCACAGAGGTGTTTGTATTCAGCATGATTAATTTCTTTCTGATACTACCTGCCTGCACAACCTGCTTTAAGTCTCACCTGCCTCGGTGATGCTCTGCATTTATATCGGTGCAGAGGTAGAGGGTTGGGTCTACTGCACACACTTGGTTTGTTGCTGCAATAGGTGACCACCATCATCTTCAGAGTCCCTCCTGCAGGAGTTACAGCACTTGGAAGGTGCCTTGTGAATGAGGTGGGGGACTGGAAGAGAAGAGGAATGGGCTCGTGGCTGAAGGAGCTGACTGTTGCTCTGGGGAGATGGATTCCCTCATAGTCTCTGAAAAAAAGAGTTGCTCCCATGGCTACATACTGTTTGGCTGTTCTGCTTCTAGGCTTTTAATAAATCCAGTTAGGGAGAGGCTTTCCCCTTAGCCGCTGTAACTTCAGTGGGTGAAGAAGGCTAAGGCAAATGTTTGTGCAGTTTCCTGTGGATTGAAGCAAGTTGAGCCCTCGAGGTAATGCTGTTTGGAAGGTCAACCACACACAACAAAGCAAGGAAAGCACAGTTACATGGGCTTGGCTTGTTGTGCAGACTGAACTGTGTTTTCCTCCTAAGGTAAAGATTCCTCTAGGACTAAACTCCCTCCAGCAGTCTCTGATAATCCACTTTGTGTGGGAAAACTTGAGACTGTTACTGGCAACTGAGTATTTGAAGCACACTAAGCACAGAGCATATTGTCCCCTGGGGAAGGGCTATACCGTTGGGAGGTACCTAGATGAAGTGTCCCAGCTTGCTCTTCTAGCCAGAACTGATTTTTATGGCCACTTCTTTCAAATTCTTCCTGGGGGGGTGAGGGTGGGAGTGTGTGCAGAAAGTTTAGAGTTCCATCCAATCTTTGTCTTACCAACAGAGCGGAGTGGGAGACCTGGAACTTGTCTTACTCCTGTTCGTGCCTCTGGCTCTCTGCTGCTTCAGATGGCTGCTGCTGCTGTCTGGCTTCAGAAACACCAGCTGCCTTCCAGCTTCATTCGGTTCCCAAAATGAATGGGCTGTTACAAAGATTTTTCTCTCTTTTTCACAGGAGTCAGGGTAACCTCTATTAGTGACTATGAAGTACTCGGTGGGAGTAAGGCATGCGTAAAACATCAATATTGACAACAAGATTACCGCGGCTTGTCATGTCTTCTGACTTGCAGACCTCTTAAAACTTTGTAAGCGAAGAGCAGACTCTGCTTTGAAGTGAACCTTGCTGTCATAAGCTTGAGTACAGCCACCCCCTCACCCCTGCCAGGTGCTCTTCCGTGGGTTCCTGAGCAAGGGTCCATTGATCTGCAGACGTGAATCAATCCATCAACTCTGAACACTCTAATATTGTGGAGACTGGTGCTCAAAAGTGAATTTTGTAGCTGTCTCTTTCCTGGATGATGAGCTGAATGACAGCCTTGGATCCTAAAACATAATTACCCAGGGAGAGCACAAATATGGTTAAGAACAGGAGAAACTTAAGCCCAGCCTTTTTAATCTGCGCTTTCCAGGACCACATGATGGGATGGTGTCCTTTTTAGCCAGGTGACAGCAGTAAGGAGTCATCTGGTCACAGCCAGCTGAATTAGCTGAGAAACTTGATCCTGATGAGAATGGAAGCATGTTCAGGGATGTGTAGTTGTGAGTAGGGAGGGAATAATATAGTTATGTAGAACTGGACAGTTATGAAGAGACACCCTGGAGAGCCTGGCAGCCTTTGAATCTGGATTTCTTGGCATGCAGAGGGCAACTTCTGCTCCTGGCCTCGCTGAAGTGTATAAATAACTAACCCCTCTTGATGATGGGCCCAGCACACAACACATGGGTTGCTGTTCTGGCAAAGCAAGTGGGATGCTGCACTATTTACACAGAGAAAAGGGCACAGTTTGCTTTCATTGAGTCACAACGGCAACTTTTTCCCAGTGAAAGTTGGCGACCTTCTGATTTTATTGAAATTCCTCTCTAGGATTGCAGGGAAATTGATAGCTCCAGTGAAAAATGTTATGAGGAAACTTGGGGAAATCTGTCTAGCTATCAAAACACTCCTACTGTTTTCTGTGCCCTAAATGTTGATCTCTGCTAAGTATAACACACAGTGTGTTATCCTTATAGCAACAAAAAGATAATTCAGTGCAGTTGTTTACACAGCACAAAGCTTGGGGGCAAATCACAAGCATCAGAAATGCCAGCCTTCTTGAGAGGCTTCTGCAATGTCTGTTGGGAGTGGGGAGGGTCAGTTCGTGCCCAAACACGTGCAGCAGGTGCTGCTGAAACAATCCCGTGTAGAAAGTGGGTGGGTGGGTGGTTGATCCCCCCCCCACCTCCCAGAAAGGCTTTGCTTGCTTCTGCCTTGGCCAGTTAAGTCTTGGAGGTTTGAGCTTTTGTGCCCCACTGTGTGGCAGGCGCTTGCATCCGAAGTCCTAAATCTCCACTTTATTTACCTCTGCACAGCACAAACGGCTTTGTTCAGAGTCCAGCTTGGAGGACTTGCTTCTGCTGAAAGGGCAGCGTTGCATCCCGTGCTGTGAGGCCACGGACCAGGAGGTGTAGCCCTGTGTCCTTCACCCCGGTGCACTCCCCAGGCAGAAGGTGCAGTGTGTGGTAGGTGTTGCCTGCTGTGGGTCTGCCGGGCACAGGGCAGGGCAGACCCCTTTGGTGTCTGGAGCTCAGCTCTCACCCACCTGAAAGAAGCGATGAGGTGAGAATGTAGCTGCTCTCCTTTTCAGGTTGCACACTCCTGATTGAACAGGCGACTTGCTGAGTCCTGATGAGTTCAGCCCCGTGGATTCTGACATTGTTCAGCTTGTCCAGTGAAATGAAGCCTACTAACAACCAGTTTTCTCTTGCAACCCCCCCCAGAAGGTCCTCCAGGGACCCCCCCAGGAATCCGAGAAGCTGGGATAAAAGCCAGCAGTTTGGACTAGGAAAGAAGCAAGCGTTGCTTTGGGAGCTGGTTCTGGAAGTCTGTTGTGGTGTGAGCCTTTCAAAGCATTCATGGTGGGCAGTGGAAGGATCCCTTACGTGCCCCTTGAGCGGTGGGCTTAGGGAACAGGACTGTGCAAAGCCAGATGGTGCGAAGGGAGAGGAGGAAACTTGCTGTCCATCAAATGATTGCTCTAAGCTAATTCAGTCATGATAGCCAGGAGTTAAGCTTTGGTATGTGAATATATGGCTCATCTGGAATTTAGAGTGTTTTGGCTTGGGTATTTCTTACCCTACTCTTCTCCACCCTCTGCAGTCCCTTTCCTCTCCCACTGTAGCATTACAGGCTGCACAGACATCCAGAATCTCCAGGGGATGAACTGTGCATCCAAATAAGGTTCCTGATGAGGGACATGGCAAGTTCAGAAAACGGCTTCCTCCCTGGCGTCTGTCTCCAGAAGCAAAATACAGCTTGAGCTCCCTGTGTAAGCCCAGGTGCCCTCTGTGCTTCTCTCGGCCTGCTTCATGCGTGCCCTGGAAAGTTAGGTTTGCCTGTCTCCTCCAGTGCCCAGGTACCCACAGCCATGCATCACCTTGTTGAGTCAGCAGAGAGTGAGCAGAGCCCTCCCAGCATCTGCTGAGGGAGCGGAGCATTTAAGCTCAGAATAAGTAGTTTTTAGAGTGTCTCCAAGTGGAAGCAAACTCTTGAATGTGTTGCTCTAGTTAACCTGAAAGGTCCATATCCTGAACCTACGCAGGAAATATGGTTGGATATCTGCTGGCATGGACACTTGTATTCCCTCTGGAACAACACGTCCGCTCTGATCAAGACGTGAGATCTTGGTCTGTAGCCCTGGACTGAAACTGTCTAAATCAGTAGCTTGGAGGCCACGGGCTGCAGATCCCCAGTTGTCCATGAAAGTCTTCCAAGAATTAAAGAGGGTGTGAGAGGAGGGGGTCTCTCTGGGGACAGCTGGGGAGGATGGACCAGGTGAGACTTGCCTCTCTAAGCGGGGCAGGGGCAGGCCAATTCCATGAGATGCTGGGGGGCATCGTGCTAAATGTGCTGGCGATGAGCACGCAGTGAGATCGGACAGACCCAGCCTTCAAGGAGCTGCTGTTTGGATCATTTTGTTTGCTTGGTTGGAATATTCTTTTGGAATAAGCAGCAGTATATTCTCTGCCATCTTGGATTCATGCCAGCAAAAGTCCTAAACCTTTCTTGCTAGCATCTGTACATAATATAAAGGGTCATTTATAATCTCTGTAAGCCATGATGGGGCCTTTCATCACGTTGTCTGAAGCCTGCTTGCATTCTGGAGACTGCTCTTGATGACTTTTGGCTTGCAAAGGGAAATCTTGGGGTGGTTCTGTCTGTCTGTCTTCTTTCTGTCATAGTCACTGCACTGTTATGTCTGCAGTGAGTTCCAAGCTCTATATCCTTATGCATCTTACCATCAACAGTGTTCCTGTCTCTATCTCACCTGCGCCTATGCCACAGTAAAAATCCAAACACCTGAAAGTTGAACTTGTAGGAAAATGATGTTATTTATGGGAAACCAAGAATGTGGTGTTTTGCAGATGGGAATGTACCTTTCACTCCTGGGTGGGTACCCTGTACCCAGACTCTTCCTTCTGTGGGTGAAGAGAGAAGTTAGAGACATCTGTGTTTGTGTTGGATCATCTGAGTACCTCTTGGGATTTCACCTGTTTTTTTTTTTAATTGATTTTATTTTTTTTTGACCTCGTGATCCACACAGTGACTGTTCTGCTTTGGAGATGACTCTGGGCATGCCAAGGTGACAAGTGTTGTGGTACTTTTGTCACTGCCACTGCACTCTTGGTGCTCCTGCTGAGGCAGGTGGGGGGCTCTCCCTACATTTGGGCGGAGGATCTGTTACTTTGCCACGAGCTACCAGCCCTGTTCAGCCTGGCAAACCCAGGTGATGGTTTCAGACCAGGAAAGCAATGACTGGAAAGCTTCAGGGAAGTTTCTCACCACCTGTAACGGTCGCTTCTTTTTATGACAGATCCCTGAAATCTGGAAAAATGAATCTGGGAGAGTGGTGGGTTTCTCCCCCCAGCAGTGTGCAGGCTGTGCACCATAGGCTGGGAGCAGCCTTTACCTCCAACTGCTGCCTAAGGCACTGTCTCCACCTTGTAGCAAAGTCTGTCCAACACATCTTGCTTCCAAGAAAGGCTTTTCCAAGGCAGAAATAACAACTCGCCTGCCAAATTCCTTGGACTTGCTCAGGTACACATTTCCTCTCACAGATTATTCCATGGACCACGTAGAGTAAAGGTGTGAGAGACCTACTTGGACAACACCAGTTTTGGACTCGTTTGGAAAGAAAATCTGTGTGTGTGCCGGCAGCAGCCACTGAACGAAAGCCCTGGCAAAACCAGCCTTGTAGGTAGCTTAAAATAACTAATCTTGCTTGTGGATTTTGACACGGGCAGCCTGCACGCTGCCACCTGCTTAGCTCTAGAGCCTGAAATGTGCTGCTAGACTCCCAAGCTGGTTGAAAATAACTCTTGAAGGAGCAAGATGATGGTAAATCTGGGTCTGTGCAAGGCAAAGCTGAAGTGAGGAATGGTTAGTTCCCAATTTCTGCTTAGGAGTTGTGATTGGGAGCTGCCATTGTACGTGAAGCAGAGCAGGTAAGCTGCCAGATTTCCCCTGGCAATTGCAGAGTCTGCCTCCAGCTCCTGCCTTTCTCTTCTGCTTTGTGCTGGGATGCGTGGTGCTGTTTGTCTTTATTCACTTTCCCACCTCATTTGCCTCCAGGAATATGTAGCTCTAGTTTCAGCATCAGATACAGAGTGTTTTTCAGAGCGCAGTTTCGTTTTTTTCAATCTGACAGAGAAGACACAAAATCTGTGTCAGAGTGAAATAATCAGTGTAGGATAATCCATCTTCACACCACGGACACGGTACTTCTTCCCTGACGACTCTAGTGGGCCAGAGACACGCACATACAAGCTATGTAACAGTGAAAGCATGGCACGTGCCAATAAATATGTGATTTATTTGGGTTTCCTTGGCAAGACAGAAAAATGCTCTTAACGTGACGGGAGGCACTCAAGCCCTTGATAATCACACTCCCTGTTAAAAGGTTCAGCAACTTCATTCTGAACGTGTTAGTGTTCCCGTGCCTTTGTGCTCCGTGCCGTGTCGCTGGTGTGCATACCCCTGCTTCGTTCCTCTCCTCTGGTGGGACCAACTCCTCTCCTCCTCTCATCTGAATGAGAAGTTTTGTTTTTCCTCATTTTAGGGCATGTGCCTCTGCCCTTACCCTGGCAGGTTCTGTAAGGTGCACTTTGTTCCGCCTGCTGTGAAATGCGTTTGCCCCGAGGCTTGTGCAGAAGTGCCGTCCTTCCCATGGCTGTGCTAAAATCCTGCTCACGGGAAATCATACAGAGCTGGGCTTTCTCCGGCCCCTCTCATACTTGCTCTTCCTCCTGGCTGCTTTTCCTTCTGTGCTCAACTGGCTGTTCCCATGGCACGAGATCTTATCCGGCAGTACCCCTCCGAACAGAGCCTGCGACTGACTAAGGCTTGGGGAGGCGGAATGGCCGATTGCGCTGTGCACATGTGAGATGAGAAAGAGGACTTGGCTTTGAATTATCAATCACGTTGCCAGTCTTCAGCTCCTGTCTTTTTTTTCCCTCTGATTTTGCTCCCTAAACAGAAGTTGTGTTGAGCCTGTTAGGGATCTGCTGTCATCACCTGATCCAAAACTTCGTTAACTGACTTCCCCCCCCCCCCCCCCCCCCCCGCCCTGTTTTTCCCTTTGTTTCCATGATGGAGATGTTGGGTACTAGGGTGTCTGATCCCTAGATATACCCCTCAGATCCTCAATAAACCTGAGAGAAGTGGCTCTCTAAGAGCTCTGGGCCAGCCTGGGGTACCTGCAGCTTGTCGGCAGCCCAGGCTTCCTGGGGGGGAATGGCCACACAGCGAGCAGGGGCTGCAAGGAAAGCTGCCTGGCTCTGCCTTGGCTCCGCTGCCAGGCTCGGTGGCACTGGGTGAAAAGCCACCCAGCCTCTCGCTGGGTGCCCCAGCTCACCCGTCTGGCTGTAGCCGAAGGTTCGGGGAGCAGCCTGCTGGTCCCAGTTTGCCCATTGTGGTCTGCAGCACTCAGCTCAGCCGCTGGCATCGGTGCTCCCTATTCATGGAAGGGGGAGTGATCCAGAGAGCAGGCAGCCTCCTGCAGGGATGGGAGGGGAATCCAGAAAGGAAACAAAATGCAGCAAATGCTGGAAATGGCAAATACTGGAAGAGTTAAACTGCCACGGGCAAGGTGGGTTCGGGAGGGAGGAGGGGATGTACAAGTGCCTGTTTCCACTGTGCAAGCAGTTTGATGGTTGGTGTGCAGGGCTGGGGAGGCACCGTGATACTTGGAGAAGAAGGGATCAACTGACCAGGGGCTCTGGCTTTAAGATGGATGACGAGCCAGGACTCTTCTGCAGATGCAGGGAATGCTTATGCTGGTGTCTCCACTTCCCCTTCGTGACCCCAGTTCTGGTTCCCAGTCAGTAGGAAAGTGCCTCAAACCCGTGAACTACGCTGAGGTACAAAAGCGAAGATGTGAGCCAGTATGTGGCAAATGTGAGTGATGCTTGCAAGGGGAAAATGAAAGTATCCTTTTTTCCCTCCTTAAGCATAAACAGTTATCAGAGGAGGTGGAAAAGTGTCTGTGGGTCCTGACTCCCAGGGCTGATGCTGCAGTTTTCCTGATTTCTCTTACACCTTATGGTGAGGAGGTTTCTCCCACTCTTGTTTTCTTATGAAACAGAGTAAGACAGTAGTCCCTCCCTCCCTCCCCTATGTTTTCTCTTGCCCATTTTTAGACTGTAACCTCACCAGGACAGCAATATGAGTTGTTTGGCACCCAGCTTGTTCGATCCCTGCTGACAATGAGCTCCATCACACCAAAAAGCAGAATTTTCCAACTCAGACATTGTTCAGAATGGCAGGAGGCTGGGGAATGCTACCATAACAAGCAGGATGAAATTAAGGCCAGCACAATGGGAACTGACTATCAAGAGATTTGGAACACTTCTTAATTTTTTTTTTGTTGTTTCTTTTTAATTTTTTTTTCCTAAAGTCCTATTGTTTATGATAACTGACAGAACTAAATTATGTACTCTAAAACTCTGGCCTCTGAGGACCAAGCAAGAGGCATTAGGAGATCTCTTGTGGTTCAGGTTGGCAGAAGCAGGGAATCTTTCCACAGCTATGGGGAGGAGGGAGTGGGGTGTGAAATGAGGATGTCAAGTCCTGGCTATGGCTGGCAGAAGAAACAACTCCACCCCCAGATACTGGGTCCAGTTTTACCGCAGTCTGATAGATACTGGGGCTAACTGGGGCTAACTGTGTCCTTTCTCTCTGCAGGCATTGGTGTCACTATACGGTTACACGGACAGTTTCCTGTCAAGTGCAGAACGGGTCAGAAACGGTGATCCAGCGAGTCTATCAGAGCTGCCGGTGGCCAGGACCTTGTGCCAACTTAGTGAGGTAAAAATCTTCATGTCTCACCTTGCCCAAATTTTCCTGCGCTACTCATTAAATTGGTGAGCTTTTAAGTACTGCAATGAGAGTTGAGCTCAGTGGGTCAGATGTGATCACCTGCTTCGTGGTGGTGTAACTAAAGAATGCCCTTGGCTGCAGAGTAGGACACCTGAAGGTAAGTGTAGCCTTGGGTACAAGCCATGTGAAACAGCTCAGCTTAGGTTGTAATGCCAGTTTGGACTTCTTCACACAGGAAACTGCTGCTAATCAGGCATGTATAGCTAGTCAGCTAAATAAATGTGAACTCCAAGAGAGCGCAGGGTGACTGAACAGGGTTAGCAGGGTTGCTGGACCAGTGGCACTCTGTGGCTTGTTGGTATGGATGGAGTCCTTGTGGGTCTTTAGGGTAGTGGTGATCACGTACACTGGAAAGCTCTGATCAGATTCCTTGCAGCTGGTGATGGACAAAGGTAAATATGCCCTGTACCTTTCACAGTGGAATTTCCTTACAGCACCTCGTACTCCTTGATCTCAGTATGCTTTAGAGTTGTGCAGGAAAGCACAATGTCCCCTCTCCCCACATCAGAAGCAAACTTGGAGATGATGACTTGTCAAAAACTTGCCCCGAGCTTGCTTTGCCTTGCAATCATCTACAGTCCTGCGACTTATCTACATTTAAGAAAAAATCCCCATGTGTGAAGTAGCTGTTCCCATCTACCACCTTTCAGTATGCAAAGTGTCTGTATCTTGAGCTTTGCCTTCTCTGAAAGACATTTTCAGAGCAGAATAGTGTTACCCACCCATCTGGGAATTGGTGGGAAAAAAAAAGCCATTGTGCTCTAAATTTTCACCTAACTTCTACAACAATTTCCCATGTAGACAAGCCCATGATTTAGCTCACAAAGCTTAGTCATTTTATTGTTGTTGTTACCAGTTCTCCCCCAGGGCGCTGACTGAGGTCCTCTCATAGTTGGCAGCCTAGCCAGAAGGGGGTTGAACTACCCACTTAAATACCCAGAGATCCACCTTCCCAATCTGTTCTTATGACTCTTCATCTGGAATTCACATTTTCTATGTGGCAGTTACCATGGTTGGTTCTCCAGTTTCTACTTGGCCAGTGGTCAGTCTAAATTTTTTCACTTGTAATCTATCTGCCTTGGTGTCTCTTTGGTCTTGTTTTATGCAAGGCTGTGGTTGAAACACTTAATATTTTACACTGTCATGGCCAAACTTCTGCTGAAGCTTTTTAATTTCCCAGACTTTTTACGCACACAATTGTCATAAGAAACCTGTGAGCTTTCACCTTGTCTCCTAAACTTGCCAAAAATCTTGCTTACTTTTCCTTGTTAACATAACTGTAGTTTCATAAGTACCAAACAATTGATCATGTTACTAGTAAAAATCCTTTTTGTGGGCTCCTGCAGTTACTCATATTCATTGTTGCTTACCTTGTGAACCAGGAGACTTCAGGAGTGGTGTGTGCTGTTGTGACATTGGTATTCATGGAGCATTTTCCAGTTCAAATGTAGTGTTGTTCATTTTTCTGATGAGTCCAGTTGTTTGGAGACAATGCAGAATGGCAGCAGACTTCTCAATTTCTCTTTCTATGTGAAAATATCATTGAAAGAAGCTGGGCTTATTGATATTTAAGATCTCAGCTGACAGGAGCTGTGTTTCTGGAAGACAATCCCCATGAAGAAACCTACCAGAGGAAATGAGAGGACACTAATGCTCTGCTCCATTTTCAAGAGGGAGGAAATGCAAGAGAAGTGAACAGCATCCTTCCAAGGAAATGACTGTTCTAGCTGTCCTCTAATCGTGCATCCTGTGATATTCTTGCACGAAGTAGAGAAAGATCCTGGACCTCTTTTTCCCAAGGACCTCCAGAAAGCTGCAGACAAACGCTGGTGCCCACCCAGTTATCAAGATAGCTAAAGCAGGAGCAGCATGTGCTGGCTCCTGCTAATTTCCTGTACTGCCACTGTATGAAAGGGAGACTCCCCCCCCAAGAACAAATAGCAATGAAGGTGAAGACACTGAGGTCCTGAGAGTTGAGTGGGTTGCTGGATAAGTTTCCTCCATTACAGGCATCTTTTATAAGTGGTTGCTAGTTTTTGTCAGGACACCTGCCTCTGATAACAGAAGGAAAAACAGAAACTGAAAATAACGCATCTTGTGACTACTTCATGCCACTGCTAGATACTTCATACCACTGCTAGATACTTCATGCCACTACTAGGTAAAAGTACTTCAGCAGATACCTTCAACAGGGCACAGCAGTGCGACCAGTGTCAAATCTGGCAGTGTCCTGTCCCAACACCTTGCAAAACATGCTAGCGTCGTGGACGGGGAAGCAAAGAATCCCTTGTGTCACTAAATGCCTTCTTTAGGTCACCAGTCCTTGAGTATGTTCCTGTCAAATGAAGGACCTTCTCTATTTTGGCTGTGGTCCTTTAATGATCACCTGCTTGACTGTGTCTGCTCTGTGTGACAGGTCCGGTGAGAGTGCTTCACAGGGCAATGCCTCATTCCCATCAAACAACCTTGTTTCTGTTTCCTCCTTAAATTCTCTGTACCTGCACCTCTGTCTCTTCAGGTTTTTCTGGAAGTCTGGCTTCTGGTGATGTCAGGCTTAGCAGACCTGGAGGTGTGGTAGTGTCTAGAAATGTTCATACTCTCTATATCCCTGGAGCTGTTCAGGTAATATAAATATGTCTGCTTTTCCTTTTTGCTAAAAAGACAAAGATCTTCTGGCCTTCTCCTGATCTTCCGTAGTGCTATTTCTGGTGCCTGAGCATGAGGGGGCACAGCCAGATTCATGTGGTGTTACACTTGACTGTGAGCAATGCAAAATGTCAGTAAGCCAGTGGCGTTATTTTGGCTTTATAGTATTCCTCCCAGCTGCGACTTGAAACAAACTGTTTTCATCTCCTTGTTTACAGGGAGTCAGCCATATCTGGGAGAGCTTTCATTCTGCCAGCACCCCTTATCGGGCTGCTCACTAGCAAAAGGGACGCCAGCCAAAAAAAAGGCATCTCTCAACCTGATGGTGACAGCTGAGAGGGGCTCTCTGTTAGAGAGCCTCTGCTTACAGCAGACACCAGCGTGGCCAGACACGGATTTAATCCATTTCCTGACTCCCATTCACGCGTGTTATGTTTCTTCCCCTTATTGCACAAACTGCAGCTCGGGGTCAAGCCTTTGACAGAGGAGCATCTGTGAGATCCCCAGCCTGGCAGCTTCAGTCGTGTGATGTCCTTGCAGCCCGTTCACTTGCTCTTGGGAACCTGGCAGCTGTGCTTCTTATGCAGGAGTGTCATCATCTTGGCTGGGATGGGATGAGCTGCACTGGTCCTGCCCTCCACCCTACGCTTTTTATTCAGCCTGGGTGCTGAGTTGCTTTGGACCTGTCTTGGCTGGAGACTTTCCCTCAGCAGATATGTTCTTGAACTCTCTCCATTTGTGTAGTGAAGGCTTCAGCTTCAGCACGCCACGGGATAACCCTTTGCGTTGTCATGCCACGAAGCGAACGGGCAACTTTGCAGCAGGCTGGCTGAAGCTCCTGGTGTACTTAGAAAAACCACGTGCCTTGTATCTGTCTGGAGGAAGGGATAAAGTCTCCAGCTTGGTGTTTTGATGGCAACCTAATCTCTGGGTCTCTGCTGCCTGGATGGTTGCACTTAACTCCTGATAAACCCAGGCCTCTGAGTTGTAACCCTTCTCCTGAGGAATCATTTTGCTGTAGGCTATGCACAGTCCTGTTGTGCTTAGGGCACTGTGCACCTCGAGGCTCACACAGAGGGGTGGGTGGTCTCAGAGCCCAGGCAAGGATGTGAGACCTGTGTTCAGTTGCCGGAGCTCTTGGGACTTCCTGTGCCTTTGGTCAAGTGATGCCACCTCACCTGTAAGATGAGAACAGAGCTGCTTTTGTCTTACGGTGGTTTATGACTTTGAGAGTAGGACAACACCCTAATTGTCCCAAATCAGCCTAATTTTGATTAGAGTATTTGTGTATGGCTGCTGTGGTCAGTAAAACAGTGTCTCAGGAGGTAAATGAATGTAATGAGCAGCTGGCTGGGTCACACAGTGTTACAGCCTTCAGAAGACAAACCCTTTCTGCTTCACAGTGTTGTTGTGAGAGTCCCCATCTCCCCTCTGGAAGCACGCTGCTTCAGATTGCAGCGGGGCATTCGGACTCCTCTCCTACTTGCTTCGTCCTGAGAAAATGAATGCTCCCAGCAAGGCTGTGTGAGTGTTCAGTTTTTTGCCATACTCAGTGGTCACAGCCCTGTTTCACTCTAACTTTGGAGTATCCCCATCTCTGCAGCACTTTCTGCCTTCAGAGGAATGGAGGATTGCCCTGGAAACCCGTGGCTGGCTGGTACAGGGACGGGCTTCACCGGTCTCCGTGCTTTAGCAAAAGCTGTTGAAACCCTCAAACATGAAGCCACTCATCTGTCAGCTTCAAACACAAGTCAAAGGCAGGAGAGATGAAAGGGGCAGAGCATTCTTGGAACACAGCACATCTGGGCTGTCGTGCCCTTTCCACTCCCAGTCATTCCGTGGTTTTTCCTTTCAGTGTTCTGGCTGGTCTAGCTTATCACAAACGCTGTGTGCTTTCCACGATGCTTTTAATGCAAGCAGGCTACACATCTTGCATGGATCAGTCCTGCTGTTTGGTGTTTTTGAATGCTGGGGTTGCTTTTTTTTTTTTTGTTGTTTTCATTTAAACTGAACACATTTCTGCCCCCAGAGGGATTTTACAAGCTAGTTTGCCTAATAACAAAGAAGGAATTCTGCAGGCTCATCCATTTTAGTTTTCTCTGCTTTTAAAGATACTGTTGCTACAGGGTCAGTAGGAGAAGTTTGGGGTCTGTCACCCAAGAGATTGGCACGTAGCTGATGTTTCTCCTCAATTTCAGAAGTAGTAACGCCACGGGGAAATCCTCTCTTTCTTTCCAGTCAATTGAATAATAAATCCCAAAGCTTATTCCAGTGTGTTAGGATTGCTATTTGAAGTTCTGTTACACACCAACCCTGTTATGTGTTTAACTCCCCTATTCCTCTCCAAGATGTAGAGTCACATGCTTGGAAAAAGACACCGTCTCTCCCCTGCACACGCAGGATCTGAACACAGGCCGAGCAGTGCTCCGGCAGCCAGGAGAGATGGAGGCTCCGGGTGTAAGGGCCGGGAGCTGTAGCTCCAAGGTGTGTTCTGAGGCCTGGGAACAGCGTGGCTGGCTGTGTGCTGCTGGCCGGGCACGGGGGCAGGACCATCTCCTGGGTAGGTTGTGCACAGCACAGGTGTCCTCAGGCTGCTGGCTGAAGGGCTTTGGATCTTGTCCAGACAAGCCGTCTGGGCACTGCTCCTCCTTGCTGCTGGGGAAGCACCACTGACATCTCTTTGGTAATAGATGGAGCTGATGATTACTCTGGTGGCACAGAAACATCTGCCTCTGTGTCCTTTGTCTTTTTTCTCGGGACTGAGAGACTGTAAAATACTGCTCTACAGCCTGGGATGGGAGGTATCCAAGTTTCTGTTTTCTGGGTTTTAGACTTGTGATAAGTTGTGCAAACCAGACACACTCAGAGGTAAACAGAGTCCTCTTCCTCCACGGTGGCAAGGGCAGGAGACACGGACAGTGGCCTCCAATGCTGCTGCAGCTGCAGGTTTTGTTTTTAATCCAGTGTTTACAGGAGCATATTTGCAACTCCCCTGGTTATGTTTTTATCCTGGGGAACTACTGCCTTTGTGCTGGGAAAGCTGGAAGAGCTGGGGCTGCAGGAAGAAAAAGAGCACGGGCCTGATTGACAGAGTGATGGTTTCTGCCATGCTTGTGAGTGCAGATGTGATGGCAAAGGTACTCCCTGTCCCTGCGTCTGCTGCGGCACCAGTTTGAGGTGAAGTTATCTTGTCTGCATCCCATACAAGAGCTACCTGGTGTAATCAGTGTCTGGTGGGCTTTGAAAGATTAGTTCTGATGGTCTGTCTGGAGTGGGGATGGTGGTGTTGGGAACCAAGTATGTTCTTGATAGCTTCTCTGAGAAATGGACTCTCCAGGTACATCCATAGGATATTATTTTCTGTGTTAATATTTGCCTGGCTCTCTGCAAACTCCCTTTTTTCCAATGAGTACTTCAAGACTAGTTTACTTAACCTGGTGTATTTGAAATCTGATTTCAGAACACCCTGACTTTCTCTGGGGAGTTTTGGATTTTTGGCATGTCTGTGGTACCAAAAATTAGAGGAACTACCATGAGCTTTGTTCTGACCCTCTTTGAATACAGAGGTAGCATTTGTTCTAACAAAGATGAGTTGTCCCTGTTCAAATACACCAGTTACATGTATGGGGTTGGACCCATGAGGTTGCTACGTGACTTCACTGCCATGAGAGCACTAGGTGAAAGCAAGCTCAAATTCCTTGATTTCCAGATTCTTTGCCAGTCAAAAAGGCATGTTCATTCCTCTCGTAATCCTGAAACCCAGGAAGTGATGTTGAAGCTTTCAACCTGGAGCTTGAATAAAAATGAATAGAAGCCTCTGAAGGTCGCTGAGGTCTCCTTGGGCACAAACTGCAACGGCTGACTGAATCACA
The DNA here is from genome assembly GCA_025345505.1 of Todiramphus chloris collaris. Classification (NCBI taxonomy): domain Eukaryota; kingdom Metazoa; phylum Chordata; class Aves; order Coraciiformes; family Alcedinidae; genus Todiramphus; species Todiramphus chloris. The sequence continues at coordinate 762,360 of JANVCC010000094.1, read as the reverse complement.
CTAACAAAACCATCTCCTGTGATGTGGAAATGAGTTTCACGCCTTCCCTCTCATGTGGTCTTCGTGTACAAACAGCTTTGTTTGTAAGTGTCAAAGGGCAGGGGAAATCCAGAAAGGGGGAAGGTATTTCCTGTGTGTGACAGGCTGTCCTGCTTGGGTCATGGCAGAGATCACGCCTTTCTCTTTGACCTGATTTTTGAGGCTCTGATCCAAGAATGTGACACTTTTTCCCTTTCTTGTGTCATGTCTGGCTGTTGTGTTCAGCGACACTTCCTTGAGAGCAAGGGGAACATATCCTTGTGTGCTGAGGCGTGAGACTTGTTGGCTGCCATCCCTCAGTGTGTCCTGACTTCTCCAGCATTTCTAGCTTCGTAACCCCAACACAGTTAATCAGTCATCTTGTGCTCTCTGCTCAGGTTACCACTTCCTGGGCAGTCACTTATCCAGACACAAGCAAGGGACTCTGTTTCCCAAATGATGACTGCATGTGGGTGAGCTCCTGGAGCTTGTCTGATGCTGACCAGGTCATCTCCAGTGTTTGATCTGACCTAGTAGCAGCAGTGGCTGCTAGCTGAGTTCTCTGGGTTCTTCTCTCAGAGTTGGCCCTCTCCCTGGGACCTTGCTGTGAGCCCCAGCAAACCTCTGGCTGAATGATGCCCATGTCCTGGAGGTGGGTGGCAGGTCCTGGTAGTTCAATTCTCCGTGAAGTGCTTGGAAGCTGCCTGCTGGAGGGTCTGTGTATTCCGAGCACATCCTTCGGCTGTCTGGAAGCAGAGGTGCAGGTCGTGGCTCATCCTAACCTCTTCTCTTACTGTGGTTTTGCAGGTTTCTGTGCCAGTGTTTGTGGCTTGGCTGTCATCCAAGGGAAAAGCTTCCCTATTCTGCTACTAATCCTTTTTTCTGCTTGTTGTGTTTTCCACACACTTTCATTCTGAGGCTTCTGATCTTCAACAGGTATCTTCTTTTCCTCTCCCTTTTCCATGTTTTTTCCTCTCCTTCAGTTGCAACACATCGGGTATCAGACAGTGGTGATGCTTTGCAAAAGGAGTTTTCTTTGCTCCCCTCCTACAATAGCAGTCAGAAATCTGCACAATGTGGTGATCTGAGTAACAGCAGACCTTGGTGCCATGGCACATGATTGAGAAAAAGATGATGCTAGGAAGAACAGAGCAACTTTAGAGCAAACCAGAGCTAGCGAGCTGGGACCACTTCACATGCCTGACTGCACGATGCTGAACAGAGCTCCAAACGTCAGGACTCTTCCAGGAAAATCAGGGTGGGTGGTAGGCTGTGACAGCTGAGCTCCACGTTTGTCATGCCCCGAGAAGTCCTTGCTTGTCTGAGGATTAAACTATAGCTACTTCCCCGACACAGAACTGCTGCCAAGATTCCAGTCTGGCTCAAGCCACTCTCCACACTTCATAATGAAGTTTGAGAGAGCTTTAACATCTTGGTGTTGGCAGAAACATGGTTTTAAAATCACGGTGTGGTTGGAGACTAGCTGGCTCTGGACACTGGTAACAGGGCTGGAGACTTTCATCTTGAGGTCAAATCCAGCTGTGGTGTTAGTGACAAAGTCATGAACTTCTGACTGATGGTTCGGGGCCTGTGTGTGGAAAGATGTCTCGAGTCCAACGCCAGGACTGGGAGTCGGGAGACTTGGGTTCCGTTCCTGAACTTTGCCAGAGCTGTTCTGAGACACCCTCAGCAAGACATTAAAGTCTTTGTGCCTTAGGTCTGTATGAGAAAGCCCTGAAGGTCTACCTCCATCACTGTGGTGCCAAGTCCTCCAGCTCACTCATGACTGCGAACTCCTGAATACCATTGGATGCAGAAGCACAAAGAACTAGGTGGGACGAGCTGGCTCTGTCCAGCCCGTGTTAGCCAAGTGCCTGGATCACAGCTGTCAGTGTTAGCAGTAACTGGTGTGCTTCTTGGCAGCGGGGAGGGCGAGGACGTAATGTTCTCGGGAGACAGCGTTGCTCTCCCATTGCTGGGCGATGCCGTTCCAGGCGCAGGCAGCCCCGTGCTCGGGAGGAAGCTGGAGCAGCTCTCCTCTCTGGTGGCTAGAGGAGAAGCTGCTTTCTGTGTTTGGCACCTGGCAAAAGTAACCAGCAACCGCTGACCGAGAAATTGGTTTGGCGTTCCCCACGGCCGAGCTGCCCTCCTTTCCAAGACATACGTGGGCAGCCTCTCCTGGGAAGGCTTTGGTACTGCTCCGTGGAGTAGCTGTACCAGCGTCACTGCAGGGCTGTCCCGCATCGACACCTGCGCCTGCTACCCCTCGGAGGGGCTTGGGGGCAGAGTCGGGCAGTTCCAAGCTCTGTTTGGCCCCGTGCCCAGCGGAGCCCAGGGCACTGCTCCGTCTCCCGACGGCTCTCGGTGCTGTGGGGGGAGGCTCTTGCCCCCCTGTCCCGGGAGACCCGGGTGCTGCCCGGCCTGGTGAGAGCAGCCTAAAGCTGCAGCCCTGTCATCCCAAAGCTTCAGCTTCTCCCAGTGCCTGCCAAATTCCTTTGGCTGTTAAACACAGGGAGGAATTTCGAGGGGAGCTTGTAGAGAGCGACTTCTGTGTTTGCTTTTAGCTTCATGAATAGCAGGGTGACTCGTCTGGCCGGACACTGGGAAAGAGCTGACTTGCCAGCTTTGAGGGTCTGCTGTTTTAAAAGAAAAGCTGCCATTTATGCAACTGTCCCTTTTTTTGGGGGGGGGGACTTCAGAATCACTGGTGCTTTGCAGAGGTCTGCTTGTAGCCTTCTGGTCTCCAGTGGAGCATGGCAGTACTTGTGCTTTAATTGGGCCCCTGAGGATGCTGTGGGCTGTTCGCAGAGCTAACGAAGGTGTCCTGAGAGCCTCGGCTGTGGGCAGGAAGAGCGTAAACCTGTTGCGGAGGGGGAGAACTGAGGCACGGGTCAGCTAGCTGGAAAAAAGGCTCCGTGGAGGTCACGGATGTAGGGCTGTGTCATGATGATGGTTGTCATGCCGCTGTGTCGATGCACCTCTGACCTGAGCGGTGGGAGTGGGAGAAGGGAAGGCATCTGAGAGATTTCTGAGGGGAATGTTTCGGAAACTCTGTTATACTGAGTGAGGAAAGGCTAATGCCAGCCTTTGATGAATGTTAGGGGTAGGGTGAGGGAAACAAATCATCACCTCTGCTACTTGCAAGGACTTGGTAGCGGTGAGACCTCCACAAAGCATACTGGTGCTACTTGGGGGAAAGCCAGAAGAGTATGAGGGCTTGAGGAGGAAAATAAGGGTTACTGAATCAGAGCCACGCTGTGGTAAAACCTTGCTCTGTTATTTGTGTGTCTCCTTTTCCTGCAGCTGGGGGTGGCTGGGTGCTCTGGGGATTTAGCCAGGCTGTGTTAGTAGCAGCACTACCCTTGAGTTAGGTGGGTGCATCCTACTGACTTCCTCTTTGTGTTAGTTACAGGACTCTCATCAGGCCCACCTACAAAATGTCCTACCGAACCGTGACCACCCTGGAGTGGAGGTGCTGTCCTGGCTTCACGGGGAGCAACTGTGAAGAGGGTAAGTCATCCAGCATGCCTCTGTCCTTCCAGAGCAGCGAGCGGATGGGTGGATGGATGGGTCGGCTTGGCTTTTGTTCCTTTATTTGCTCTACAGCTCTCAAAAGGGGAACAAATCGCTTGTTCTCTTCACTGCCCATCATCATCATCTGAGCATTCACACGCAAGCTCCGAAGGATGGTCTTGGAAATTAGACTGGACCGAATGTCTGCAAAGAAGACATGGGCAGGGGGCAGAACTGAAGAAATGGGTACTCGGGGATGTGCTCACACTTGCTGCCCCTGCTGCACAGTCCTTCAGAAACGTGCTTTCTCCATGTCAGTGTGGTTCTTCTCCACATCCCACTGTCATCACCACCACTTGCTGTAGCTGGTGAAAGCTGGTCCCTGGATGGCTGATTCTTCAAAATTCTATGCCTGTAAGGTCCAGAGACAAATAATATCCGTGTTCCTAGAGAGAGTTGAATTAAATCAGGCACCTTCTGCTCCCCTCCTCACCCTCCCCCTGCTCTATTGGTGCAACATTCAGGTTACACAGTGCACGTGAAGGCACAGTTCAGGGTTTGGCATCTGATCTTTCGCATGGAGGGAAACAGGGCTCTTTCCAGAGCTGGAAAAAAGAGAAGTCTTTTCCCTTTCTCATCATGATGGACAAAAAGGGCACATTTTGCATTTTCTTTCCTGATGTTTTCTGCCTTAACTGTTGGTTCTGGGGCTCTGAAACAAGTCCTGCTTCCCCACAAAGTTTCAGGTTTAGGCACTAAGGCATCTGCTGGATCTGTGCCATGAGTGTTCATAGCTAATGACCAGGAGAGAAACTAAGCCTGGAGTTAAGCATCGGGTCGACACAGCCTGTGTCTGCTGGCTGCTGAAGGGTCCCTGGGCATGTCCAGCATCTCCAGGACTCTGCTGTTTGTAGCTGTGTCTCGTTCCCTCCGTGCTGCGATACCTCGGTGCTAACCACGCCGTTCAGGCAAATCACTAACTAGGAAGTCCTCTCCTCGCAGTGCGAAGGAGCGATGGTCGCAGACAGCGGCTCGCTTGAGGCTGCTGAGGGAACAATAGCTTCCCAGAAGCTCAAGAAAAGGCTTACAAAGTGGCAAAGCTACCCTGAATTGCAGGCTGGAGGGGAGAGCTTTGCATTTTTAGCGTGCCGCTAGAAGAAGCGAGCCTGGGAAAGAGAAGCTGCTGTGTGCAGCTTGGATCCTTACTTGTGGCTGCAGGGGAGAGGGATGGCCCGTGTTATTGCCCCAGTAGCTGCAGCTCTGCCTGGCCAGGGATCTGAGCGGGGACCCCAGGAGCCCGTGTGTGCAGCCCACTGGTGCCTGGTGGTTTGGAGAGGCGTGAGTCGTTACAGTTTACTGGTGCTGCTGGTGTAAAGGAGAGAACCCAGCTCCCTCCCGCAGCACCAGAGCTGCCTCAGCAGAGTTCAGCAGAAAGGAAAAGCCAACATAAGCTTGTTTGGGAAAGGCAGCAGCGATCTCACGGGAGCAAGTCTGTGGAACGAGGTGACAATTTTATACAGTCGGTTTTCAAGGTGGAACTGTGCTTTTGGGCTTGGATATGGTCTGTGAAGTGTAAGCAGAAAGCCAGTAGCAAGCCCACACTTTCATGTGTGAGATTCTTTTTACCTTTTTTTTTCCTTCCTAAAACATCTGGTGCTACCGACAGTCCCATGTTCTTGAAAGCAGGAGGAAAGTGAGAAAGATCCCTTATGTTCAGCAGAGTTGTTCCACTTGGTTTCTAGCAGCAGTCCTGACCCCAGTGATGGGAGTGATGGGCACAGCCTCTCAAGCTGTCCAGAGGCATCAGTTTTAATGTTGAAGTATTTACTTGCTCCTTATGTTAATTCTCAATGTTAGTGTCACTTGGAATTATGAAAGGCTGAAAAGAGGATTTTAGGGCTTTTTGGCAACCTGATACAAAGCCTTTTGTACTCTCCCTGTGCTCTCCCACTGCAGATTTGGTTCCTCTGAGAGGGTGGGATGCTTACATCTGTGTGGGTCCTTCCTGGAAACAGCAGACAAAAGAAAACAGAAAACTAAGCTGAAACCAAACCAAACCAGCGCAGTTGTGAAGCCACAGCAAATTAGCAGGGTAGAACCTCAAAGTGCTTTCATCTTTTCTTGGTATTAATTAGACTTCTCAATATTTCATTATGCTTGTATGTGCAGCTGGTGCTTTTGAAGTCGATGTGAGGTAGGCACGACTGAGGGCGGACGGGACCTGCACTATTTTTAACTTGCCTCCTTGCTGTGTTGCAAATGCTCTGATTCTGTGACAGTCACTATTGTTCTCCCTGTGCCAGCAGAATGGCAACGATGGTGGCTCTGAGCTTCCACTTCTGGATGTCTCCTGTTTGCAGAGACTGAACTAAAAAGTGTTCTTTCCCAATGGCCCTGGAATAACAAGGCTGCATTTTCATCATCAGGACAGAGCAAGGCAGGAGGTAATGGGCTGATGAAGCACACGGAGCAGTTTGGGGAGTTGTGTGTGCATGGTCATGTCTGCAGGGTCCCTTTTTCAGGCTGATGGTAGAGTTTGCATCTCGATGCTCGAGACATCCTAGCAATTAATTCCTTCTTTAATCTCCAGGGAGCAGGGTTGATACTTGCTCCTTTTTTTTATGCTGTTCTGGAAGCGTCTTTGAGGGAGCCACTGTAGCCAGTCTGGAGGATGGATTATTTTTATGAGCTGTCCTTTACGAGGCCTTCCTTGCCCTTGTAAAATTTATTTCTTTTAGCATTTTATGAGGGAAGATAGGATGGTGGGAGGGCGAACCAAGGAAACCACGTCAAAGAACTTGCAATCCTGCAAAGGCTGCAGTGCAGCGATTGCCAATGTGCGTTCTTGTTACCTCCTGAAGGGCAGGGCAGCTCTTCTTCTGCAAAAGAACCAGTCCAGCGTGGGCATCTAGCCCCAAAGCAGGAGAGACTCCTGGTGAGACTGCCCATCACACACCTTCAGCAAGGAAACTCCCCTTCCACTGTAAGCCACTGTGCTCTGGAGTGAGCTGTTAAATGCCATGTGATTATTACACGGCGTCTCGACTCTTAGCTAATAAGTTTAGCTTGAGAAAATAACCACTCAACTGTCACCAGCTGGCAGGCACCTACATTAATGCTGAAGGCTGCACATTGTTTAGATTTAAATAATCTTGAGAATTTGACTCTTGGGTTGTAGCTGATAAAGAGCAGCATCAGCTGAAGGAAGCCCAGCTCTAGAAGCGGGTGGAGATTTTGCTGCTCAGTGGGCTGTTAATTGAGTGAGGTGAAGTTGGCTGCTTCCAAGCTGCTTCCTTTTTTAAGTCAACACTGCTTGAGGCTCTCCCCACTTCCCTTTGTTGCTTTCTCCTCACCCAAAGTATGTCAGCATTTCAAAGGACTCTTAATTTCTTTATTGTTTGTATAGAACTGTGACCAGATAGTTGAATAGATAGTTAAAAATCACCAGTTGTACCAGGGCTTCCCAAAGGGTTTGATGCAGTTTTCTTGGATGGAGAAAGAGACTCAATGCAAACAAGTCTGGTGAATTTAACTGTCAGTAGATGCTAACTTTTATTTTCCAGTTTCAGGGGTTTTTTGTTTTGTTTTGTTTAAACTGGAGCCCAAGCCTAGGACAGGAAATGAATCCACTGAGCCACCCAGTCTGCTGACTGCTGATATAAAGAACATATGGACGAGGGCAGTGCAGAGGTGAAGTGGTTTAGCTATTGCAATCATGCATCAAGCTGATTGATTTGAATCCAAGATGATGCTGACATTTCAACTCAGCCTTTTTTCTGTATGGCTGAAAGTTCAAAGGCAAGTGCAATCTCTGGGGAGAGGAAAAGTGTCCCCAGCAAGTTCAGGGGCTCAGCAGTGCCCTGGAGCTCTCTAGCCAGGCAAGGTCTTATTTCACTTTACAAATCACACATAGATGTCTTTCTTGTTTGTTTGTATTGCTTGAATTTGGGACAGTAGCCAGTATGCTATTTATCCCAGAAGCAGATTGATGGTAGACAGCTTAGCTGTTAGGCCAAGAAGCAGCTCCAGGAGGAACCTTGGCACCTCTGAAGTGGTGCCACTGTCTTTCCAAGCTAACTTTTTTTTTTTTTTAAATTTTCTTTGCATAAGAATACAAATAGGGTAGGAAATTTGAGCAGCCTCGTTCAAGTAATGGTTTAACTTGAGAAATTCTCTCCACCCCCCACCCCATTTCAGTTCTTGGAATATTTGTATCTAATTTTAATAAGTATTGTTTGCATCTTGTCATCCTGATATTTTTCAAACCTCTGAGACTCTCATGTGTTTACAATTTTCAAAGCAGAATAATAAGGACTTTCTTCTTGGTATGATAGAGTGCAAAAACCTTCTCCTTTTTTACTGCTGGTTCACAAAGCTTCTTGATCTCAGGAGGAGACAAGCAGAAAACCAGGAAAAGCTTAGACTAGCAAATGCAATTATGGTACAAAATTTGATGAGGTCATGAGAATAAACATCAAAATGAGAGACCAGAAAGCTTGAAAGCCCAATAAAGTGCTCTAGAAGGAAGGATATTCCAAGTGGTGTTGATGGGACCTCGCTTCTCCAGGACTTGGTTAGCTCCCCTGTGAACCATTAAATATAGAACTGTCAACCTCAGTGAAAATAGAATGTGAAGATCATGGAGCAACATTTCCCATAATACCACAGTAGTTCTCTTCAGGAGTTGAGCTTGTGTGAGGTTTTTTAATTCTGTTGAGTACTTCAGTTCCTTCTTGTTTCTCCCTCCTCCTCACAGCCACCGTTTGGAAGCAAGGGATTCAAACCTGTCTATCACACCCAGCGAGCAGCAGAGCTCTGTCCTGAGCCTTTTGCATCCTGCCCTTAGAAACAGCAAGCATTAAGAGGAGGCAGGAGAGGCCTCTGTCACGTCACTCTCTGTGCCTGTTGCTGCTCAGTCCAACTCCTGTCCTAATCAAAGCCAAAGCTTCCCTTCAAACAGTGAACTTCTCCCAGAGGTGGCTGTCTTGGTGCTCCCTGCTCAGCAGAGCAGCTCTGTGCTGCAAATGTGTGGCAGCCTCTGGGACCTTCCTTTCAAGCACAGATCCTTGCACATATGTCGTTCTCTGCTACAGTGAAATGTGACTTTACTCTCATTTTGAGACCATTGTTTCAAAGTCCCCCATTTGGTTCCACTTGCTTCTAAAAATACCTTCTCATTCCAGAGTTTAATGCTTGTTAGAGACGATACGTGAATTTTGTGAATTCTCGTTGTAGACTATGAAGTGCTACCTGAATTTCCTAATAATGACCTAGTTAGTAAAGCAATTAGTAAGTAGGTAGGAAAATGTGCTAAGTAACTCTGCAGACCTTCCTTCAAAAACACTTCATGAAAAAGCAGCAGAAGTTGTTGATCATCCTCGATGGAATTGCTGATGCATGAGCGCAGCTTTCCGAGTGCTGATGTTTGTGTACCTGTAGTACACAGGTGTTGGATACTGCCTACCCTGGAATTTTCTCCTGTATATAGGAGAAAATCCTCCTGTACAGGAGGTATACATGTATCTGCAGGAGCATACCCCTCCTGCTCCTCCAGAAGTTGCACCTCCTCCTGCTTGTCTTTCTGGTGGCCTCTTCAATATAAGGCAGAAGGTCCACCAGCAGTTTCCCAGACTACTCTACAATGTGTCACCCAATTCCTATCCACTCCCATCACCACGCTGACCATTCAGCAACCCCTGGCTTCAGGCGTGAACGTGTGTGTCACCCTTGATCACATTTTCTGAGGAGTTCCTGGAGCGTGTGGTCACTCTTGGAAGAATCTGCAGCCTGCTGAGAGCGCTTTCTGGCATCAGTGCTTGGGACTACTTGAACAATCCCTAAATGTTCATCTTCTCTTTCGATACACATTGAAAAGAAAAAAAAAAATCCCTGTCAGATTTCCAAAGATTCTGACATTGCATTCCAGCATCTGAGTAGTTCCATTTTTTTTTTGGACATTTTTAATCTGAACAGGGAGAATTTTATTCAGTACCTAATGTCAAAATATTTTGAGTGCTAAATATCTGCAGATGTTATCTTAACATAATTAGGAAGGCTGTATGCAGTACTGTTATGTTGGCCCATTTTTTTTAGCTCCCATCAAATTACTGCAGCGTGGGGATAATCTTTATTTTGATAAGCTCTTAGTTTGCTTTCCCACATACACTGGGTGCTTTCTGTTTCTCATAGCTGTGTATTTCTTAATTCACAAGTGACAGACCCGCCTGTTTATAGGTACTGGCTTTCCTATTCACTTGCTCTGTTTCTAATCGGGAGTGACCACAACCTTGGACAGGGCTAAGGAAAGGACCAGGCTGAAAAGCTCTGTGTGGATCTGCTCTGCCTGCATCTTCTCACTGTGCTGGCAGGGTTCTGCCAACTGCTATCAAAAGAGACAAATATGGGGCTTCTTTAGCAACTTTGGCCTGTCTGTAGTTGCAGGTCTAATTAATTGATAGGCATGTTTCCTGGGGAGGTGGTGGGGTGCAGCAGCAGAAGGTTGGAGTTGAGAAGGAGTGGTCCTGGGTAGTTGGTGTGATCTTCTGAACTCCTCCTGCTCAGGTTCTGCTGTTACACAGAAGGGATGCTGCCAGTGTCGCTGCTTCCAAAAGAAGTTTCACCTTCATCTTCCATGCAGATGCCTTTATGGTATGGAAACAAGCAGAAAGGCAATCATAATGCTGGAATTGCTGGAAAGACCAAAAATAGTGAATTACTAGAACAGATGGTCTATGGAATTGGGCAGGGTTTTCATTTCTGCCTGTTGGAGACAGCATGGCTTGGTTCTGCCTTGAAGCTGGGAGACTCTTGAGGTGGTTCTTACCTGCTTCAGTGACAGAGCAGGTAAATGCTGATGAGCTGGGCTGAATTAGAGGCAGCTGTTTTCAAAAATATTGTCAGTGGGTGACTGTAGCTGTCTCAGGGAATGCTGCTTTCATGAGAGCCTGCTTTGAGTGCTTGTCATCCTGGTAAGAACATGAAGAGTAGTAATCTTGAAGCACTTGGCAAAGCAGATAAGCAATGAAGAGAAGGTCCACAGGAAGAAATTGTTTTCATTAGGGAGTTAAAATGTGTTGATCACAGGAGTAGATGATGAGTGAAACTTTCAGAATACTGCTGGTAAGGAGGTCAGCCAAGGGGCACAGTCCTGCTCTCTCTGAACTCTGCTGTGAGGCTGTGAAGAGAGCTTGAGGGCTTGGAAGAGGTAGACCTTTGACTTCAGTAGTTGATTACTGAATGGCAAATGCTGCCAATTCTTATTCATCTCTGGTGCTAGTGGGTTATTTTAGCAGGTTAAGACTTCCTGGTGGGATCAAGTGATCAGCCAGGAGAATGGAAGCATGGAAGCTTTGGGTACTGCGTACCTTTTCCTCTTGGCCAAACAAAAATTCAGTGATGGTGGACCTGAGAGCCTTTAAGAAGTATTTTCTATTAAATTTGTGTAAGCACTCTTAGACACATTTCTGGTGATTGAATTGGTAGTTACGGAAACTTTTGCACCTAGGTGAGCTCTTGAATCACTTGGGAATAGAACTTGAGAAGCACGGGTTCCGAAGAGCCCATACAACCTCTTGACAGTGTCATCTTCCTTTGGTAATCCTTCCTGCCTCCTACAACCTTATGCTTTTAAATCTCAGCTGCCTCATGTCAGAGCTCCTGTCTTCCCCACGGATTAGCACTGATTTCCCATTCACCCTCATGATGATGAACCTTTTGTTTGCTTGAGGCTATGGCTTTGGTCCTTCAGTGGGTTTGGAGTTCAGGTTTGTTTTGGGGTTTTGGGGAGGGTTTTTGTTGGTTTTTCTTTTTTTTTTTTTTTAAATAGATTTGTTCTTGTCAAACTTCATAAACTGTGATGAAATCTTGGGTTGCCTAAGAACCACAGAGATCACCTTCTTTTCTTCAGGTTTGGAAACGCTTCTGACATAGAAACAATTCTGCTTTTACTGCCAGAGCTGGAATAACTATCACTAGTCCATGCTGAACTTTAATCCTGATGTGGACAGTCATCAGCTCGGAGGGCACCGGGTGGATAAGGTCAACACTTTTTTTTTTTCATTGAAATATCTTGGTAAGTCACAGATTACAGGATGATCTTCCTGAAAACCTGTCCACCGAGGATGTCCTATCACGAGCTGTGGAAAATGGCCTGCTGCCCTTCTGGAGAAGTCTGGGAAGTGATGATGAGACAGCTACGGTGGGCGTTCCTAACGTGGGGTCAGATCCTGTGTGGTCCTACTTTGTGATCCTGTGTGAACCTACTTTGACAGGTGGTTGGGCTGTGTCAGAAGACTGGATCCTTTGATTTCCAGTACCCAACTCAGAAGATAGCTTGTGATGGCTGCTAGTTTTTATCACCTATCTTCCTAACTTTTGTTGGATAGGCTGATGTTGTGGTCCATTAAGAACAGAGGAGGGATGACCTTGAGAAAGCAAATTTGCATAAACAAACCAGATTGTTACTATTATTTCAAGCCATGTGAACGTAGCCAGATGGTTGGAGGACTTAGCTAAGCCATCACTTCTGTGATGGGTAAGGACTTCGAACTGATGCAGTGTCAGCCAGAAAGTTCACGCAGCTGCTCCCAGTGCAGTGTCCTCCTCCAGAACAAGGAGCCTGTGGGTGTTACGCCGTCAGTCCTGCGAACAGAATTAGTACTAAAATCATGGAAACCTCCTGAAAAACTCCACCCTGTTTCTCTTTTCTACAGACATTCCTGTCAGAGGTGGTAGAGGAAGGGTGGGATTGTGTTTATAACAGAGGTTGGCAGTTTTTGGAGTGCACACCATACTACTAGTTGCGTATGGAATTGCTAAATGAGAGGAATGGCTCCTGATTGGTGTCCACAGTTCATTTTGATGCCTTTGAAGTGAATTATAGATAACAGTGGAAGAGTGCAAACCACCCGCTGAAGCTGTTTCTGACCACCTTTGCTGCTGCAATAATTTTTTTTTTAATTTTTTTTTTCATCAGGAGTAGGAAATGAGGCTTAGGCCTCTAATATGAAATGCCTACAGTTGGAAGGGGTGGCAATGAAGAGCAGTCTTTTGTTCACTGCATTTCTAAGGCTATTGCCCATTTAACAAGCTGCTTTGTGTTTAATTTTTGAGCGTAGCAGTTACAAAATGACTACTCCCTCCCCATCATTTTCCAAGAGCTTAGTTGTAAAATGTGTGGACTTGACAGAATCAGAGAATGGTCAGGGTTGGAAGGGACCTTAAAGATCATCTCATTCCAAGCCCCCTGCCATGGGCAGGGACACCTCCCACTAGAGCAGGTTGCTCACAGCCCCAGCCAGCCTGGGCTTCAACACTTCCAAGGATGGGGCTTCCCCCACCTCTCTGGGCAGCCTGTGCCAGTGTCTCACCACCCTCATGGGGAAGAAATTCCTCCTAATGTCCAACCTGAATTGACCTATCTCTAGTTTTAATCCATCCCCTCCAGTCCTGTCACTGCCCAACAGCCTAACAAGTCCCTCCCCAGCTTTCTTGTAGCCTCCCTCAGATAATGGAAGTCCACAGTAAGGTCTCCCTGGAGCCTTCTCTTCTCCAGGCTGAACAACCCCAACTCTCTCAGCCTGTCCCCATAGCAGAGGTGCTCCAGCCCTCTGAGCATCCTGGTGGCCCTTCTCTGGACACGTTCCAGCACATCCACAGCCTTCCTGTGACTGGGGCTCCAGAACTGGACGCAGTGCTCCATGTTGCTGTCACAGTGTTGAATGACATGGCTCCTTGAGGAAGAACTTGTTGGATTCCTTCCAGGAGAATAACCACGTGGCCTAGTAATGTCTGATATGCAGAGTGCCATCTCTTTTCTTACAAGTCCAGTAATTTATTTACTTTCCATTATCCTGGATATCTGGCCTTAGCAGCAGTGGAGCCTTGTGCAGATAAGAATGGTGGTGAGGATAAGGGAGGGGTGAGAGGATTGTTCCTGGTCTTCCTTCCTAGATATAACCTTCCCCTCTAGGTGTGACTCTGGATCCAGAGTCCTGCTGCCATTGCCTATTTCCATCTCCACACACACTGGAGGAGAGACAAGGACACGCTTTCCACCACGAGTTCTAAGATTGCTGTGCAGAGCTGTTCTGATAATGAGTTGTCCCTTAGCGTGAGTGATGGAGGAATATCTCACCCTGCTGAGATTTAAAGAGTAAAGGAAATCCCGTAAGATGGGAGACTTCACTGCCAGCTTTCCACAGATGGCAGCTGGACAGGCCAACGTACTCCTTTTTTTGCTGAGAGTTTTCTAATAATTTGAAACCAAGCTGTTGACAGTGCAAGCTCCTTGCACATGTAGGTGCTAAGAGGAGTATGAGGTGTTGGAAGACAGAGGGGAGAGGCTGAAGAAGGCCGTGGAGTACACAGGGAGCAATGCAGTTGGTATCAAGCTGAACTGGAGCCAAGCCTGGGGCGAGGCAGATGGAGATCTTTCTGTTTCTACCTTAGGGACTGTTGCTTTTCTGGTTTGTTTTTTTTTTTACATGCATATTTTTCATGAGGTGAGTTAATGCAATTGGTACAGTAATGGTTCTGGTTTCTCTGATAACTAATTCCAGTTGTGGGCTGCTCAAAAACATCAGCGTAACGAAGAGTTCTTGCAAGTGCAGTACCTAAGCAAGCTATGCCTCATTCACACAAAAGCTCTCCTCAGTTACAAAAGATTTACTGGGGTCTTATGTCTCCAGTACAAGTGTTACAACTATTCTGGGATGCTTTGCCATGTGGAAATGGGATTGAAAGGAATTGAGAGGCAGGTGGAAATGGGATTGCAAGCCCAGAAGTAGGAACCAGAGGTGGATTGGCCAGAGAAGTTTGAGACTGGTTCCACATTTTGTAGAAGACTTCAAGGTGAAAGCAAGAGGTGGGCATCAAATTCCCATGTTGCTGAATCCTAGACTTTATTCTTACTTGGTTCCTTGTTACTAAAAGAGAAACCAAAAGCATTCCTTTAAATAATAATTTCTAGTGGAATTGAATTTCAGTTTAACAGGGAGAAGTGCAGAGAGAAGACAAAAGCACGTTGAACGCATGGCATTCCCATCATGTCTTCTCTCTGTGAGCTAGTTAGCAAGATAAAGGTAGTGAAGGTAGAACAGCTCCATTTGGGAAGCTACAGGAGCGTGCATCAGATGGAGCAGCTCTGAAACACGCTGTTCACTGAAAAGAAACCCTGTGCTGTAATTTGTGGGGGTTCAGGCTGTGTCAGTTTGGGCAGAGATGTCAAATGGAGTTGTCCCGGGGACTGCTCCCAGTCCAGCATGGCTTGCCATTTCATTTTAAAGTCAGTGTAAGGAATGGAGAGAGCTTTCTAGTCAGATCACTGTGTGTTAGGGGCTAAGCAGTACTGGGAAAATGTGGTAGACTAGAACTAAAATGGGGTCAAATCTTGATTAAATTGTCGAGTTGGGCAGAAATCCGTAAGACGAGATTTGATCAAGGACAGTCACCGAGGCAGGAGTACTGAAATGGACACATTTTAAACAGAAAGAGATTCTGAAGGTAGCAGAACCTCTGGGGAATACTGTGGAATGAAGGTCTGCTCTGAACCTGGGGGAAGAAATGCCTTCCTGGAGTCTGACGCTCTGACCAAGTGTAACACTGGATGCTGATGCATCCACAAGACCCCTCTAAAATGGTTTAAAATCCAGCAGAGGTGTCTGGGTGTGCCTGTGTCAGCATTTCCCAGAGAGGTAACATCTCAGCATTGACAGCAACTTCAGCCTTGTGCGAAAGCTCGTCCCGGCTGGTCTTGCACATCTGAGCCCCACGATCCGAAGTACTTCAAGGGGTGAGTTGCATCTGCGAAGGAAAGCATTTGGCTGGGAAAGGAACGTGCCTTCTGTAGCTGATGGGATTTGGATGTGTTGTACTGCTGAAGAATTAGATTGGTTAACTTGGATTACCGGTGAGAGTAGTTAAGAGGTGCATGTTTCATAAGCAACTGAAAGAGCATCAGCACAAACCAGCTTTTCTAACACTAACATAATTGGCAGTCATTAAGGGCTAACCTGTGTTTTCAGGAACTGGACAAGAAGGAGGTGTAGACTCATTGAAATGACCATGTGCATGTGAGTAGGAAACGTGGAATTGGTTCCCAAACCAGGGCAGCATTGCAAGATACCCTGACTGTCACTGCAGCATCGAGAACGCTTGTTGGATGGGTCTTTGGTAACTTTACAGTTCCTAAAGAAATGAAGGCTGGGAAGATCATAGAATGGTAGAGGTTGGAAGGGACCTCTGGAGATCACCGAGTCCAACCCCCCTGCCAGAGCAGGGTGACCCAGGGCAGCCCACACAGGAACAGATCCAGGGGGGGCTGGAAAGTCTCCAGAGGAGAGTCCACAACATCTCTGGGCAGACTGTCCAGGCTCTGTCACTCTCACAGTGAAGATGTTTTTCCTCCTGTTGAGGTGGAACTTCCTGTGTTCCAGTTTGTGACTGTTATCTCTCATCCTATCACAAAAATCTGGCTGGTAAACTTTCTAAAGAAAACAGCTAGGATTTTATGTACCATGAGCTAGGTTTTGAACAACACTTGCTTAATAAAAGGCTTCAAACTGTTTAAGAGAGTGAAAGATCACCATTTAAACAGGTCCCTCAACTACCAAAGCAGGAAAGACATTAAGGGATGGCTCTGTGAAAATCTCCAGGCATGAAGTTCATTAAAGACTGATGAATTTTTATTCTGCACTTGTAACATAGGCTTCTTGCTTGGGCTCCTGGATTGTCTCCTCCTTGGATAGCGCATCCAAATCCACAAGTAACATGCAAGTTTGCATTTCATTTTGAGCCCAGCAGGCATACGGCAATGAGGTTACAAGACCTTTCCAAGTGAGCCTGGAGGGACTTGTTGGCTAGAGTTTGGATTTCTGGCAAGCAGCTCACTCCAGCTCTTTTCTGTAATAAACTCAGGGTTCAGTCCCCGGCCTCTTGCAGATACTGAGCACTGTTGCGTGTCTCCGGATAATCAGTCACTGGAGAGGCACAGATGTTTCAAGATGCGGAGCGATGGGCGCAGCGTCTAAGAAAGGCAACATCAGGGTCATACTACAGATGCAACCACATCTTACACGTGCTTCTTTCTTGACAGGAAAATTCTTGTAGCGTTTGTGCTTTTCTGATTCCTAGTACCACCAAACGAGTAACGTGAAGAACCGCTCGTGCTTGTGGCTCCCGTTTGCTGGCCTTGCAGAGCTGTGAATGGCTGGTGCCTCTGCTGCAGAAGGATCCCACAGAAGAACATTCCAGGAATGACCAGAGTGGGCTGCAGGATTGCCCGAGGCAGTGGCTTATATTAATTTCAGCAGCAATTCTAGGTGGGAGGTTTATAGAAATATGGGACTAGAAGGTGTCCTTACTTGGTTGTGGAGATGCTAAGAGATGGTCAAAGAAATTCCTGCATTTTTTTATTTTCCTGTAAATGAAATACACTTCTTCTCTTTTATGCTTATGTAAGAAGTAACCAGACCCAGTCAGGATTCCTATTTAACTTGTTTGTAAATGATGACTTTCGTAGCAATAATGGTAAAGAAGTCTTTGGTGTATACCCACTGTGCAAAGCCTATGCTGATTGCAAAGGTGTCCTTCTTTTAAGAACCTTGAGCATTCATGGCAGATGGCCACAGACTGCTTCCTGCTGCCAGTGACTATGTCGAACACAGCTTCCCAGATCAAGTGCTAGAGGTTTCTGTTGATGGTGTCAGTGCTTGTTCTCCTGGAAAGAGAGTGTTTTCTGCAGCACAAGCTGTAGAAGCTGCTGTGGTACTTTTGAGATGCTGATGGAAGTTGTGAAGTGTGGTGGTTAATTAGTTCTTCTCCAGTGGCTCGTTTGGGTGCATTAAGGAAACGGTGTCCAGCAGGTCTAGGCAGGTTCACCTGCCCCTCTACTCTGCCCTGGTGAGACCACACCTGGAATGCTGTATCCAGTTTTGGGCTCCCCAGTTCAAGAGAGACAGGGATCTACTGGAGAGAGTACAATGGAAGCTATGCTTAAGGGACTTGAAGGTCTCTCCTATGAAGAAAGGCTGAGAGAACTGGGGCTGTTTAGTTTGGAGAGAGAAGGGATCTTATTAATGTCTACAAGTATCTGAGGGGTGGGAGTCAAGTAGAAGGGGCCAGGCTCTTTTCAGTGGTGCCCAGTAATAGGACAAGGAATAACAGGTATAAGCTGGAACAGAGGAAGTTCCACCTCAACATGACAAAGCACTTCTTTACTGTGAGGAGGTTGGAGCTTGGCCCAGGCTGCCCAGAGAGGCTGTGGAGTCTCCTTCTCTGGAGACTTTCCAAACCCGCCTGGATCTGTTCCTGTGTGGGCTGCCCTGGGTGACCCTGCTCTGGCAGGGGGGTTGGACTCTATGATCTCCAGAGGTCCCTTCCAGCCCCTACCATCCTCTGATGCCATGATTTTCCCAGCCTTCATTTACTCAGGAAGTGTAAA
Source organism: Todiramphus chloris collaris (assembly GCA_025345505.1). Lineage (NCBI taxonomy): Eukaryota > Metazoa > Chordata > Aves > Coraciiformes > Alcedinidae > Todiramphus > Todiramphus chloris. The sequence goes on along the minus strand of JANVCC010000094.1, from coordinate 744,389 downwards.
GTTGCCACAGTTGCTTGTCCAACAAGCGTACTGGACACTGCAGTGACAATCAGGGTATCTTGCAATGCTGCACTGGTTTGGGAACCAGTTAGAGGTTTCCCACTCACATGCACATGGTCATTTCAATGAGTCAACACCTCCTTCTTGTCCAGTTCCTGAAAACACAGGTTAGTCCCTTCCAACCCCTAACATTGCATAAGTGTGCGATACAAACCCATTGCTGTTGTCAGACAGTGTTTTTCAGCTTCAGTGGTAGAGGCCTGTGTGCAAGTAACAAAGGTTCTGGTTCTCTCTTTACTGGTGAAGAGAGTTGTTAAATCCATAGGGGTTGTAGTACTTGCGTGGTGATGGCTCCAAAAGCTGCAGATAGCTGTACTGCTGTGGGGCTTCGTGCTGTAAAACATTACAGCCCATGAAAGCAGGGGAAGAAGCTACTCCTCAACTTGGCTGCTTTGATCTTTTCAACCGTACCCTCAAGCGATACAGGAACGGTGGCTTTTCAAGCATTCCCTGGTTGGATTATCTGCTAAACACATCTCCCAGCATGGCCTGCCCAAGATGCCTTGACCGCTGTCCCCGTGCTGTCTGCTTGCTTGTCCTCGTGGAAACAACTAAGCTGTTATTTCTAGTGCATCTCATCTGTCTGGGGGGGATGTGGAAATGGGTGTTGCTTTATGTGTAACGTGCCAGAAACGTGAAGATTCTTGCTTGTGTCTTAATATTAGCACTCGTGGCACGACAGCAGCTTTTTGTTTGCCACGCAGGAAAAGAAACCATTCTCTTGCTATGGGAGTAGTTGAGGTTCGTTTGTGGTATGATGTGTCTGCACAGAGGTATCTTCTTGCCCCGTGCTTGTCTTGAGGCAGCAGACTGACAACTGGCAGCGACAGTTAGGATATGAACCCTAAAACTGTAATCTGGCTACAGAACAGGGTAAGGTACGAGAATCTCCATAGAGGGGGAACATGAAGGAGCATTTAGATGGCTCTATTAATATGTCTAGTGGAGACTGGTTTTCTAAGTGTCCTTTGACACTCAGCACTGGTCTCCTAGACATGGACAAATGTGAATAGTATAAACTCTGGAATATAAATCTTTTCCCTGGAAGAATCTTCTTCCCCAACCCCCCCAAAAAGTTCAGCTGTTAGGCTTTGATCTTTGTTGATTTAAGCAGGAGGGACAGTGTAAAAGTTTCACTCTTCAAGCTCATTAAAAGCTGACAGGAGAAAGAGAGCACTATTTCCTGAAGTATATCAAAAGCTAATTATTTATCAGTCCTTCATCTTTGGAGCTGTGATGATCCCAGAGTGAGCGAGTATCCTTTTTCCTATCCACGTGGTTTCATACCTCATTTATATCTCAAATCAGCAGAAACTCTGATCTTCACCTGGCTTTTTATGGCAGCTTGTAGAACTGTAAATGCAAATGCGCTCTGACAGCAAACCCTAAATCAACCTTTGGTCACTGCAAGCTGGAATGATTTGAAAACCTTTTGACCAAACCTGGGCTGATGTTCAACATCTTTAACGAGAACTGAAGCCAGAACAGCCCCGATGACTTCAGATTTTCATTATAAGCCAGCTGTAGACCCTAATGTACACTTAGGTTGGGACAGAGGATGTAATGGGTCAGCTGCACCGTTTGGGCAGGAATGCTCTTGCTCCCTTGGGATCCATTGAGCAATGGCCTTCTCACCGCTGCTCTTTCCTTCTCTGGCACTGAAAAGCAGTGGCTGCTTTCTCCTTTTCACCGATGCTCATGAGCATCAGCCATCTCAGGGCAGTCTTTGCCAGCATCTGTCATGGTTTCCCTTTGCTTTCCAGCTCTCACCATGACGCTGAGTGGTTTGACACTGGGCTGCTCCCTGGCAACAGTCAGCGCAGCTCTGCACAAACCCTGCGTTTCACCCGACTGGTGGGTCTGCCCGTCCTGGTGTGGTTTGGGTCCTGGTGCACACCTCATTTGAAATGGATCTCAAATCCCTTGCTCTGGCATAGATCCCCGTGTCACCTGATGTCACATCAACGTGGTTTGATCCGGGCAGGGTTGTGATAGCTCTGTGTCTGCATGAACCAGCTGAATAGAAGCTAGCTCTGGTTTGGGTGCAATAATTGGCCTCTTACCTGGCCCTGTTAGTGCAGTAACGTGGGCCCTCCTGGTTGCTACGAGCAGAAACACTTCCCTGTTTCTGAGTGGGTGTTTGAAGAGCTCAGGAACAATCATCAAGTTGTTTTCTAAAACAGATGAGAGAGGAGAGCTGGATCACTAATGTTTATATACACAGGAAAAGTAATGTAACAAAGCTCTGTGTGTGCTGTATAGAAAGGGAAGCTGATTTTATTTTAAAAGGCAGTACTAGGTTGGTTCTACCCACTCACTTGCTCGAAACTGAGAACTTGTGTGACCTGGAGAAAAAGGGACAGTGGTTGGCAAGTCCTGTGTCTTTTGGGTCTTTCCTGACTGGGGAAGAAAGCTGGATTTTGGACAGTCTTTTATACCTTTCAAATGTCAGCAGTAGTTATGATGTGTCCTTTCGATGTAGAGTTTTGCTTCCTTCATCTTCTAAAACCCATATCCAGGGCTGCTGCCCATTGTCTTTGACTTCACTGTGGATATCTTCAGGGCTGTAGTTTGTCTTCCCATCGAGGTAGCAGGAAGAGGCACGGTGTGTGCTGTGTGCTGTAACCCTTACGCGTGTGTCATTCCTACCAATGTCAATGCTTCAGCCAGAAAAACCAGTTGGCAGTTGCACTAGATGATTGTTGTAGGTCCCTTCCAACTGGGACTATTCTATTCGAAAAAAAAAGTAATTTCCCTGTGTGCAACATACCTGTGCCCATTGAGATGCAAGTTATGGACTGAGTTCCACCCAATGCACCTGGAGATGCAGGTTTCTCTTTAGGATCTTTGAGTTGCCCTGGCTGTGACAGCCGAGGAGTTTCTCTGCGCTTGCTGCCGTAGAGACGGTTCTGATGTGTGCCGAGGCAGGCTGCCCAGGGAAGTGGTTCAATCACCGTCCCTGGCTGTATTTACGAGTTGTGTAGATAAGATTCTTAGGGATATGGTTTAGCAGTGGGCGTGTAGAGTACGGTTAATGGTTGGACTTGATGATCTTGAAGGACTTTTCCAACCCAGATGATTCTATGATTCTAGCTCGTGCTCCTCGGTTGGCTCTGGAATCCAGCATGCCTGTGCTTACACCACACCAAAAAAACCCACAACAAGAAGAAAATCCACAACTCCAAACATCATTTAATGTTCAGGTTGCACAGGTTTTTTTCCCCCTCATTCCAATGCCTTAAATTCCAGTTCATTGATGCAATAGGATGCTCCAGGCCACACTCTCCAGGGCACTGATTGCAACTCCTCCTGATTAAAGTCCCTTGGCCAGCAGCCCTTATCACCACGGGGCTCATTCCTCTAGTAAGAGTGGCTGGTGCATGTTACATTGTGGTTCCAGCTTTTGGAACCTTGGGATTTATGTCTCAAGAGTGAGGATAGGCTGGTATTTGTCGATGTCCCACCTGAGAGCCGCGGGCTGGCTTCGCCGTGTTTGGATAACCGGTTTATGGTCTGGACGTACAGCAGGGCCCAGCCTGGCTGCAGCCGTCAATCTCCGTAGGCACACAGTAGATGTTTTTATTACCCTTGCTTATCTGGCTGTCCTTCAGTGTTTTAATATGAACCATACCAAATAAAGCTGCCTGAGAATTGAAGATCATCTGTGGTATTCGTCACTTTTAGGAAGGGGAGTTGGTCGAATGTTGGCTCTTGGCATTTGCTGGGCCTTGTCTCCTTGACAGAAAACAACAGACTAAACCCATTACCAAGCACAGCTGCTTACAAGGGGCTTTGGATATTTTTTCCGCTTTTGCTGACCTGAACCACAGCAATTATAAGTTCTGGTTATTGTAAACTTACCACAGAACACAAGGCATACCTTAAAATGATGTAATGTCTAGACACACAATTCAGGTATAAATTATGGAGAGAAAGTAGCTTGTTCAGTGGTTAAACTGTAAAAATTTAACAAGATATTTCTGTGTCTCTAGCCTTCACTCTTGCATACGTATTTCTTTACCTCTTACCAGGAGAATTCTGTGACTGCCTCTTAATTTTTTTGTGTTGGGAGATGGAATTTCCTCCCTGTTCTCCATTTCATTTCCTATTTCTGCCTCGCTGGGTCTCGAGGGAAGAAGTGTAGCCATCTAGTTAGAGCCCAGAAGTAGAGAGGAAGACTCTCGGGCCCAGTCATGACTCAGGCAAGGTCACACGAGGGGTGAGATACGGCAACCTTTTCAAAAACCGGCGCGCTGGTTTGGGTAGCTTTGTTTTATGGGGTGGTGGAGGAAAGAGAAGAACTTTGCTGTGGTGCCCAGATGCTTGATTTTCAGAAGCATTCACTTTTTACAGTCTCGGCAGCATCCCCATTGTCCCCAGTAGGGTTGCGTGGGTCTTATGTTTAAAGGTAAGTTGGACCCTACTTACAGCAGGCTTGTCTGGCTATACTGGTTGAATTTCTGCCCAGCGTCCCTGCTGCTGGTTTGCATGTGAATGGTGGAGTGGAGCAAAGGTGTTCTGGGCAATCTCCTACCTGGGCACTAAAGCCTTGCAATCTCAGAGGATGGCTCTTGCAGGTGCTGCACGGAAAAGCACACGCAGAAGTCACCCGCGTCCTGTCCCCCGTCAGTTATTTAGGTGTAACTCCACTGCTTCCCTGGGAATGCTCCCCTGCTGACGAGTCTGCTATTAAAATACACAGTTCCCTACACTTGGCCTGGGCTTAATTTCATGATGAGATGGGAATTGTTGGCTTACCACCTGGTGTAATCTATACTCTTCAGGTACCTGCTATGAAATGCAGACTTTGGAGATGGAAGAGGCCTGTTGGGTTAACACGCCGGTGCAGGGCTAGTCTCTAATGCATATTCTGTTGTGCTTTTCCTGGCCTAATTACACAGTCCTCAAGTGAAGGAATTTGGCAAGAATATTCTTCCATTTTAACTGGTATTTGGTCTCAGGTTCTCTTAGTAACCTTTATTTCAGTTGTCTCCATTGTAACATGCTGCCATCTAGAATTTCTCTGTCTGTGTGGATGCCTGTTGTGGATTTTCCTCCAGCTCTGGATATGGTGCCTCTCCTCACCCTCCCCAGATTCCTGCTCTGCTATCTGTGTGTCCCCCTGGGGGTAAGGCTTCTGCTCCGGGCCACTAACTGTGTCTGGATCTAACTCTTATCATACCTGGGCCTCTCAGGATCTTTTTTTAACCTATAATCACATTAGTTTGTTTCCTGCAAGCTGTCTACACTGCAGGTCTCTGGAGACAACTTACAACACTCGGGAAGCAGAGAGGGCAGTTGATGGTGAAGCTGTTCTGTGCTTGTTGCCATGGGGACAGTTTTGCCATACACCGAAGAGCTCTCGCGCTCCGTTTTCAGGGCACGTGGCACTGCTCTGCTTTCCAGAGGGGCACTTGTGTCTCTGCCCTTGTTAACTCGAAGGGTCCACACTGGCAGTTAATGTGCTGGGAAGGGAAGACTTCTCTTTAGTATCCACAAAATTAAGTGGATACCTAAGCCTTGATTCACACCCACGTAGAATCATAGAATTAGAATCACAGAATTGTCAGGGTTGGAAGGGACCTTAAAGCTCACCCAGTTCCAGCCCCCCTGCCATGGGCAGGGACCCCTCCCACTAGAGCAGGGTGCTCACAGCCCCAGCCAGCCTGGGCTTCAACACTTCCAAGGATGGGGCTTCCACCACCTCTCTGGGCAGCCTGTGCCAGTGTCTCACCACCCTCATGGGGAAGAAATTCTTCCTAATGTCCAACCTGAATCGACCTATCTCTAGTTTTAATCCATTCCCTCCAGTCCTATCACTGCCCCACAGCCTAACAAGTCCCTCCCCAGCTTTCCTGTAGCCCCCCTCAGATACTGGAGGGCCACGGTAAGGTCTCCCCGGAGCCTTCTCTTCTCCAGGCTGAACAACCCCAACTCTCTCAGTCTGTCCTCACAGGAGAGGTGCTCCAGCCCTCTGAGCATCCTCATCATACCTGATCATCATACCTGGCTTTTGATGATACAGCAACCAAGACAACCTTCCTGTAGGCCATACAGGTGACAGATCTGTTCTGGAACCCTGACTTTTCCTGTCTTAACCTGGTGCTCATGACCAGAAAGTCCCAATCTGCCCAGGCCCTTTTCGCTGCCCCACATTTCAGGATCACAGCAAGACTTGTTTTCACTTGGCTGCGTTTGTATCAGTGGTTTCTCCTGGCCTCCTTGGCCCTGCCAGCAGGGAATGACCTTTTTGCCCCCTCGTTTGCACCCTGCCGTGCCAGTGTTCCCCAGCGAGGTGAGGAAGGTGACCGTACCGCGCACCCTGCACGGTGCCCGATGTCCTTAGGGCAGAGCGTGGCTCCGGTCACGAGCCTTGAGATACCCATGAATGAGCTGCTCCACCAATTGTTACGGCGTCTTCAGAGGGCGATCAAATCCCCGTCTGCAGCAAGGCCACGAAGCAGACGCTTCCACTGGAATCCTTTGTTGTACTAAGAGCAGTCGAGCAATTAAAACTTCCACCACAGCTCCCAATCCAGTGCGCAGGCTGAGGTGGCCTTAGGGCCCTTTTTCAGCTTTTGATGGAGTGATTGTTTTTGTACGTAGACGTCTTTTGGGGGGGGTTAAGGGCTATTAAACATAGGAGGAGAGTGTGATTACAGCTCAAAATGCTGTCAGCCAAAGTTTGTCCTCACTTCTGCTTCTAGGATATCCACTTGCAGTGTCCCATTTTTCCCCTGTTCATGGCTTTTTAAAGGTACTTTTTCTTTCGTGAGACTCTTGACCAGTTCAAGTACAAACAGATGGAAAGCAGCAGAGATCCAGATCCATAGCAGCACCCAGGCCAGGGTCTTAACTCATCTGAAGTGTTTTGTGCTCAGGGACAGGGGCTGCAGCCAGGAATTGTGTAGCCTGGGGCAGGATGCTGTAGATTCCTCCATGTGTTGTCCCTTGCTATCCCTACATCTTTTCTTCTCACCCCACATCCCTTTTCATCCCATCTTTCTGAGTCTGCATCCTGGTTGAATGTTCTTGTTTGCCCGGGTGGGCAAATATTTCCCATATTCCTTTCCTGGAATATGGAGATGTCCGTCTCCTTGGTTGGTCCAAGGTCAGGAAGCTACAGACTCAGCTGGCACTTGTCCTGTCCCTGGGCTTGATGGGGGGACAGGGAATGGAGGGTGGTGGTGCATGGGAGCTGGAAGAGAGTTATGGAGAAACAGTTGGTTCTTCAGGCAAGAGTTTTCTTGGCACCTTGTTTTATGGCTTTTAGGAAATGCTTTGCAGTGAAGGAGCATTTTCTTTGGATAATGAATTCTGATCCTGCTGCTGAGTGTGTGTTGTAAAAGCCCTCTCCTGTCCTTTCTGGAGTCTCTACTTCAAATGCCCACAAGACAAAACCAAACCTTTTTGCACCTTAATTAGTGTAAGACACTGTTAGTGTGATGCTCCTGCCTAGTGGGACTGCTTTTGAGCCCGGGGGTCAATCCATTGCCTCAGGGGTGAGGCTGCCCTCGTCCTGACTACAGTGCCAACAAGGAGGATTCTCCAAGGAGACCACCGTGTGTGTTTCTCGTGTAGAATTATCACCGTGTAACTTTGCCAGGGTCGATGTGAGCCTCCTTCAAATAACTCTCACACGGAGGTTTGCAAATCCCGTCGTCCCAGGGAAAATGAACTCGCTCCAAAGTGCTGAAGTGATGCAGGAGGCAAAACTGCAGACTGTTCTGGAATATTGAACTGTGGGGTAGTTGGAGAACTTTCCCACTGCTACTCCATGTGGAGTAACTTAGCTTTTTCAGCACCTTAAGGGCATTGACATACATCCAGGGAAGGGAAAGTAGGAGAAATGCAAGAAATGAAAATGTGAACCAGAGCTGCTCAGGCAGAGACCACGGCCTGGATACGAGATTCTGTTTTGCTACAGATCTTACAGGATTTTTATGGGAAAGGGAAGGATCTCTGGGGAGAGCACACTTATTCTGCAGCTTTCTGCTCAGAGATGGCCTTTAGCAAGTATGTGTGTGTAGATAATCTCTTAATGTGAAGCAGAACCTCTTAGTTTAAGTTCTTAACCACATCTCTTTAAGCATCCTCACTAGGAGTTCTGCAGGGAGCATTTTGGTTAATTTTAATAGAAATAATCTCTCTAGGAAGTTAAAAAAAGTTTGCACAGCTATGGGACTAGCTGCTTCTCACCCATACGTGAGAACATACGTTCTCCCATCCATTGGGCCAGCGCTGGGTTGTGAACTAGACGTGTGTGGTGGAAGTAAAGCAGTGGATGGAGTGTAGTGGAAAACCAGCCGAGATCTTGAATAGATGATCTTGAATAGATGGCTGCGTTGCCTCACACAGAATAACACTTTTCCTTGGTATCAGGTGGTAAGTATAGATAGAAAAACATACGTGGCACCTGTGGATACACTTTTTTTGCTGCATCTCTGCCCACAGATTGTCATGTTCTGTGTTTGTATGATGGCTGACAACCCACTGTGGCAGTTTGTGTCATGTAATGACCTGACTGTCTGGGGCTGTCCTGCTGTGCTCCAGGTAGTGCTCTCAGCCACACCAGCAAAGCCAGGCGATGAACACTGGACACAGACCCTATCACATATTTCTATAATCTCTGCTAGTTCCTGAACTGGAGCTTTGAGTGACTGGTGACAGATCTGCACTAAGTTTGGAAGCAAATGCAAATTATTTCAGAGAAAATCTTTTTCACAGAGCAAGTCTCTGCTGGCTGGGGAGGAAGGATCAGATATATTCACCTAGGCTTTCTCATCTAGCCAGCTTCACATTCCTTTCCCTCCTTCTTTCTAATGCTTCTGTTTCTTTTCTGTTTCTTTTTTCTCCCCTCCAAGAGCCATTGTTCCTGTTCTTTTACAGGGGTTAAGGCACAGCCCAGGTCAGGAACAGGCAAAGGACACAGTTTTGGGGTGGGGGACCAATGTGGGCCCCTGATTCCCAGCCTCGGGTGCTGTGCTGTGCCCAGGCTTTGGTGGCTCCCAGCACCTCCCACCAGTGCTGCCATCCACAGCTGCTCCTGGGTGCCACTGAGATGTCCCTGTCTACATGGTCAGGTATTCAAGCTCCTCTGCTTGTACCCTATGCTTGTTTGCCCCCTTTTTCTGCACTGTTAATAGGGAATAATCTCATCAGTGGGATGTGGGAGAAGGAGCAGGAGGTAGTGGTTTCCTCTCATCTCCCTGGAGTGTGACTCTACAAACTTCAGAGTTATGGTCAGTCAGACTTTTGGTCTGGACGTGCTGCAGGAGGACAGCAGTACCGGGAGAAGGTTCCCTGCAGCTGGTACGAAACTGAATTTCTTCTGTGCTGCTAAGATGGTTGACAAAGGATTGTCTCCTCGCCTGTCACCTTCCTCCAGGTTTCCAGATTTACCAAGGCTGCTCTCCTGTGCTTGCCTTTTCAAGTCGAAGGAAGGTGAGTGAGCTGTCAAACTGGGACTGCACAGTGGTTGGTCTGGTGGCTGTGCCTTCGACTCTTCTCCTCCTGGAAAGGAACTGGAGGGTGAATCCAGCAGTATCTTCTCTCCTATTCCTCAGCCACCTGAGGAAGGCATCTTCCCTGCATGCTTTCTGCAGCTGCCTTCCCCGGAGGGCTTTATGTAAATGCAGGAGGGCTGTTGGCTTGGGAGAAGGAAAGTGATACTTTGGAAACTGCTAGGCTCCGGGATTTAACCCTTGAGCTGCTGGAGTTCAAAACTACTGTCTGCTTCAACATGCTGAGTAGTCCTTACTTCCCAAGTGTCCCGCAACTGAGCCTTGGGCTTCTGGGCTCCTGCAAGGCAGCCCCATTGCTTCCCGGGATCCTTCGGATCCCAGCTCTCAGCCGGGAACAACCCAGCAAGAAAAGGAGCAAGTGCCCGAACTCTGCAAAGGGAGACTCTGGGAGTGGCTCACCCCCCTCCCCACCTTTCCTAAAGCTCAGCAGCACTCATGGAGCTGGAATGGGGGCTGCATTTATCAAATTCCTGTCTGCAACAGCAATGCAGTTGTTTTAGATTAGTGTACAAATAGACATTAGTGTAATACATCTGTTGTTAATCCACATCTTGGTAGAAAAGAGATGCCAACACATCATTTATTAGCCACATCGATCCTATAATGTCCTTTCTTTTGTCTTTTGAGTACGTAATAGGTTCCAGGATGTCTTTTATTTCATTGTATACCACATTTCCTCTTGTCTAACATAGCAGCACATAATGTGTTCCAGGATGTAATTTATGCCATTTTGGAACTGGACACCACACAATGGATCCTGAACTTTTCTGAAAATCTTCAGTGTGTTGTGCTCTGCTCGCAGGTTCGTCTTAGCAGAATTGATGGATAGAAAAAGCCCAGGAAAATTAGGAGGAAGAAAAGCAATTTATTCTTAGTCCAAGGTGAGCTAAAGGATTATTGGTATCTCTGGATGTTGGGATGGCAGGCTGTATCTCCTACACCCTTGGTTTGGTTAGACAGTCAGGTAGGGAAGTGGTAGCCCACCTTAAGAGTCTATCCTTGACTGACTGTGTAAGAAGATCCAGGTGGTCTCAGAGGAAGTCCACTTGGAAAAGGAACCAGTTGAGGAGTAGCTGTGATGGATACGTGTCTCCTGGTTTTGTGGAAATTGAGGGCTGCTGCTGGAGTCTGTGTAGCTGATTGTATCAAGAGGTGGTGCCAGCCCTAGGTCGAAGAATGAAAAAAAAACCCCACACCCTAACTGTCTTTTTTCTTGTCTGGTGACGTTAATGGGTTTGAGAAGCAGATGAATTTCACAGGTGATGAAGGAAGCAGGTACAGGAGGCCTGCTGAAAGTCAGAAGTTGGTGGTAATTTGCTTGTGGTATCATCATGTGGGGAGGAATTGGCGGTGGCCACTTGCCTGATCGCTTCTGCAGGAAGCTGTTCCTTTTGCTTTTCTTTGTCTTACTCATGAATTAAAATGCCACCCAGAGTGATGGAAACTCAGCCCTATGTACCCTCACCACTGCATTATCCAGGCATCAGCTTCGGCTTGTGCCAGATGTTCCCTCTCCCAGTGGGGCAGGACAATAGACTGGTCCAGGGGCACTGCACAGGATTTCAGATTAGCTTCTGCAGGGAGGAAGAAGATGTGAGCTGGACCTTTTACTTTTAGAATGGTCCAGCAGTTGTTCCAAACCTGTGAAAAGGTTTGGAAGAGACAATATTGTGGTAAAATATTTTCATTATTTTTTGGTTGTTGCTCTTTCTCTCATCACAGGAGACTATTTACCTTGCACTGTCCCGGCTTCCCTGCTTTGCACCCCATTCTGTCTGGTATGTGTCTGGCTTCTGATGCATCAATCTGGAGGTTTGAGGACTGTAGGGGAATAATTACAACATTAGCTGCAGCCCTGAGTTCTTGCTTTATCAGAACTTTTTCTTTAGCTTGTGCTGGTTTGAAGCACATGAATAATACAGGGAGTTTGGGAATGGGTTGCTAGGGGTAACCAAGACGTAAGACCAGAGGGAATAATGTTAATAAAATAAATTGCTGACTCGGAGCAGCCTGATAACTCAGACGGGTGAGTCGTTATGCTTGACATCATGTTTTTCTCTGTACTCCCTCTCTGCCCCATATCAGCTGCCTCTCACTCGCAGGCACTCTCATTCATAGGGCCACAGTTCAGCTAAAACCAATACGGTGTCGTGCCATTAGCACGTCAGTCTCCTGTGCCAGGATCTCTTGTTTCTAGGTCTGCAGAGAACTGAATGTTAAAACTTCTAGAAAGGCAAACTGTTGTAGAAATGACAAGCTCTTATCCCTCTCCAGACAGCTCAGTTCCATTCTTCTGTACGAGGGGATAGGGCAGAACATGAAATAGCAAACAGCACAGACGCCAGTCAAGCAATTAATTTTCTTGTCAAGGCATAGGAGCAGTGCAGGGTAAGAAGGAGGGGAAAATGCAGAGTTAGTTGTGTTGCTGAGACTAACAGCCTTGGGTTTGTATTGTGCTATAAACACAGAACGGAGTCCCCAGCCCAAAGACCTTACTGTCTGCTTTAATTAAAAGATCACAAAATTAAGGCAGCTGTGAAATTGTGTGTTTGCACATGAACAGTCTCAGGATCTTGGAGTCATGGGATACGAACACAGCCTAAGTTTCTGTGTGGTTCAGAAGATGTTCAGAAATTCTTGCCGCTGTGGAGACCAGTCCTGGCTGCATCAGAGCAGATAAACCTAGCAGAGCACAGCCCAGCGGGTAGACTGTGGTGCTTGAAAAGAGCCTTATCTAAGAAGTTTCTCTGTTCCCTGTCTGATGTACGAGGGGTTCACACTTCCCTTTGAAGCATCTGATCCTTTCCAAAAACTCATTCTCCCTGGCTCGCTATCCTGTTGGCTGGTACCTGAGGCAGGGAGTTGCTGTTGAGGGCTGAGATGGCCATGCTTTGCCCTTCTACCATAAATTCAGGAGATCTTTAGGAGTCATGGTGTGTCTGTGCACAGAGGAGGCAGGGAAAGCGTGCTGGAAAGCGTGCTGTACGTGCTGCACAGTCTGGGGCACCGAGGGGCACCAGGCCTCGAGGGACTTGCCGTGGTTAACAAACAGGTGGCCCATGGAAGATACTAGTGCTTCTCAGCTCTGTACCTCAAGCTGTCTTTCCCTGGAATAGAAATGGCAAGTATCTAAGTAATGGAAGCTGCTTTGTTTGCTACAATTACCCCCCTGTCCTTTTTCTCCTAGACAAAGCCACCGCTGTGCAGTGCTGGTGGTGGTCTGGTGAAATAGCCTGCCTGGGACTTAGGTGCCCCTCAGCACTGCATTCTGGGGCACGTGCTGCCCCAAATGCTTGGCCTCTGAGCTAATTTGCTTTCCTGGGGTCCAGGTAGAATGGGCTTATGGTTCACATCCAGTCTTGTTCCATCAGCTGGCTGTCCTTGCTCGAAACTCATCTTTAGAGAGGCTTACTCTGTTTGTGTGGCCTGGAATGGCCGAGCGAGCGACTTCCTAGGCCGTGTGTGCTCCTGTCTGGTCCCTGCAGCCAGAAGGTTACAATTATTTCCTTGCTCTTTCAGCGAGTTCATTATGTTGCTCCACATGCCTTCATATGGTAAAGGACACTGCAGTTCTAACAGGCTTGGCTAGAATAATCATTCCTTCTTGGCAAATACTTCCCCCGAGTTGAAGCTGTGCCGTGAGACCAAGGAGTCATCTTCGCCCCTTGCTGTGGGGTGGCAGTGCTGGGTGCTGGTCAGGCTTTGCTGTGGGGTGGCACTGCTGGGTGCTGGTCAGGCTTTGCTGTGGGGTGGCACTGCTGGGTTCTGGTCAGGCTTTGCTGTGGGGTGGCACTGCTGGGTGCTGGTCACTCAGCCCTGCCCCTCGGTGTCCCCTGCAGCACGGGAAGAGAAGGGGAGAGAGGGAAAAACTTTCATTTTGTCTCTGCAGCCAGTCCCCAGTTCAAGGAGCACTAGGGATGTGCCATTCCATGGCGATCCCTGAGCTGGTCAGCGCTGATGTGGCTGGGGACTTGACTTCCAAGGCCTGGAAGGACTGTGGGGGATGTCCTGTAGGGCTGGGGAATGGGTTAAGAAGAGGGTGTGTAATTGAGCAGAGCAAGCAGCGAGGCAGTGCAGAGTTGTATGGGCACGGCAGCCCGTGAAGGAGCAGGACGTGTCTGCAGGGAAGGGTAGCCAAGAGCACTCAAAACTGGAGACTTAAAATGCCATGAAGGTTGATTTTCCTCTCGTGCCTGCCCAGATGAAGCTGGTGCGTTTTAAGGTACTCTTTCACTTCCACAACCCACGATCCAGCATGTTAAATTTGGTTCCTTTCTACCCCTGAAGCCCCTGGAGCTGCTCTGAATTTACACCAGTGGAGCTGAAGTTGAGCCGTGCAGGCAGGATCAGCTTTGCGGAGGCCGGGTGAGACTGCAGATCCGTGTGCTCCTGCCATTCTCTGGATCTAGTCAGACAGGAGGTTTAAAGGGGGCTTAGAAAAAAAAAGAAGTTGTGGTGTGATGCAGTGTTTTGGCACCAATGAGTTATTTTGCTTAATAGTTTGGAGATGATTTAATCTCTGAGATAATTAAATTGAAGGTGTCATTTCAAAAGATAACAATGTCTGTATGAGCTCTGTTAGGTTTGGCATAAGCTTCAGCTTGTTTTGTAGGGATTGAGGGATTTTCTTGTGTGGAACATGGGGGAGGAAAGGCAGGGCTAGTTTGATGGTATTTATTTCCACCCTTTCTTGCTATAAAATAAACTGACATAATGCAGAACAAGAAAGCAGCCCCTGTGACCTCAAGAGGGTGACAGCAAAATACTCCCCTCGGCTTTAATGTAGCTTCTGACAATGAAATCTCTAAGATCAAGACCCATCTACATGTGTCCTCTCCTGTGACCTGCCAAGGGAGAGAAGCTGGTCTGTGAAACAGCCCAGGAGGACAGGAGGAGGGACGTGGCACCACGAGCTCCGCAGGGACTGCTCGTGTCCTGCAGCACTCGATGGGAGCTGGTGGCCTCCCAGAAGGGTCCTCTCCTCTCCACGAGTGCTTGTTCCAGCTGCAATGCCTTCATACCTGCAGCTGACATGGTTTGTGACTTCCTCTGTGCCTTTCCTCTAAGAGGCCCAGAGGAGAAAGCTCCCTGCCCGCTGTTGGGAAAAACTGAGTCTGTCAGCCCTGCGGGGCTGTGCTGAGCCTTGTGCTTTGGGTACGTGTCCCCTCCAGAGCTACGTGCACTGTGGTGTCCCCTCCAGAGCTACGTGCACTCTGGTGTCCCCTCC
>JANVCC010000094.1:416155-719254 GCA_025345505.1 Todiramphus chloris collaris | reverse complement strand
AAGCCTTCTGTGGCATCACAGCCTGCATTGCGGGCAGAGACAGGGAGACATTCTGGGGCTTGCTAAAGCTTTCACGAATGTGTGTTGCCATAAAGCTTTTGGCTGGTGGTGGTGTGAATTTCTTCTATATGGTAAACATTTTTCTTCTTCCTTTTTTCCTCCCGCTTTTCTGCTTTTCTTTTCTCCTCCAGTTATTCTGTGAACTTGTGTTTCCACTGTCTCCTCGTCTGGGTTCAGAGCACCAAAGCAAGCTGTTGGGAACCTTGCTGGAGACAAGTGCCTTTCTCATGGCTGTGGAAACTCTGAGAACCTTTCTGGTTCAAACGCATAAGTAAAATGTTAAGCTACCACAATCCTAGAGCAATATACTCTACTTCATCTCAAAAGAATCTGTTCCACATTGCAAGATTTCTGGGCACTTTGTGTAAAGTGATACCTGACAAAGAAATAGAACTTGCTAATGAAAGTTTTGACAGAGAAGATTTCATTTGGAAAATAACGTTCCCCAAAGCTTTTAGAGTGATTAGGTTTGAAACAGGGCTGTGCAGACACAATAATTTCCAGGCCGGGTGATCTGATAAAACTCTCTTCTCTCTCTATATATAATTTTGTTGTTGTTTTGGGTTTTTTTCCCCCAAAAAAGCTGCTTCAAATGCTCCCCCCTCACAATTGGACCTGCCATAGATTTTTAACTGGAGAGTCCCAGTCTGGTAAAAGAGAGGCAAAAAAAAGGAAGGAAAACGCAGAGGGAAGCTTCATCCAAGCTTTCTTTGACTTATCCTTCTCAAATTATCCTTGTACGTAAAACAGTTTAACATCAAAATTGTACTCTCCTTTGCAACCCCAATAAACTGAGATCAGGGCTTTTCTCTGTGCAGCTGCCTTCCCCCTCTGCCTGACCTGTGCTGTTTCACTGCGCGGAGCTCGTTAACGCCTGAATTATGTCAGTTCCCCGACTTGTCATTGTAATTTGTCAGTTCCCTGTCTTGTCATTATAATTACTGTATTTTTGTTTGTTTGTTTTAATCTTCAATTTAAATTTAATCTTCAGTGGCATATTTTGGACTGTGTTTGTGGCTGGTACTTCGTTTTCTTTGTAGAATTATTTACTCTGACTGAGCTGTGAATTGATTTGTTTTGAAAATTATTTATTTGGATCCCTTAGGCCATGGTGGGACCTTGTGTGAGATTTCAGCATCCAGCCTGGTCCATCCATCCACAGCAGGTCCCATCCACCTCCCTCCCTGCGACCACAAAGCTGCAGGTGAAGCTTCCAAGGCAGCTCTTAAAACTAACGATGCTCAGGCAAAGGAAATCTTAGAGCAGTAGAGATCTGGGGGAGATCCCCTGGCCTCTCACACGAGATCGTCAGCCAATGGAATAATCTCGCCAGGGAAATGGCAGATTCCCCAGCACTGGACATTTTTAAGGTTCAGCTGGACAGGGTACTGGGCCAGGTTGTCTAGACTGGGCTTTTCTCAAGAAGGGTTGGACCAGATGATCCTTGACGTCCTTTCCAACCTGGGATTCAAGGATTGGATGATTGTGTGTTGAGTTTTAGCATGACTTTAGGACTAGAGGGAATGGATTAAAACTAGAGATAGGTCGATTCAGGTTGGACATTAGGAAGAATTTCTTCCCCATGAGGGTGGTGAGACACTGGCACAGGCTGCCCAGAGAGGTGGTGGAAGCCCCATCCTTGGACGTTTTGAATCCCAGGCTGGCTGGGGCTGTGAGCACCCTGCTCTAGTGGGAGGTGTCCCTGCCCATGGCAGGGGGGTTGGAATGAGATGATCTTCAAGGTCCCTTCCAACCCTGACAATTCTATGATGACAGAAGAGTGGTTGTATCCAGCTGTGTACCAGTTTACCAAACCCATCTTAGGGGTTTGCAGACCTGTTTTTCTCTTATGCATTGATTGGAGACACCAGTTCTGCCCTTGCTTACGCTGTTGTGGGGGATGGAGCTGGTAATGCCATTTACAGAGACTCCCAAGGAAATACTCTTGGAAATCTATTAATTGGTACACTTCTGTTGCTTGGGCAAATCAGAGTTTGGCGATTTAAAAGCGTTGTTCTAGCAGGGAGAAGGAGCTGCTTGTCCTCTCCCAGATTTAGATATTATCCATATGCAGATATTTAACTTGACATGCCTTTGATCACCTTTTCATTTAGCTGGTGTAAATCCCAAGTGGACACTGTTCCATGACCTTAAGACACTGGATGGGTATCTGTTATTCTCACTGCCCAGCTCATCAGTTTAGCAGGCTGGTTGACATTTTGTACCCTCTCTTATTGCTGTGAACACAAAGTGCAAGGAAAGGTGGACAAGCCAAAGGTGAGGAAGCACTAACAAATGGTTAGCCCAACTTCAGGTGCTGAGTAAGCAATTTATTAAATTAGAGTAAATTAATCTTTTTTGCCATTTCCCATCCAAATCCCAGACAGTTACTGGCCTAAATTGAAATATGAGCATCCGCACAGTCTGCCTACCCGCTTCAGACTGTGGTGAGCACTTGCTTTTTTAGAGATAATACCAACACTGACATAGCCAGGTGCTGTCCTGCTGGAAAGGTGGGTTTGTGCCTGGGAGCTTTAGACTTATAGAATAGTCTATAGACTATAATAGTCTATATATAGACTTGTAGAATAGTTTGGGTGGGAAGGGACCTTTTAAGGTCCCTGCACTGATCAGGGACATCTGCAACTAGAGCAGGGTGCTCAGAGCCCCGGGCAACCTCCCCTGCAATGGTGCCAGGGATGGGGCAGCGACCACCTCTCTGGGCATCCTGGGCCAGGCTCTCACCACGCTGTGTCAAAAATGTCTTCCTTCTCTTGAGTCTAAATTTCTTTTAGTTCCAAACCATCATCCCTTGTCCTGTCCCAACAGGCCCTGCTAAAAGGTCTGTCCCCATCTTTCTGACAGACCCCTTGAAGTCCTGCAAGGCCCCCAGAAGGTCTCCCCAGAGCCTTCTCCTCTGCAGGCTGAACCCCCCCAGCTCTCCCAGCCTGGCTCCCAGCAGAGGGGTTCCAGCCCTCCCAGCATCGCTGGGGCTCCTCTGGCCCCGCTCCACCAGGTCCCTGTCTCTGCTGTGCTGAGCACTCCCGAGCTGCCCCAGCACTGCAGGGGGGTCTCTCTCTCTCTGCCCAGAGCCCTGGGAGCAGAGGGGCAGGGTCCCCCCAGCCTCGTGCTGTTGCAAGCTCTGCAGGGTGTGCTGCTCTTGGGGCAGTGCTGTGCTCCCGGGTGGGTGAGCTGGAGCTATTCTGCTGGAAGCGGTTTGCTGGCAGAGTGCTTTCCCTTCGGGCCCTTGACATTAGGATTTATCCTGCACCTTGATATGGAGTAGTGTTATCTTAATTGTTCTTGGCAGAGTCCAAGGTAGATGCAGCGTTTCAGGCTGTGGGCAGGAGGGCTGAGA
The DNA here is from genome assembly GCA_025345505.1 of Todiramphus chloris collaris. Lineage (NCBI taxonomy): Eukaryota > Metazoa > Chordata > Aves > Coraciiformes > Alcedinidae > Todiramphus > Todiramphus chloris. The sequence continues at coordinate 715,836 of JANVCC010000094.1, read as the reverse complement.
GCCTCTGGGGAGAGCAGGGGTGTTTTTCTGTTGTCTGGCTGGTTGATTTAATTGCCTGGAGTTCAGCTGCCTGAGCGGCCCGGGTTTATTGCATGATTTGTGCTTTATTGCATGATTTGTGTTTTGAGGTTTGTCAAGAGGCCTAGATCTTTGAATCAGCGTACTTGCTTTTCTTTTCTTTTCTTTCTCTTTGTTTTTTCAAATTTATTTTGCTTTTAATTTTGAATAAATCAACATAAATAATATCAAAAATCGCTGGTATTTTATCGCTCTCAAAGCTTCTCCGGATAGTGAGCGTGCTAACATCCCAGACAGCTAGGTGAGGAACGTGGGTTTCAACCTGTCTCTTTTCAGTAAGACAGATAAATTAAGAGACTCTTTTTAATGGTCTGCCAAAGATACCGGTCGCAGAGTTGGGAATAGACACCGAGACCTTTGCTGTACTCATCAGACCATCCTTCCAACCACGTGCTTGTGTTTCAGTGCTCAGGCTCTTTGCAAACACGTGCAATTAGTGATCTGTGCTGTGCTGTTCCTGCTATCAGACCTATCTCCATGTAATTTATTATCCTGCAAAAGATCTAAGCTTTTACATACTTATACCCTGGCTGTGTTCCTTTGTGAATTATTTACGGTAGTATTTTTGGTCTTCGGTCATCTAGTTTTGGCTAAAACTATTCTTCCTCCAGTTTCCTGCCATTTATCCTTCATGTACTAAGCCAAACTTCTTAGATTGTCCGATTGCCACATTTCAGATGTTGTCATTAACCTCTGCCTTGGGAGGAGCAGCTCTATCAAGCAGACATCACTGAAGTGTAGGTTTGCAGTTAGGTAGCAGATGAAAGGGGGTTATTGCCTTTTTAAAGCGATGGTGTCAGAAGCTGTGTATTTGTAAAAAAGTAAAAGCTCTGCTGTTAATAACCCAAGATTATTTTGTAACATAGGGAGGCAACTTGTTTTTTTGTTTAAAAAATAATTGCATTTTTTGCTGTTTATTTTGTTTGCTGCCACTTGAGTTTCTCAGCTGGAAAATGAAGAATTCTCCTATTTTAGCCAGATCTTACAGTAAGCACTGCTTTTCACTTCCATCAAGAAAAGTTATGTGTGGGAAGGCTGCAAGGGATTAGATATCTTCTTTATTTACGTTGTTCCCTTCTCAGTTCTCATGCTCCAGGACAGTTCTGTGATCTTTGCATTGGCAAGTGAATATTGCTGATCTTGTAAAACCCAGCAGAACGTCTCACCAGGAGTTACAGCTTCTGAACTTCAGAACAGCACTCAAAATTTACCTGTGGAAAACTTGTGTTTGAAGACAAACTCTACTGTCTTCCCTCTAATTACACTGGTGACTGAAGACCTGTTGGAGACATAAAAGGCTAATGTATTGCTTGCAGTGTGGCTGTAGAAAATAACCTGGTTTCTTTCCTCAGGCAAAGAGGGAGAGAATTAACTCTTCTGATACCTGGGAGGTGTTTCGTGAATGCAAAACAGACCCCTTGCTGACAGGGATTTTCTGAGTATTTTTGACTCTAACTGGAGATACAATTATGTAGGCAGGATATGAATACGTGGATTATAAGGTTTCGGTAAGCAAAAGAGGGATTTAGACTCTGCTGGGTCTATTTTGTGGCAGAAGGACACCAGAGGGGGAGAGTAAGAAAAGATCTATGTATATGTGTGTGCCTGAATTACAGACAATGGACTGTCATGCATGTCTTTGTTCATTTTAATAGAGAATCCCAGAAGTGTGCAGGTTGGAAGGGCCCTCTGGGGATCATCTGCTGCCACCCCCCTGCTCCATCCAGCAGGGGCACCCAGAGCAGGGGCCCAGCAGCGCAGGGTCCAGCCGGGGTGGGAATCTCTGCAGAGAAGGAGACTCCACAGCCTCTCTGGGCAGCCTGGCACAGGCTCCAAAACCCTCACACCAAAGCAGTTTCTCCTCCTGCTCAGCTGGAACCTCCTGGGTTCCAGTTTGTGCCCGTTGCCCCTTGTGCTGTTGCTGGTCACTACTGAGCAGAGTCTGGCCCCATCCTCTTGCCCCAGGGGCCCTTTAGCTCTTGCTCAGCATTGCTCAGCTCCCCTCTTGGTCTTCTTCAGAATGGAAATGTTCTTCCTGCAGGTTAGTTCTCATTTCTCTTTCTGCTTTCTCCAGTGCTAAGGAAGAGGCTGTTTGACAGCAAGATCTTTGTTTTGTAGGAGTTTGTCTGCTGCTGCTGTGTATTCTGCACCTGGAGTCAGGATATGTGATTTGCAGCATTCTGTAATCCCATTCACAGCAACCCGCTGGGACAACTTCCAGAGCATGATGGAGTTCCAGGTGGGAAAGACAGAGTGGGGAGGATCTCTGAAAACTGGAAAACCCTCTCTTGCAAATACCCTGCAAAACAGAGAAATGTGAGGACAGCCCCACGGCATCCATCCTGTGGCTTTGGCTCTGAAGATTTTCATCAGCAGTGCCTATAATAATAGTGAGGAATGTGTTTTGAGAAAGCATTTGGCAAACTTTAAATGCCTGGTGTTGTCTGGAGTTTCTCTTTGTAGTATGGCTTTACCTTGAACTGTCCTCTGGGGAGTACCTCTTCTTCCCCTCCCCATCTCTTCAGCTCCTTGTCTCTTCCATGCCAAAGTGCAGGGCTTGGTTCTGTTAGGATAACAGTGGAGAGTATGAAGGAGCCTGAACAAGAAAGATTTCCTTAGTGAAGTGGCCGTGGCTCCTTGATTACTTCCATTCTATTTTGTCTTTGGGCTGCTTATTTTTGCTTTCTTGGGTTAGATGTTTTATGGATATTAGCATCAATTTTTCATCTTAAGAGACTTGAATATTTTGGTATCAAATTGTGCTAAACTTCCATTCACATCAAAAGAAATTTAGCTCAGCTAATGACCGAGGAAATCTGGCTTAGTTGCCTTTTGTAATATCTACAGGTTACGTTCCAGTTTGCTTTGTCTTTCTCAGTTTTTGTTGCCCTAGGTGTCATCTGCAAACTTGTTCATGGTTGAGTTTATACCAACGATACACCCAAAAAAGGAAGAGGCTTTTTAAAACTTGACGTGCAATAATCCAACTAACCAGATGTGTGGAAAGAAGTTCAACCCTTAAAATCAGCCACTCGAACTTTCAAGGTCAGAGGAATAAAAACTATTGTTTAAATAGTGCATTCTTCATTGTTTTAGCAGAAACAGCTCTGTGGACCTCTAGTGGTCTAAGGATCAGACTTGTAACCACTGCTTTTATGTAGGTTATAGTCTTCCCAAATTTCAGAAGTTGGTATAAATAGAGAAACCTGGTCACTGCACGCAGAACTCCTTTACTGAGGAACTGCTGGACTCTGCTGTGGCATTTGAACGTCACAAGCTGAGCAACCTTCGAAAAGGCAACTGGAAACGTGCTACCCAGCAAAATGGGAAAAAATAGTTCACCTAGTCAAAATAAAATGCAGACGTACAGGAACAATCTAAGGTCAGATTTCACCCCAAGTGTAGGGCCTGTGTTCTCAAAAAAACATCACGCAACATTTCTCTCAGACTTGGATTTCACAGAACACTTTTTTCTTCTTTTCTTTTCTTTTTTTTTTTCCCTCTGAAAAATGTTCTACCAAGAGAAATGTTTTTCCTCCACCGAGCCGTGCGTGTGCAGTCCAAAACATGGCATCCTTTACGTCCCAGGCGCTCCCATGTTGCGCAAGGACGTCAAAAACCAGTCCAGTCAAACAGCCTGGCAGCTGGCAGCTAGAACCAGCCACCTTCGAGAGGGAGGCAAAACCTGAAACAATAGTGGAAAGAGCATGGAAAGAGGAGGGCTTTCTCAAAGTCTCTGCTTTAGAGTGGGTCTAAGCTCTGTCCTGGAGCGTTGCTTCCCATCGTTGCAATGCTGCTGTCTCTGGTGGGGATGGGGGAGCGGGGGGGGCTGCGTCCCACGCGGATGGCACTCGGCCTCCCCTTTGCTGCTTTCACACGGACACGATGCGAGGGACGCACGAGGGAAAAGGGGAGCCAGGCCTAGTTCATGGTTTGCTGTCCCAAGCAGTTCACAAAACAGTGGTTTGTTTGTGTGTTTTGGTTTGGGTTTTTTTTTTCTTTTAAATTGCAAGTTAGTCTTCACAGAAGAGCACTGTACGACCACGCAGCTGTGTGTGCTCTTCCCTGCGTTCAGTTGTCTGCTTATCTAAACCCAGATTTTATTGCAGCAAGAACTACAGAACACCCAGAGCATCAGAAGTTAGATACCTGAAAGGACAATTTTATTTCATTTTTATGTGATTAGGCTGTGACTATGCCCACAACAAACTAGAAAGGGGAAAAATTGGGTTGTCCTGTGCTTACCCAGCTGCAGCAGATAGAGAAAATGTAGCAGAAACAGAGAGTGGCCACGCCATTCCTAATGTGCAGTCATGGCAAAGGAGAAGGCTGTGAAATTGGCCCGAGACCATCGTTTCATTTGGGAATGTGTTCATAGTAGTTATTGTAATTTTTCATCGACCTGATCATGAATTTTCCAGCAGTTCTTTAAAATGGAGCTGCTCTTGGAAATAAAGGTGCAAGTTGTTCAGTGTCAAGTCATGCTTCAGAGGGCTTGGAAGCAGTGCTTGTGCTCGGGTTGCCAGTGGTATTTCTTACAGGTACCGGTTGCTCCACAGCAAATGTTATTTAAATGGAAATAGGGGAGGAAAAGTGAAGGCACTGAACTCAACGTCAGGATCTCTCACAACTTTTTGAACATTGTCCAAGTGTTTGTGGTTTGGTTTTTTGGGTTTGTTTTTTTTTTCTTTCTAATTTCAAGTTTTCTGATGGATTAGATAAACTATTTTTTAAAATCACTTGGAACTGATGGGAAAGGTTTGAAACAAAGATGGGGAACCGGCCTCCCAGATGTCCACAGGCATGGCTGTGTTTGCAGCTTTCACCTTTCAGTGTTTTTTGGGCTCACCTGTTGGGACAAGAGGAATGAAGCAAAGCAGTGCTGCCTGAGAATCATTTCAGCACCTCACTCTTGGTCACTGCTTGCACCAAGAGCCCCAGGCTCCAGTTTCCCTAATGTTTATCTGTCATCCTGGCTTTTGCAAAGCCAACCATGATGATTGTCTTGCTCTTGAGTTTTGCCTTGCAATTGGAAGAGTTCATCCTCTCACCTTAAGAGGCAGTGTCTTGATTCTTTTCATCCTGAAGTGCCTGAGTTCCCTGTGTAGCCGTGACCACTGGTTTTGGATATGGAGTTTGGATCTTGGCCCACCTCTAGCTGACTAAATCAGCGTTGGTGATATGAGGCGGCCACATCAAATAGTAGACAAGAGATTGGCGTTGGCACAAGGAAGATGAGAGAAAGGGCAGATGAAGGAGAGGATGCTCCTCTGCAATGTCTGAAAGGGAAGACACAGATCTGGTGTCCAAGCTGAGGTCTTTTCCAGCAGGAAATGGGACTTTGTCTTATGGGACAGTGTTACGGCACAAAGCCATCCTACATGCTTCGAGTGGGGAGCTTAACAAATGAGCTCATTTCTACTGAAACTCTAGCACTCTGAGCATATTACTACTATGGATTAATGTAATTTATTTTTGTCACTGACTGATTCATAGGGTGTTCTCCTGCAATTTGCAAAAGCACCTCGTGAATCATTTAAAGCAGGAATTAGAAAATTAAATGCTTCTTTCCTCTTCTGACGCTAGCCCTTGGAGCCAGGCTATCTGGGGGAGGTGTGAGGGGAGGGTGTGTGGCTGTGCATGAGAAGTCATGTCAGTAGTTTCTCCTCTGTCTGCTTATTTCAGACCAGAGCTTGGGGGACATCAGGATGTCAAGGAACCTGCTTGCTCTGTTTAGTACACTCATGTTGCAGAGAGGGTTGACTCTCACTCCTCAGCTTCTCCTGGGCCATAGTGGATACAGCACTATGTCCATTTTGTGTCCATCTCTGTTTTGTGTCCATGATCCATTGCTGCTCGTTGGGTTACAGGTACAGGGCTCTCCTGTCAAACTGAAGACAGCTTGTGGCCACATTTCCCCAACGGGCACCAGCTTTGTACTGTTGGGTTTGGGCGTCAAGCTTTAGCAGGTAACCCTAAGCACAGCCACCTCCTTTTGTGGACAATGGAAACAAGCTGTAGGACCTCAACCTGCCCAAACCACCCAGTCTGCAGGCAGACAAGTGTTACCTGTTCCCTGTGTGTCTGTCTTCAGAACTCCCTGTTGATTGTCATCGTGCTGCTGTATTAACATCAGGTAACTGCTACACCTTGAGCTGTTCTCCTTTCACCTCTGGAGCCAGTGCTTCAGGAATTCTTGGCTTTCATTCTTCCTTCCTCCCCCTCCCCCCATCCTGCCTCCCGTTGTGGTTCAGTGGCTGATTCTGCCTGTACCCCGAAGTGCTTCAGTCAGTTGATATTTTTTGTTTGTTTGGTCATGGTGTTTTGGGGCTGGATTAGATGTGCTGAGTATCCCCAACTGCTAGTGGACAGACAAACACATGGAATCATCTCTACCCTGAAGAGTACTTCTACTGTACCTGCTCTGAAAGAGCTAATGAGCTGGATAGTTAATTGAATTAACTTTAGACCTAAAAGGATGGGTACCTTCTAGCAGGTGGACCAATGAACATTGCAGAGTTGTAAGAGAGACAGAATATTTTGACACACGGTGTCAAAAATACAGTATCTGAGAGAAGTTGGCTCACCAGCCAGAAACAGCGACTCTGTTTTACCTTTAGTGTACCTTTTGCAAAGGGGCCTGTGAGAGTGAAAACATCAGCTGTTGCTTAGTTAGAGTAGTCCTCACTTTTCAGAGTTTTCTCTTTTTTGAAATTACTATACTGTAGCTTTAAAACCCCAGAATATTATAAACATATTGCAAGCATATGCTCTCCATGCAGAAAACCACAAAACAATAAACCTAATGTTGAAAACCACATTAAAACAAGGAAAAATCACTTCGCTAATGTTTTGTTTCATACGATTTTTTAAGACTTGGAATGGAGTTGAGTCCATTTTCTTGGCTGCTAATCAAAGAGCTGGCATGCTTCACATAGGAAAAATGTAAACTTCGAAGGGCCAGGGTTTTTATTTTCAATGCCCCTTTCAGACAGTGGGTTTTATGGGTTAACAAATGTTGGCCAGTCCTTCTCTGATGGGGACAATTAGTACGTGGGTATCTGAGAGTAGCTGACTTCCCTTTGGGGGACCTGGAATCACTTAGATCTTGTTAGCCTGGTGATTAGGGTTGTTGAGTTTTCACTGTGTCACCATTTGTGTAACCTGTTAAGGAAATAAACAATATTTACAAAGGGAAATAAATGAATGTGGATTCCTCAGTTAATTGCATTCATGTCTTCCTAAATCAAGATGCTTTATTTGGATTTGCTGGAGGGCTACAATTCTTGTCAAAGGCTGATTGATTTGGACTTTTCTGTGCCTTCATCTGGATCTGATTCCCTCTTGGAAAGTCAACTAACAACAGAAACATCTGATAAAAGGGCTTTTCACTTGGAGCCCTTTACAACTGTAATTGCAAATTATCAGCCTGAGCTAAGATAGGGGAAAATTATTAGTAAAAAGGTACTTGGCTCAATAAGCTCCATACATTGTAATTTCATCTAAGAATCTTCTGACTGCTTTCACATTACATCCTCTGATTATTCAGGAGCATGCCTCTTGGTCTCAAACTCAATTACATGATCTCCTTCATCCACGTGATCATCTCTGGCTTTAGCATTTATAAAAACCTTTTGAAGGTTTTTAAAGCTTGAAGAGGCCCAGGAGTGATACTGGTCACACGTGCTGGGCGCTCTTCACCGGCTGGATTATCTACCGGTGGGGAGAAGCCACTTGAGTGCAGGACAGGCTAGGAAAGGCTGCGGGTGAGTTGGCTGCACAGTTAGCGTGAGACAAGGATTTCACAAATGCCATTCTGAACAAAGCAACGGTGCCTTTGGCATTTCTCAGTGCCTGACGGAAAATCGCCTGGGTACCCAGGAATGTGAGAGTATGAAGTGGGATTTCATAGTGATGTCCTCTCCAGTCATCAAGAAGCCACTGGTTTCTTATCTGGAAATAGAATAAGAAAATCAAAGCAAGTTATAAAGACTCATGACACCAAAGGGTGCTCTGATGCCATGGGGATGTGTGCAATGGGAGAGCAGAAGCTATTCTAGCTCTTCAGTTTCTTGTGTTAAGAGTTTTCATGGGGGCCAGGCACACGGTTCTAGCTGTGCCACTGGGTTTCTCTATAAAAGATCCTTCCTGGAAGGTGTCAAGTCATTTGCCTCATGTGGAATGTGATCCAGAGCCTGTGAGAACCTTGAACTGAGCCGTCAGTAGATGTCAGTAGAAACTGAACCATTTCTCACCCTGTGGGTCTGGGCTCTTCCTGGGAGTTCACCAAAGCTGGTGGTGTGTTTGCCAGCACTGTGTTTCATGTATTTTCTTACCTACTTGGTGATCCTTCTCCTGGTCGATACTCCTCCTTGGGTGCATGCTCCTAAGCAAGCCCCCTAAGCATAGATTCTTCAGTTTCCTTGGCTTTTCCTGGGCACCAACTTTCTGCCCAGCTCTGCAGCTGGCCTCTGGCCCTCTTGTTGACTGGCTTTCCTTCATGCACTCTGCTGCACCAGCACCTGAGGTACAAGCTGTTCAGGGCTATAGCTTTTGGTCTTGGGTAGCACCCTGCTTCTCTCGGAACTCCTGTTGGCTCCTCTGATGAGCCTGACTGTAGATACCTTTAATAAGGTGAGCGTGTGTAATCTTTACACGCACACACTCTGCAACCACGTTGATTTGGTGGAGTTCTGCCTTTCTGGTTTGACTCTAAACCTGCCTGGGTTTCAGTTTTAGTCATTCGAGCTGTTCCTTAAGTATTTCCCACTTTTTTCTGTGGTTAATTTCCAAGACATGCTGTGGAATCCTCATTGATATTCTCCAGGGCACTTTGAATCTTGCTGTTCTAAAGAGAAAAAAATCTGTACAGTCCTTTCTCAAGTGCATACTGTCTCCTCAAGAGCTCCTTAGATCTGCTGATAAGATCAGAATTCTTCTAAACATCTGATGTGTGTAATTACGCCTAGCATGATTTTGAAGATTAGGAACACCACAGCATTTGCTCATGTTGGCTGCTCAGCAAGTCACACTAGGGAGTTCCTCTTCTCCTGACACATGTTCACCCTGCCTTGCTGTGCCAGTAGTGTCATCTCAACCAGCGTCTGAGTCACTGGAATTTTGGAACCATCAGAGTCCTGGCTTCCACCTTTTTTTGTGTCGGTTTTTTGTTTGTTTGTTTGTTTTGGTTTAGGTTTTTTTGTTTTGGTTTAAAGATGTGTAGCAACGTCCCTAATCCGTCACCCAAATTTAGTATTCTGAATCTCTGCCAAAAAAATTGTCAGATGAAAAGGTTTAAGCTGTTTCCTTCCCTCTCTGGGTTCTGTTCTCCCATCTGTCTCCCCAGCAATAGCCATTTGCTCCCCCTTCTTCTTCAGCAAGTGGGGCTGAGGAGAGGATGGATCATCCTTGCCACCATTTTAGGGGATGGAGCTGGGCACCTGGGAAACTGGTGCTTCTGACCTGCTATCTCACACTGCAAACATTCATTTCTCATCACCAATTCCAGAAGATGTTTAGTTGCTTTGATTGAAAATACTGTCAGACAGTTAACGAAGCGTAACCACTGCAGAAGAATCTACTTCCCTCTTTGGGGAGCGTGAGCTGGTGCTTGGGTGGGAGGACGTTCTGAGCCATGGCAGTGAGCACGGTCCAGGGAAGCTGCTGAATCACAAACCACTGGAGACTGGGAGGGTTTCCAGGGTGAGTATTGCTATGTGCTTGTCCTCTTCTCGTACGCTTCCCCAGGCAGCGGCTCTTGGCTGCTATTGAAATGGGATCCTGGGAAAGCTGCGACGTGGGGCTGCCCATCTTCTTACAGTGGTATTTTATACATTAAGTTCCTCATGCAGAATTGAGGAGGGATTCTGTTACTTACTGTGTCTGTCTTCTTGTTTAGCAGGTGCCAATCTGAGCTGTTGCTTGTTCCCTCGGATGCACTGTCAGTCAATGTAAGCGGCCTTAGCACGGTTCCTGGGGTTTATTTGAACCCATCCTTCTAACCAAACCAAACCAAACCAAACCAAACCAAACGGTTACAGGGACTCAGTTATCCCTTTCTGAATACATTATTTGAACCACCTTTCAGGCAGGACTGCAGGACTTCTTTGTGCGTGGTCCTCTAACAGTAATGTCTCCTTTTCGGCAGTTAAACTCCTCTTCTCTATGAACCAGTTCCTTTACTTAACCCTTTATAACAAGATTGTCATATTCTTATGCAGGAGGATAATTTGTGTAATCTTGGGTAGCCCCAAGGTCCTAAATTTGGACTGTGCCTGTGTTGCTCATATTCTTTTATTCAACATAGTTCTGGCTTAGGTGTTGTATGACAAAAGGCAGAAATTGTGTGTTGTAGGAGCCACTGAGTGGCAGCTGCCTGATGAAAACATCACGATTCCAGGGTGCCTTCGTTGTGATTTGAGGTAGACCCAGATCAAGTTTACTAAGCCAACTCAAGTACTTTGAATTACAAGGATAGTCAAAGCATAGTCTGGAAGACGTAGCTCAGGACTGTCTCAATCTTGTGCACCAGATAGACAGAGTGAGGTGGATTTTTTTCCAGGCAGCAACTTCTCCCTACTATTGCAGTTTTGGATTGGATTTGTGGTCTTCTTTTTGGAGCACTTCTCTTTCCAAATTGTCCTTGACCCATGTCCAAATGTACATCCCGCAATCCAGATGTCTGAAACAAACACAGCCTGTGTGCAAACTGGGCAGGAGGACTGCGTTCTGCCAGTTCCCCCTTCTTCTTGCCCAAGGACAAGGAAATCCCTTGTGCAAGTCTGGACACTTTATCTCTCCTTTTTCTTGTTCCTCACTGACTCAGCAGGTTTCAGAGGAAGCCTCCATTTTCATCTGGTGCAGAAGGAAAACCGTTTACCTTCCCATCATGGTTCTTTGTAGAAAGGATCTAAATGACCACCCCAGCTGTGTGTAACCTTCACAGGAGAGGGGGGTACATCCTGCCACCGTGCCAGCTCCCTGCCGGCTGCCCCCAGTTCCTGTGGGGATGAATAGGAAGCCAGTAAGTCAGTGACAGCCTTTTGCCGGTCATCCCAGATGCTGGAAGCAGCAGTATGCCCCGTAACTGTGGTGTGTGGAAGAACAGCCATCACTTAGTCCCCTTTGTGTCGTCTGCGTGGGTCACTGTTTGATGTGCAGTACCTCTTCCATCTGAAGCTTGGCAGTCTGTTTTTTCCTGGTTCATTTAGCAATTTTTTCAGTGATAGAGACAAAGAAGTTTTGGGTTTTTTCCTCCTTCAGGGAGGTGTGGGGGAGAAATCATTTCAAATCCATAATTTGGGTCTCAGTTGAGAGCAGCAAAACTTTTCAGGAAAGGATGAGTCCCCTTTTGGCATGAGAATCAACGGGTTTCAGTGTTTCTGGTTTGTTGCCTGACTTTTTGGAGACTGCTGAGCTTACCAAATCCATAGAATCATAGAATAGTAAAGGCTGGAAAGGACCTTGGGAGATCGAGTCCAACCCCCTTGCCAGAGCAGGAACACCCAGGGCAGGCCACACAGGAACAGATCCAGGTGGGTCTGGAAAGTCTCCAGAGAAGGAGACTCCACAGCCTCTCTGGGCAGCCTGGGCCAGGCTCTGGCACTCTCACAGGGAAGAGTGCCACTCTCACTCCTGTTGGGGTGGAACTTCCTGTATTTCACCTTGCTACCATTGCCTCTCATCCTATCCCAGGGCACCACTGACAAGAGCCTGGCCCCTTCTACTTGACCCCCACCCTTGAGCTGTTTGTAAACATTGGTCAGATCCCCTCTCAGTCTCCTCTTCTCCAGGCTAAACAGCCCCAGGGCTCTCAGCCCTTCCTCACAAGAGATGTTCCAGTCCCTTCAGCATTGGGACATTAATTCACTGGGATACAGAGAGACCGAGGACTCCTGAAAATCCCGCCCCCCTTGTCTAGCTTAAGCTGATCTTACTGGATCATGGAGGAACTAAACTTCAAGTGGCAGATCTATGTCATCCTTAAAGTGACTTCCACCTCACCCTGCATTTCCTTTTGATTAATATCAGACAATGATTTACTCAATGCTTTTAGTAACGAGCTCATTTCATTCCTGGCTGGAAGTTGTAAAGCAGAAATCTCTACGAGAGGATGTAAATAGAAACCTACAGAACTAATTTGTCAGCCAAGAGGATCTAGTTTGTCACAACTGCTCCTCCACCATGAGAACGTGTTTTTACAATTAGAAAGAAATTCTTACTCCAAATGGTGTATTATGTTAAATAGAAAAAATGTGCTGTCAGATTGGAACTCAACCTGGGGTTACTGTGGAAATAACTAAATAAACCAATGAAGGAGAAACTGGGAAAGGAATTTTATTTTTAATTATTATTTTAATTTTTTTGTGTGTGTGTGTAAATCGATTCAATGGAACAGTTCCCCAAAATACACTGCATGTGTAAGTGAATATAAAACAAATACAAGGGAAACCAAATAAAACCAGAACAAAACCATAGTCAAGGTGGCACGGAATAATAGTCAAGAAAATTGCCAAATATATTGGGAATTTGGAGAAAAAACAAATAGCGGTGATGAAAAGCACTTTCTGAGGGGTGCTTACAACTTCTGGCATGGTGAGTCTGGCAGGGCTTCCCATTATTTCAGTGTTTTCTGTTGGTTTTAAGTATGTGCTCTTTGCATTTTGACCAAATATGTGAAACAAAGAAAATTATAAGCTTGAAAGGGAATGAATTAAATTTAATTAAACAAGTGTTCGACAGAAGAGTTTGGGAGAGTTAGAAACAGCAGCTAATTAATAATTTGGAGAAAAATGGCCTGAACCAGGTACTAGTATAACTCTCTTTTAAAAAATGAGTGCTTAGAGCACCTTGGACGTGAGGTGGAAGGGCCTCAGAGTCCGGAGAAGCCTCCCCAGGGCTCACTGGAGGTGGGAGTGATGGGGCTGCTGGGCGAGCTGGCACCGAGCTGCGCTGAGAACCTCGCCTAAACCAAAGGCAGCAGAAGAAAGAACTGTAAGAAGTGAAGGAAGTTGTTGCCTAGCCAGTGACCCAGTTCACTTAAGTGCGTGATAACTGGAAATAGTGGAAAACTTAACCGATGAACCGTGCAGATAAAGGAACTGCACGTTTTTAAGGAACTGGTTGAACAGATGGATGAATCCCAGTGTAAAGCGAGCAGATGAAATGGTTGCAAGATCCCACCTCAAACTGCAGAGTGTAATTTATGTTCCCAGTGTGGTAAAAATGTGAGCACTTCTGTGGAATGAGCTAAAACCTTGGGGAAAATTTGGGATCTCCCCAGATTTTGTGGTCCACAGTGCAGTAGGCTCCTCAGCTGAGGGGAAATTGCCGTGTAATTGTAGCTTCGAGTGATTAAACCTCTGCCTGGTTTGTAATCATTAACCTGAACGTGCTTTCAATAACCCTGGTCTCTCTGCCTGGCCTGCAAACGTCTCAGGGTCTTCTTGGCCGGGTGGGTTGGTTTGCAGGAGTGGGTGCGAAGGCGTGTGCATTCCCGGGGCGTGCTGGGAGCGCGGCAGCGTGGGCAGTGGGCACTTCTGGACATGTGCTCTCCAGCCTCTCGACATTAGCATGCATGTTTGAAACGTTGGTTTTGGACGCGAAGTGAGCAAAATGAAATGTAGCATTCAATTTGAGATGAGCCGCTGATTTATATAAAACACACAGAGATTGCCTGAAGTGGTTCTGGAGCCTCCAGTGTTGGAAATCTTTAAGAACCACTTAAGCAAACATGTCAGGAATGATAAGAGCAGAGCTGATTTTGCTTTGGGACAAGAGGCTGGGCAGATGGCCTCCCGAGGTCCTGGCTGGAGGTCACGGAGGCATTTCAGAATGAAATGAAAAAAAACCAAAAGTCAGACCTCTGCAAATCAGATCTGGCCAAGAAACGCCCATTATTATCAAGTACAAAAGAAGAATCTGAGCCACTTGCATTTCATGAGCCTTAGAAGGAGAAAAAAAAAAAGTCCTGAAATAGCATCCAGTTGTTGAAGTGACTCAGATTTTTGCTTTGACAGTGTGCTTGGTAAGCTACATTGTTTTGAATGATTTGCTGCTCAGTTCTGTGACATTTATTGCTTTTTGGATGAAAAGGAGAAAACTCCCCTAGGTCTGTTTAGAATTTGTTCATCTGTAATTTCCACGTATGTTTCCTTATTTAGCGGTTGGAGTTGGAAGTGTGTGTTGGCATTCCCTCCCTTCAAATTTATTGAGTTACACTCAGAAGAGCCTCTATTCCTCTCTGTGGGGCAATGTGTACAAAAAGGCTTATTCAGCAGTTGCTAAATAGGTGATAGGTATGTGTGGTTTCTTTCCCTTTAGTTCTCTGTCTTGTTCCCAGCCTTGCTTACAATTGCATTTCGGAGTCACCTCGCTGTGTGTGGAGAACAGAGGAGTTGTCCCAGCAGGATGGTGCTGGGTGCCAAGGGGCAGCTCACTGGTGCCATTGGAGCCGCAGAAATGGCTGGCGGAGCGGTGGGACTGGCAGAGGGGTGCGCTGGGGAGGGAGCTGCTGGCGAGCCCGAGCTCCCAGCTGCCGGGACCGGAGCCAGCAGGGGCTGGGGAAGTTGATGTCATTGGGTTGACCTGGGACCCACCCACGCACATGCCCAGCCCCACCGTGGCCGTGTGGGAGATGACTGTCATCTCCCGCTTGCACATCGCTCCTGGAGCACAGCCTCCCTCGTGCTCTCGGAGGTATTGTGGCTGGTGGCTTGCTGTGGGAAGGGTTTGGGATGAGGCTTGCAGGTTCAGGAAGGTCAAGCATCTTCTGGTACAACGATCCCAGTCCTGTTGCTGTTTTTCCTTGGTATTTTGTTGTCTAGACAATCCACCTTTCTCCAACACGTATTGAGGGCTTGTTTCTGTGTGTCTCGTGGCACCTGCATTGGCGATGGGACAAGCAGCACACCCAGGCTGATTCCTGGGACACCTTTGCAGCAAGGCTTTCTTGCAGGTGCCTTCAGTCCCATTTGATTTACAGCTCTGGCTGTTGATGGGCTGCATCACTGTCGCACTGCAAAAGGAGAGCTTCTCAGACACAGAGTTTGAGTCTTCTTTTTTTCAGGTTTTTTTTTTCGTACTTACAGATTCTTGAAGAGTTAAGTGAGATCAATGTTCACACAGGAGGGATGTCGATTAGATCTTAGTTCAGCTACTGGCGTTCACTGTAAGCGCTTTTTCCCGTTGATAAGAAGTGAGAGCAGTGGAAACTACACACGTCCTTGTAACAAGACCTGCTCTTGCCGAAAGAGGGACTTGGGCAAATAATTCAACAGTAAGGTACAGTCACTTCAGATTACGAGTGTGGGTGTAGGTGCCCACCTTCCAGCTGGCTTGCTGACTGAGGAAACATCAAAGTCCACATAAGCCGTAAGTTCCAAATAGAGCCCATGGGCTCCAAAAACCTCTACCAGAATTGTGAGCAGAGGTATAAAAGTGCCAACATTCAAGTAATTCTTTCCAAAATGCTGCCAGAAATGATTTAATAATGTTCCACTCTTAGCAGTTCTTCTTCGTTCATTGCTGGAGAAAATCCTAGTGGCATTTTCTGGACTGTACGTACAGGCATCAACCGAGAGCAGGTTTGAATTTCATCTCTTTCCTCATGTGCTATTGCGAATCCTTGTTCCCCACCCTCCACAGACTAGTGAAAATTTCCGCTCTGACCACAGCAAGTTGGGTGTAAGTAACTCACTTAAGCTCTTGTAATTTCCTCTGACAACTGTCTGGCAGAGCAGAAAGCTGCAGCAGGAGGCTGTGGCCCTTTTTCCATGCAATTTGTCAGTGTGGTTTTTTTCTCCGAGGTGAGGCCACTCTTTAGGTCAGCCAGGAGGGTCTAGTATTGCTGGAGGCTGCGTGAGATTTTAAGCTATTTTATGCTGGTGTACTTGTATTACTTCTTTATAGGTAGATCACTTGTAACTTTGTGAAGGTTATCTGAAGAAATCCACTGTATAGCTTAACCTTTTTGGTTAAACTAGTAGGTGGTGACTCAGAAGAGCCACTGTTTAGTTTCAGGCTTTGCTGTGTGCCTCCTAAATGACCCTCTGTGATGTTCTCTGGTCTATGATGATGAAGGTGAGAGAGATCACAGAATCATAGGATGGTAGGGGTTGGAAGGCACCTCTGGAGATCATAGAGTCCAATGCCCCTTGCCAGAGCAGGGTCACGCAGGGCAGCCCACACAGGAACAGATCCACATGGGTCTCAAAAGTCCCCAGAGAAGATGACTTCACAGCCTCTCTGGGCAGCCTGGGCCAGGCTGTGTCACTCTCCCAGGAATGAAGCTTTTCCTCCTGTTGAGGTGGAACTTCCCATGTTTCACCTTGCTACTTGCTTAGGGACCTGGTTTTGCTTAGGGACATGGTTTAGTGGTTTTTGATAGGGCTAGGAGTAAGGTTGGACTTGATGATTTTGAAGGTCTCTTCCAGCCAGAACTGTTCTATGATTCTACCATTATCTCTTGTTGTATCCCAGGCCACAACTGAAAAGAGACTGGCCCTTTCTGCTTGACACCCACCCTTCAGCTATTTGTAAACATTAATAAGGTCCATGATTATATGCAAAGCCACTGAGGTTAAGAATGCCATTAATCAGATCCTTCATCTCACGTGCTTGTGAAATTGCTCTGTGGTTCCTGGTTTTGTGTCTGACTTTATTTAGCCATCGCACGTGGCAAGCCAGCTGTCAGTGGGTGGCAGGCACTTACTATCAATTAACAGAAAAATACAGAAGGGAGAAAGTACACTTGATATATGGGGGCGCAGCTTCTCTGCAGTTATTTGAAGACACTGTAAATCAGTTATCTTCAAGATCCTACCTAGGCCATGGTAGGCTACCTGCAAACTTTTGAAGTAAGTTTAAAGAGTTTAAAAGTGTGTGTGTTTGGGGACAGTCTCACTGCACACACACAGGCACTGGGTCCTCCCTTTTCTTTCAGTAGCTGTTAAAATGAGCATTAAGAGTGTCTTTAGCTTACAGGAATTCAAACCCTAAAAATGCACTGCAGACAAGAAAAGAATGCACCAAGTTCCCTCCTCACAGGATGTTGTAGGAGTGCTGATCCAGGAAGGATCCTTGCCTGCGGGTTCACAGCAGGGATCCTTGTTTTTGGGGGAGCGTTGCCCTTCTGGAAGGATCAGGGAGCTCAAAACTCTCAGCAGCACTGACTGCTGAACACCTAGAAATGATGGCTGCTTGTTCCGAGCGAGCACTAACGCTGCGTGCGCTGACGGCAGCGATCGCCAACGCGTTCTCACCCTTCTGGCACTGGGGTCCCTCCAGTCAGAGACTGAACAAAACCAGCAGCAAATGAAACACTTGCGGCCAGCCAAGTGCTGCCCTGGTGGCAGTGCACGGGCTGCCTGCCCCAGCCTCTCGGCCTCGGCGCCAGAGGGACTCATGGCCTCTCTCGGCCTTAGCACGGGAGGGACTCATGGCCTCTTGGCCTCGGCGTGGGAGGGTCTTGCAGCCTCTCTCGGCCTCGGCGCCGGAGGGACTCATGGCCTCTCTCAGCCTCGGCGCAGGAGGGACTCATGGCCTCTCTCAGCCTTGGCGTGGGAGGGACTCGTGGCCTCTCTCGGCCTCGGCGCGGGAGGGACTCATGGCCTCTCTCGGCCTCGGCGCAGGAGGGACTCATGGCCTCTCTTGGCCTCGGCGCCGGAGGGACTCATAGCCTCTCTCAGCCTTGGTACGGGAGGGACTCATGGCCTCTCTTGGCCTTGGTGTGGGAGGGACTCGTGGCCTCTCTTGGCCTTGGTGTGGGAGGGACTCGTGGCCTCTCTCGGCCTCGGCGCAGGAGGCACTCTTAGCACCTTGGCCTCTGCGCTGGGGGGACCCGCGGCCCCTCTCTTCAGGAGCCTCAGCAGGATTCGTGAGAGCTGAGTCTCCTCTAGAAAGGCTCCCTTTCTAATCAGGGCAGGAGGAAAGGTTTCCCCCAGGGTCCGTTCAGAACAGGAGCTGATAGAGATCCAGAAGGTGATTTCACTCGGCTGTCCATCGATCACAGGCAACCTAGGGAGACCAGACCAAACATAGACATGCAGGCTGTGTCCCAAGGTTATGTGATACACATTCCCTTGCTTAGAAGAAGGTGGGGTTTTTTTTTTAGACTTCTCTTGATTATGTGGTCAGTGTATTTAATTCCTTTCTCTGCTGCATTATGAAGTGGGATAAAATCTCAGTCTCCCTTGCTTTCAAGGGTATTTCCTGCATCTCCCTTCCTCCCAAACGCCCCATTTCTTCTTGCCTTATGGTTTGAATATGTTGGAATAGGACTGGGGCAGTGTGTGAAACCACTAATACACAGCAGCATTTAGGAGGATCAGAGATCCGTGGTCCAGCATGCAAATACATGCTTTAAAAATGTTCCACTGAGTGGGAAAGGAGAGAGGATTAAAGCTTCACTTCCTTTTTCTTTTTATGAGCCTAAGTTATTTGTCAGTTGGAAACGTGATAAATTAGACAAACATTATTCTTTCCCTCCTCCAGGTTGGATGTTCTGTTTTGCATTTTACAGTGCGATGAATAACTAAGCTTCATTATCACCAAGCTGTCAGTGCTGAAAAGCTATTGCAAAGCTCCTTGCCTGGTTAATTGAGTCGAGTGTGTTGCACGCCCAATTCATTGCGCGGTGTGTTTGTCGTTCACCCTGTGAATGCCAACAAAAGATGACTTTGGTTGGAACGTGGCTGTTGCCTGGTGGTCACAGTTCTCTTTTTCAAAGCTTTACTGGGTATATACTTTGTACAGTCTTGATAATGGTATTGTGAAATAAGTACACCAGGGACCATTTCATCATCTCAGTTATGTGATTGAAAGATGTGGGGAGATGCAAAGCCACTGAGGTTAAGAATACCATGATGTATAAATAGCCTTGGATAAATGTAAGCATCAAATTGAATGCAGATGGGTTTGTGGACTTCTCAAGTGGCTTGCTTAAGAATGTCTACACCATAGACCAAATCCTATATCTATCACGGTAAAACTTCAGTCTTTGTCAGCAGGTCTGAATTATAATAAAAATACCTAATTCGTACATAATGTTTTGCATGAATCATTGAAGTGCTTTACCACAAAGGATGGCATTGGTATTCCAGTCCTACATCTAGAAAATCTGTGACACAGGAGGCCCTGGGTTGTAAAGCAGGTCAGATGGGAGCTGAGGAGAAAACCTGCTTTAGAAAGCAGGCTTTGTTCATGTGCCTGGGCAAGGATGGAGGTGCTCAGTTTTCCAAGGAGCATCGTGGCGTGGAGCTTTCCTTATGAAGCTTCTTCATGCAGCAAGCCTTTGGACAGAAGCAGTGAGATCTGCTGAGGGACTGTCCCCCTTTGGGAACTGGTGCAGGGTCTCCCTGGTATTCCTTGGTGCTTGGAGACTACCAGGAGCTGCTGCCTCCTCCTCTCTGCACTCACTGTTACTGGGTTCAGAGTTATGGGTCTGCAGGTGGAGGCTGGGGGGGGCATCTAAAGGCACTGCCTGGGCCCCTGCCTGGCACCAGCAGTGTTCCCAGACTTGTGACTGGGCAACGTTCCCGCTGGCTGCGGCAGGGAGAAGTGGGCTGGGGTGGAGACAGCTCCTCGGCGTAAGTCTGGGCCGCTGACTCGTGCCATGCCGAGGTTTCATTTCTCACCTCAAGATTAAATCTGAGATTTAATCTTTTTTTTTATTATTATTATTTTTTCGTGCAAGTAGTGACTTAGTCTTCCCAGTGCTTTTGGTGAAATGGTTGGCTTTGATGTTGGTCTTAGCCAGATGCTCTCAGGAGATGAAATGCTGCCCATCCCAGACTTCCCCTGCGGTTCCATTTAGCAAAGGAATTTTTGAGTAGGGTCTTTGAGTTGCCTGTTTCAAGTGGTGAGTGTAACCCTGAATTTATAAAGCCTCTAAGTCAACATCACTCACATGTTCTTCTAGTACGTGGCCGCCTGTTCCCAGACTGAAGAAAGAAAACTGGGGGAGGATGGGGTCAGCCTCTGGAATCTCTAGAAATGGGCTGTGGTCATCTCCAACTTAGGTTTGGGATGAGTGTCACTGCTGTAGAGGGATAGGTTTAGATGAGACTTTATGGAGAGATTCTGCTTCAAGACTAAAGCTCACAAAGATGTATTCCTTCTGCAGCCTTGTTTTCAGAGATACTGGGGCGCCGCAGCACGAGGAAGGTCTTTTCACAAGGCTCCAATCTATGCAACCAGCAGCAAAATTGCTCTGGCCGGGGTTTTAATTTGGCTTGTGAAGAAAGTGATACAGAAACATATGAAATTTAGAGTTGCAGGTCTGAAGATTTAGGGTAATAGCTACAGTGCTTCCCTAAAATGTGTTATTTTTAACTGTCAATAGCAAAAAATGATCCGAGCAAAAGGCACTTGTTGCTATATGAGAATGGGTAGATGGGAAACATTGTGTGTAAAGTGTGTGTGTGGGGGGGATTTGAAGAAGGAAATTACAGGAAACCAGTGTAGTAGCACTTGGTGAGTGGTTCTTCTATAAGGTAGGGAAGGTTATACCTGTTCTAACTCAGCCTTGCAATAAAAATCATGGGGTAAGTTCCGAGCTGTAACATTCCCCTGTGGTTAGTAGCAAAGTTTATTCCAACAGGCTAATGCGTTGGGTTTTTTTTTAATCTTTGGTCTCCTAAAGTCAAACTCGTGGCTAGTTTAAACTTTTATGGCTGGCTGAGGTACCAATTTTCATTTTCAGTATATTTCCATACTGTGTAACTTTTACGGCTACGCTGGAATTACTGACATTTGTGTGTGCTTACCAAGTTATTTAAATACCCTGGTGACTCTTGGCCCAAAACACACACAGACACACACTCGTGCTCCCCTGGGAAGTGCCTGCTGCTCACACACAGTCGACTCCTGGGGTATATGTCGCAGAGCAGATCTGAAGTACAAGCTGAGAACAGAGGCCCTATGCTGAGTGACCAAGATATATTACAAAGGTTATGTTATTTCTTAGCCTACATACAGGAAACTCTGAAGTCACTGAACCTTAGGAAAGATCAACAAATGCAAGATGCTCTTTGTAATTGTCTCTGTGCTGTGTTTTCAGTCTTTTGTTTCCTTATTTCGTCTGGTTTTGGTTTCTTGCTTTGTGTCCTCACTCCAGGCCACCACCAAGCTACCTTGGTGAAAGGCAGCAGGAGAAGATAAAAGCTTGGAACACCTATTTTCCTTCATCTTTCTCTTATGGTGCTCTGTTGGGATGCAGAAGAGTTCCCTCTAAGCCCAGGAACCAGCCACCTCTGATGAGAGGAATAATGAAGCGTTCAACTTGGGCATGGGTGTCTTAGTTGGCAGCCCAATAAAAAGCTCTTGCTTTTGGAACAGAGCTTGAAGGTGTGGGCAGAGGGTGCCCAGCTCAAACTGAGAGCCACAAAGGGGCTGTAGGGACAGGGACAGTACCTTCTGCAGAGGGAGGCCTCCTGTGAGGTTTGCTGAGCTCCAGGCTTGGTGAACAAACCCTCTCAAAAGAGTTCTGGGCTGCTTATATTTCTGTGATGATGGCCAAGCCTGTACTTGGTCAAGTCTTCAACGAGCTGCTGCCTGCTTTCCTTTGCCAGTGACCAGGAGAGGGGTTCCTCCCCAGGGGGTACCTTTGGAGATGGGCCCCTTTTTAGTGGCTTGTTGTTTTCTTTCAAGGTCCACATTTAGAAAAAGAAAAAAAAGAGAAATGCTTGGGTGTGGTGTGTTTGTAAAGTTTCATTTAATATAAATGGCTGCTCGTTGGTCGTGTAGGTGGTGAACTGGAGATCTCGTGTGTGACTTAGGTGGATATGAACTAGTATTTGAGTGGTTTTGTCAAATAGATGGTTAACAGTGAATGTGGCATGGGAATCTTTGTGCCTTTATTTAATCATCCTATTAAAAATGCCCAAACTCCAAATTAGTCTGTCTAGCAATGCTAAATAAAAAGCAGGATACGTTTTCATGCTCATTTTAATGAAAAACTTTGTTTCCTGAACAAATTTCTGAATCTGGACCTTTCCAAAGAAATACAAGTAATGTCTTAACAAAAGAAATGAGCTGATGTCTAACTAGTGACCTTTCAATGCTGCTGGAAACGTAGTTCATATTTTTAATTCTGTATGATGTCAGTAGCCAGTTCTGGGGGCCAGCAGTGACTGATCCCTGCCACTGCTGTGGGCCAGCCCAGGAACACTGTGGAGACTTTCAAGGAGATTTTCAAAGCAGTTGTAAGAGTTCTGACTCCTGGGCACTAAGGAAAAAAATTGTGCTTTATGGACTAAACCCATCCACAGTGCTCGTTGCCCAGGCTGCCTCATTTATTCAATTATTTGAGACCGTGTTGGAGTAAATTTCATCTTCCAAGCCCTGTCTGCTGAAGCTGCTTGCCAGCACTGCCATTCATCAAGCATATCCTCATGTACCATTTATCATGCTATCCTCAGTTTGATTGCTGCTTCTTTGGAAACCACTCACCAAGGGGCAGAGAGCATAAGGAAACAAGGAGAGGAAAGGAAAGGAAAGGAAAGGAAAGGAAAGGAAAGGAAAGGAAAGGAAAGGAAAGGAGAAGGGGAAGGGGAAGGGGAGGAAAGAGAAGGAGAGGAGAGGAGAAAGAGAGAAGGAAAGAAAGAAAATAAATCAGCATTTGTTCCTGGAGTCGAGGAGTGCCTGGCTAATCTGCTGAGCCCTTCAGTCCCCAGAGGCCAACCCCTAACCCAGAGTCCTGTCAAAACCAAGTTCTTAACTAATGAAACACTGAAGGAGGAGTAAATTTACAGCTTGCTCAGGGAGAACAGGAAGCCTTTCTGTGACTCTACATACTGGACCCGCTTGCTCTCTCTCCCTCTCACTCTGTTTCTGATTTTTTTTTTTGTTTTGGATGCATCTCCAAACAGTCATTTAAGATAAACAACATGAGCAGGATAAGCCCAGCCAAGCGCCTGAAATTACTGAACCTTTGAAGACTAAACACATGCAGGATCAATCTCCCCTGTAGCTGTAGCTTTTTCCTACTGAAACTGGCTCCTTTCTTGCTGCTACAGTAAAATATTCTGGAAATCCCACAAGGCCTCCCTGAAAGACTGATAATCCCTTACCTGCAGCAAACTGTAATGTGTTTTCCTTCAAACGAAACTTTCAAGGCTTCCTTGTTGGGCTGCACTTCTTTTTCTCACCAGTTCAGGAAAGGGTGTGGATTAGCCAAATAACTCATGGGGTCATCCAGAAATTGTTAAAGCTCCTGATGTCTTTGAAAGCCTCGTTGGCTGAAGCAGCCAGAGGTTGTGCACAGCCTGGCTGGTAGTTGGCTCCTCTGTTTCTACCCGTAACTTCAGTAAATGCAGAGGGAATCTTCCTGGAGTGACGTTCATCTGCACTTGCCCAGATCTCTTTCAAATTCACAAAGAGACTCCTTTCAGCCAGGTCACATAAGTATGCTTGCCAGCCTCCGTGCATCTGGGTTGGGAAGTGCTGCTGCTGTGGCTGATGTTACAGTAATGGTGTGGGAAGAGCTGAACATCTATTTCCAGTGGGTTCACCACCACCTTCCGCAGAGGCTCCTGAGATCCTGGGCAGTGATGCTCCTAAGTCAGCACGTCCCTGGTGACCGACACTGAGCTGAACTGGATGCTGCTACTGCCGGGTGAGACAGGAGGTCTAGCAGGGAAACAGTGCCTGAGGCAGAAGCACGGGTGCTGTAGCCCTGCACAGCCATGAGCAACCTGCTTTAGATCCTTCTGCTCCGCTTCCCACCGTGGCCTGTGTTAGCTGGAGGGTGCCCTCAGCATCCAAAATAATTGTGCTTGCAACTTCAGTCAGCAATGTCCTGGGCTGTCTCTCACTGGGGATGCTGCGATACCACCACTGCTGCCTCAGCCTCCTTTTCTGAGGCAATCTGAGAAGCAGTGGGGCTCCCCAGCAGTGCTGTATGGCAGCCTGGAAACTAGAATCAGAGGTTTGTTAGTGGAGTCTTCCTGTAAATTCCACACATGTTCAAATTCAAAAAGCATATTTCTCTGTTAGATGGACCTACTTCTGCTCATCCACCCCGATTCTGCAGTTGGTGACGCATCCCTGCTGCGTCAGGAGTTGTAGCACGTGTGTGTTTGGGGGTGCTTTTGGCCACTTGCAAACCCCGTTTCATTCAGCTGACCTGCACTTTTCTTGCTCTCAGTGCTATTCAGTGTTACTGTTCCTGAGACTGACTCTCTGCAGCGGCTAAAAGATTTCAGCCCGCTTTGTCTCACCTGCACCGGTTAGATGAGTGTTGGTCTGACCCTTCCCCCCCACAGCTGCTCTCTTTTTGCTCAGGAAATACTGTCCTTATTCACTGGGTTCAACCTTTCCCTCTTGAGAGGGCTGGAGGTCTTCCAGTGACTTGTGTCCGTGGTGTTTTCACGTTTCCTTCCTGAGCAGGTTCAGCTCTACAGCAAGGTTTCTTTCCTGGATTCTAAATCCTTGGTGTCTCCCCCTCCATCTGAATCGCTGCAGAACATATGTGTAAATTTAGAGATTGGGTCACTTTGTGCTGCAGCAAAGAGGAGTCTGTTCCAGGCATCGTCTGCTGTCTAGAAAGCACTGTCTAAAAAGCACTGTCTAAGCAGATCAAAGGAAGCACTGCAATGTTAAGGCTTGGCCGCAGTCCCAGTCCCTTATGGTCTTCAAGCCCATCCTCCTGGAGCAGCTGCTTGTGGAGCTTCCACCAGGTGCCTACAACAAGGAGTTGACACGATGCCACTTGGCGCTCAGCCCCCAGCGTTATGGGCTAGAGAAAGCAGCAGAGGCTTACTCCTGCTGGAGCAGACACTTTCCAGGTACTCTTTCCTTGATCCCTCTGTCTGTCTTCTTTATCCCAAAGAGCAGGAAAATCATGATAGAATTAAAATGGGATTTGCTTGCTGCAAAATCCTTAGCAGCTGTCTCCTCCAAAGCTGCGTGGTTTGGTAACCCTCCTATGAGGGTCCAAGAGGTCGGTGGTGAGGAGCAACGGTTGCTTTTTGCTGGCAACTTCCATGGTCCTGATTTCCATAAGAGAATCCGAGGTGGGTTAAACAAGAACCATGTCGAGCATTTCTGTCCTTCGTATGTTTGCAATAAAGAACAGAAATTCCTTGTTAGCTATCCTTATCTTGGAAGCTAAGGATAGCAGCTGGAGATTGAAGACACAGGGATCATATTGGTCACATTGGATCAGATCAGATATTCAACTAGCCCCGTTTTTTGCCTCCAACAGTTGCCAGGAGCTGATGCCTAAGGAAAAGTGTGAGTAAAAAGGCAAGTGTGTAGCAATACTTCTGACTACTATGCCAGCCTGCATCCAGCAAGCTGCGTCTCAGGCATGGCCTTAGCTGGGAGCTGATTTCTTTCCATTTTTTAGCCTTCAGATGGATTTTTCTGTGACCTGGTCCGGTCCTTTTTGAATCTGT
This sequence comes from Todiramphus chloris collaris, assembly GCA_025345505.1. Taxonomy (NCBI): domain Eukaryota; kingdom Metazoa; phylum Chordata; class Aves; order Coraciiformes; family Alcedinidae; genus Todiramphus; species Todiramphus chloris. The sequence goes on along the minus strand of JANVCC010000094.1, from coordinate 690,361 downwards.
GAAAAATTTGGTCATGGGCAACATCCTTGGCATGGTGTTACAGAGCAACACCCGTGGCAAGCTGTTAGACACCTTGGCCACACACTGTGTGACAGGGCAGTTCTCTGCCACAGGCTGTGGGACCTTGGTCGAGGCATTTTGTTTCCCTGTATAAAAAATGGGGATTACATGTTCCTGTTTCACAGGGAATTGGGAGGATAATTTTTATAGGTTATTCAGATGTTAGGGCTGCAAGATTCATAGAAAGATACATAACAAATTGACCCATTTGTTCTTAACCTGATTACTTTCTGGCTTCCAACACGAAGCCATAAACCCGTGCTGCCTTTCTTTTGATTATTTGTAGTCAAGATTCTCTGTATCACAGAGAAAATGCAACAGCGTAGACAATCTCTGTTGTCTTTATGATACCTAATGTTTGTTCTGGACCGTCTCTTAACGGGAGTTTTCCAGTGTTTGACTCTGAGTTACAGGCTGCTATGGTACTTTTCATGGGATGTCAATGATAAAACTGCAGTGGAATACTCAGTGTCAGCTTTGTGAGCAGGGTGCTTGACAGCTGCTAACTAACCCAGCAGACAAGACTTCCGTTGAGGTTGTCTTCAAGTAATGTGAACTCAAAGAGCACCAAGACTCGTTCATGAAAGGTAAAGACCACCTGAGAGTTCCCGAGTCCAGCAAGAATACAGCAGCCTTGCCACGACCAAACATGAGACTCCTCCAGAGCACAGTTTAAAAGAAAAAGAGTCTGGTGTTTCACTGAACATGTCTCCTTCCCGAGGCCAGCTCGGCCTGTGATGCTCTTCTCCATAAAGAAGAGAAATAAACACTTTCTGGGGTTGGGTCTGTCCTGGTAGATGAAACATTCTTCAGGCTGGGTGATACTCAAAACGGTTACAGAATGATTGAGTACATTCCTGTATTTCAGTGAGGGGTTTAATTAGTTCAGAAAAGAAAATAAAAAAGCTACAACTATTCATGCTATGAAAGGTGAAGCTGTTGTTCATGCAGAGCAGAAACTCTGAAAGGGCTGATTTATCTGAGCCTTCCGTGTTCTCTAGAAGTGAGAAGGTGTTCCTGCACCTTTTCATTTATAACTTTATGGCTCTCTGTGTTCATGGCAGAAATTAGATCATCTAATTGATTTATAGTCAATCAGGGACTATAAATCCCTTGCATTCCTCATGAGCAATTTATAGAGGTCTGAAAGTTCACCCTCTGAGCTGTGGTGTAGGCTTCAGCCTGGCCCAGAGCCTCAGTGGCCACAAGGTGGGATTATAACCAGTTAAAGCCACTGGAATTGCCATCCTCTAATGTTTCAGACTGCAGGGAGGTGTTAGCTCTGGAGTGGAGGTGGGTGGCTGCTGAGAGCAGATTCCAGACAGAGGAGAACGCCTGCAGACTGTGAAATCTGAAATGGAGAGCTCTGATATTGCAGGTGATGGACCACTTCTGGTCAGGGCTGGGAGCTACACCAGTGGCAGACATCACCCTACGAGGGACAGTAACGCTTCAGTTTTGCTCTGCATTTATTTAGCCCAGTCTAGTCCAGTAACAGGATGGGGAGATTTCAGCCTGGCTCTTCTTGTTCCTGTTTGAGATGAAGATTTGGGAATGTGGGTATAAAGGTGATATGAATTGTTTATGTTTGTTGCCACTAGTGAATATAATTATGTTATTTGAAGCCCTTGTTAGTGCTTCAGTTTTGATCGCTTGAACAACTAACAATTCATTTAGAATTAGGGGTAGTCTCTGCTTCTCTCCAGATCTGCCACTGGAAGAAGCAAATTACAGCTCTCAAACAACCTCTAACTCATCTCTTTCTGGAAAAAGCATCAGGGAAAATGAATACCTATGCACTGGTGTGCCAGCAAGCATCAGGTTTGGATCCAGCCACACAGATGGGTTTGGTTGCTTCATGTTCATCGCCTGTTACCAGTTGTATCTTGTGAATTTCCAAGTGAAGCCCAGTTATCATCATCACACGAAGCCCTGTAACCATTAGTTATTAATTCTCTCTTCCCACTGGCCTGGCTCTCCATAAATCTTAGGCCTGGAATCTTTCTTCCTTTCTTCTCCCCCTGCTCCCACCTCTTCCCCTCTTCTTCTCTTTTAAATTAAACACATTCCAGAGAGAGGCCAGAAGCTGTCAGGAAGCTCTGCAGTGATGGGGCTTCCTTTGGGATGTGCAAACTGATAAGATGCCTGCTGGTGCTTCTCCAGCCATGGGCAATGATTAGGGGGAGACATCATCTAGCACTCCCCATTCTACTCCAGAACCACTTTTGCATTCCTCATTCACTAGCAGAAAGGCAGTAAGTAGTTGAGGTTCCATGTAGACAACAGTCAAGAATAGGATTACTGGAGATCTAGGGAGCAAATATATCAGTAGGCTTCAGAGTAAACTATACAACGCTGCCAGGGTCCCTAGGCAGTGATCAGGCAACTTGCCTTTCCCATGCTTGCTGTCACTGCACTGGTGACTCTCTAGGCAGGTGCTAAATTGAGTTATTTTCTGGTTCACACAAAACTAAAGGGTATCGACTTTACATGGAATGAAACATCTGAAGCTGTGGGTGTGGAGAGAGGTTGTTGGGTTCTCTTCTCTGGAGAGATTCCAAACCTGCCCCGACAATGCAATCTTGGGCATCCTGCTCTGGGTGACCCTGCTGGAGCTGGGGGGTGGCACAAGATGATCTCCAGAGATCCCTTCCCACTCCCACCACGCTGGGGTTCTGCGTATACCTGAGGCTTTATCTGTGCACAGCAGAGCCCTTATTTCTGTTGTCTGTGTGCCCATCATCCAGCTCCATGTGGGGCTCACCTTGGTCATGATCATGTGCTATCGATGTCTAAGGTTTAACTTTTCATCCCCTATAACGTGAGGACCTTTTCTCTAGAATCAGCACTTACCCAGGTGTTTGTTCTCCAGCCTGGGAAGATACAACTGGTCTAAGTTGGGATTCCTGCTTCTTCTGAAAGTCATTCTCTTTATTCAGGGAACTTCTCCAATTTAAAAATCTGCATTTTTGACCCAGATTATGGTATAGATTCTTTCTTACTATATCGTTTTCTTCAATGCAAACGTTAATGTTTGCTCATCACCATGTTATTAATTATTCTATTTGTCTAAGCTTTCCATTTTGTCCTGGAGTTTGGTCTTTATTTTCACTGGTCCTAAAACACAGAGCAGAACCTGAAAGGAGGTGGAGCCCTGTGGAGCCTGGTTCAGTCCGTCCCTTCACTCTGACAGGGACGTTGCTGCGTGATGCTGCGGTCGGTTTGCCGATGTCCCTTGTAGCAGATTCGTGTAGACTCTGCATCCTTATGAAAATGTCCCAAAAACCCTGGAACTGAAGCTGTACCGTAGTCAAGGTATGTGCAAAGTACTACTTTGACTGTCCTCAAGGGGTTTCATCACAGGAGGAAATGAGATTAGCTTGACATGATGTGTTCGTGACAGAAGTGTGTTGGCTGTTAAATGATTTGATTGTTATCTTCCAGATGCTTATAAATAGTCTGACTACTTACTGCTGTGATTTTCTGGGTAGTGATGTCAAAATGTCTGGCTTCTGTTTCCCCTTTTTAAAGATAAGCATCACACTTCCCCTCTGCCCAGACCCCTGGTCTCACATTGTCCTCCAAACATTCTTGAGTTCACCAGTGGCTCACCAGAAGGCTCTCTAAGTGCTCTCAACATACTGTGGCTCAGGTAATCAGAAACTTAGAAATCACCTTGATAAGTGAGTAATTCAGGAGATTTTGTCCTTTGGATGGTATGTTTGTGAGTGTCATGTCATAAATCCTCTCTGCAAGTAGAGAAGCCTTTTCATCTTCTGACTTGCAGCACTATCTTGATCATCCCCTGACACTCAGCCTCCCATCTGGGTGAGTCTGTACCAGTGTGGATTTTTCCCCTTAGAAGAAAGTATATAAGAACCCTAGGAAACTGGGAAAAGGATCTTAAGGACACTGACTGAAGTCAACCCAAGTGTAGTAAGAGGAAGCTCCAGGGTTTTATGTACTGGCGGCCCAGCTAAGAAATAAGGCAGTGAATCAGCGGATATCCTACCTATTAATTTTGTACTTCGTGTTTGGGTTTGCTGGATTCTTTTTACTGTAGCACTTTAACACAATAAATGGTGTAAAACATTCTAACTTTCTCAAAGAAGTCCAAATACTTTTAACAGATGACTTGATCTCTTGTGCCAATGAGCGTATGCGTTTTAGTCTCTCTGCAATTTCCCTTTGAAAGAGTTCCCAGTCCTGCATGATAGCAGCTGAAGGCACAAAGTAATTTGATCAAAATTTTCAGGCTTCTTGAGGGATCGAAGATTTGTCCCACCAAGAAGAACCACTTTTCACCTTTCCCTCACTTCTGCCTCTTAAAAATCCATAAGGAAGAACTAAAAAAAAAAAAACCAACCCAACTCTTAATTTATATTTAGAAGCTGACTTTTCTCTTTGAATCCCTTTCTGGCTCAGCCAAACCCGGAGCCCAGGCTGACAGCTGCGAGTTTGTACCATCGATTTCCTTGTAAATGTTCCTCAAATAATTACCTGAGGGACCACGTTTCAAACCGCAACGCGTGGCCAACAGCCAAGGCAATAGAGATCTGGAATTGTGTGGGAAGAAGGGTCAGTGCAAATCAAACACAAGCTCCATTCCCACATGAAAAGGAAATAAAACCTCCACGTGCAAGCATGTGGAGAAGCTTCTCGTTAGTCCCTTAACTAAACCTAACCAAGGAGGGAAAATAACGATGCCAAGAAAATGTAACTGTGTTTATTAGCCAGTTGGTGCCCTGCAAGTCTCATACTCTTTTGCGTCGCATTTTTCGTTAGTGGTGCACTGGAAATCCCAGCTGCCTGTTCCTTTTAAGAGCTGAAAATCTTTTATATGCCGGAGGCATGAATAAAAAGTTGGTAGCAAAGAGCACAAAAAGCAAAGGCCGACGTATATTGTGTATGGCTGCGAGCTCACCGGGTGGAAATTTGGAAGCTGGAGTTATGCTGTGCTCCCCACGCAGTCGATGGGAAAAAATAGGTTCCTGCAGACTGTATGAACTAGCTTGGAGGTCTGTCACAGAGTGATGGGGGTCATCTGCACTACGCCTTTGAGCCTGAAGAGAGACCAGGGTGACTAGCTTGGGCTTCTGTGTCTAACTTTCAGGTGCCTAAATTAGGGCAAGTAAATCCTACACTTACAGCGTAGGCAGGGACTGATGCCTTGCAGGTGGCAGTGCTTCAGAGGAGATATGCCCATCTGGGATGTCAGTGTATTCCACTGTGTCCTGCCAAGCTGATAAAGGACAAAAAAAATCTTCAAAACTTCCCTTCAAAACTGTCAGAAAGGGCTCTACACACCCCAGGGCACTAGGCATGTTCTCTTTGTCCAGGACATAAACCCCATCGCCTGATTTCTTTTCTACCAACAAGAGCAAAGGGGTAAATCCAGTTTTCATGGCCAAATTGTTTCAGTAGCTTGTTGAACAAGCGACTTCTGTGGTCTCAGCTGTGATCTTCAGCAGTGAAGAAATCGCCAAATGTTGGTGCGTGTGGAATGGCTCTGCACTCTGATGGGGTCATCGAGATGGGCTCCTGTGCACTGGGCTGCAGGAGTCAAAGGTCTCGAGAAGCACAGCGTTGCCTGGCCTGGTTCTCAGGTTTCCTCCTCGTGCTGTACCACTTGTTCCACCCAGGAAAGTCACAGACCCCCAAACCTGGTGGGACATCCCACGAGTGAGCTGTGAATCCCCTCGGGGAGCGCAAGCCAGGAGTTCTCCCCATGTCAAGATTCCAGGCAGTGCCATCTAAGTGACTATGTTGAGGCATTACACCGCAACGCTCTGAGAGCCCCCAGCGTAACGGAGCACAAGGAATGCGAGGAAGTAGCAAAGTATTTGTCCCACAGAAAGACCCATTAGCAGCAATCTCTCTGGCTGCTTGCTCTGTTGTTTCTTTCCCCCTGGAGACTGGGCAATTGGATTGATTTGCTGCCTGACTCACTGTCTTAGATTGAGATACTGAGAATTGCTGACAGTGTTAATAAAATTAGCAGTAGAGGGGATGTTTGGACATTTGCCTTTGACGTTTTTAAGGGAGAGAACTGACATTTAGTTGAAATTAAAATGTTACTGAATTGCCTACCCCCCCACTGACCAAGGTTTTGGTAGTTTTCATCTGAAAACTTAGTCCAGAATTAAGAACTCTGGAATGCAAGTCTTTTCGCTGAGAAAAGCTGGTTACTCAAGAAAGCACTAGGTATATAACAGAGTTCTTGGGAGAAATATTTTCCCAAACTGTAAGATAAATGTATTACAAGTATCTGTAGCAGTATTGTTTTATGATATGTGAGGATTCTTTTTTTCTATCTTAGGTGACACAGAGGTCAAACCGAAATAATGGTCTTAATGTCAAAACCTAAAGACAGGCAAGGATCTCGTTTTTATTTTTCAAGAATGGTTTGCATCATTACTTTTAAATGCAGTTGCCTGCTCTTTAGGTTATGTGATTAACTTTTACTCCCTGTGGGAAATGACTGAATTCAGGAGACATTTGTTTCATGTCGTAACTGCTCTTTGCCTATACATCCCGCATGCCATTTGCATGCGTGTATGGTTTACCCCCAGGTAAAAGCAGATGGCTTAACTTTGGGTTCACTCTGCTCTGCAAGAAGATAACTTTCCAATAGTCACATTATAAGCAACTTTCAGCAGCCCTTCAAGTTTTCATTCAGGTGGTTGTTGCTTTGAGATCCTTGCCCGAGGAGCGGAGCTGGTGTTGCCTCGTGCACGTGTGGTTCTGGGGCTGTATCCGCCGGCTGTCTGCTGGTTTTAGCAGAACTACTTACTCCTCGTGGGATTTTTATGTGGGGGCATCACCAGCTGGGCTCAAACAGAAACCCTGTGCCAGTCACAGTGGTACGTGGATGTGGTTGAACTCCTGCTGCCTTTAATGAAGGGTGAGAGCCAGAATCTCGAGAACTTTTCTGCTCCCCTGCAAACGGTATTGCTTGTTCTGCCTGACAAACGGTTGCTATTCTCTTACTCAGTTTTTCCCTTTCTCTGACTGCAAAAAGTATGATTCTAGCACAGTATTTTTGGAAGGTTTTCTCCCCTTCTCCCCTTTCCTGAAAAGCTTGTGTATGAAGCGAGACACTCATAAGCTTTTCCGAGATAAGAATTTAACTTATTTACACTTCGTTATTCCAGGCATGGCTACAGACTGGTTTGGAAATTTGCTGTTCCAACTTTAACAGGTCACTGCGTGGAAAGGAGCAGCTGGATTTTCCTCCAGAGCTGCTGTCAGCTGTTGGAAATCTCTTGATACTTCTCCAGATTGAGCATTAACTTCTTCCTGTAACAGGAATTATGCTACATGCTGTAGACTCCTAAGCTAGCGAGAGGAGTGAAGCGTACAAAAGGAATATGACATCACTAGCAGCTCCTGGTGGGGCTGGCAGAGGCCACACCATTGCTCTGACTCTTTTTCACCTTCACAAGGACAAAGTGTAAGAGAAAAATGCTTTTTAACTCCAGCACATCTCAACTGCTGTGACTTTAGCAGGTAGACAGTGAGTTCCGAGTCAAGAAAAACAAACTCTTCCGTGTGTGGTTACGTTGCTTTTTCTTCTCACCTCTTCCCCTCTTAAAAAGAGCCTCTCCCATTATGTAGTCCACTGTTCTGGGCAGATAGCTGAGGTTTGAAGGCAGCAGCCCCATTTCTCAGCTCACACTGACTGTATGGCACCATAATTCTGCTGGCTTCGATGTGGTCCCGATTTACCCATACGTTGTATCTGTATGGTGCCATATGTAGGGTATGTCATACAGCCACCTAACTTTGCCCCGGGAACGGTATTTCAGTGTTGCTTGACTCTCTTTAAAATACAATGGTGAAGATATCGTATCACATTAAGGAGTACTTAATTTAAGCCATGAGAGAGAAATTCAAGGAACTTGCTCCTTTGACTGGATGTTTTACTGAGACCTGAGTCAGTGGCATCACTGGTGACCTTTTTGGGAGGCTGAGCCGCTGGTTGCCTCTCTTCTAGACTCAGTGGTGCTCACTGAGCTTTGTCCTTCAACACCAACTGAAAAAATCTGAAAGCAAGTTTTCTACATGATATTTCACTTCTTTTTTTGTCAGAGTGTTTCTAGCTATGAACTTCGCACTGTTATTTTTTGGTCTTGAATGTCTTAAAAGGCTGTGGGCAAAGCTGTGGTACAGAAACTGCAATGCAGAGGAGTGTCCCAGGGCCAGCAGTGCTGTAGGCTACTGTCAGCTCACACTTCTTCAACTTTGCAGGGATTTTGGCTGATGGACATTTTGCATGTAGTCACAATCAATATAATTATTTTTTTTCATATAACTAAAACTCATTATTGGAAAAGAATAAAGTGAGAAGGGATTGAAAAGGGGGGAAAAAAACCCCATACAGTTACCACTGCTGGTTAGCAGAACTTGCAATTTATGACCCGTGAAAAACATGGGGAAATGACTGAAGGTCAGGAGGGAAGAGTTACTGGCCATGACATTATCAACTCAGTTAATACAAAACTTAGTATTTATGCTCTCACAATGGGAGACTTGTCTCTTGAGCCGATGGTAAAAGGGGGGTGGATCCTGCCCTGGTGTAAATGGGCACGGTTCCACCTTGGACATGTCAAAATGTTTGCTGGCCTTTTGTGTGGTTTTGTCCAGGCCAGGAGATCCTCAGTTCTGGGAGGTAAGCGGGAGCTTTTCCTCTTAGCCTTTCGGGTTAAGAAGCCAGAGAGAGGATGTAAAATTTGCTGTGAGCCACAGAGGTTGCAGGTAGCTTTGAAGAAACTCAAGATGAAGTTTCCAGATTCCTTTGATGCGTTGTTGACTGTTTTCAGGCACTTTGTCTCCTTCCTACATTCTGAACTCTGAGCTGGTTTAAAAGGGAAGAAAGAAAGAGCAGTTTCCTCTAGTTAAGGCACTTAATCATATTTCTCAGATCCACAGCCCCCTGAATGGCCTGTTGAATTTGAGACTCTCAGCTCTCCCCAGGGGGTATTAGGGGATCATCGTTCACACATCCAGCTTCTGGAATGATGAATGGGATTATTAGAGAAAATCCCCGTGCGCATCGACGAGTCTAAAATCACGTGGCTCTTTTGCCTGTGCCTTTAGACTCCAATTCACAAAATAAAACAGCTGGCCCAGTATAGGCAAGGCCAAGTGATCTGGGGGAGGGGTTTGTTGCAGCTTGGGCAGCAGCTTGTGGTTTGTCCAAATCTGAGGTCATCTTGGTTTATACGGGGGAAGGTCATCACGAAAACCGTTCTGAATAATGACTGGTTTTAAAGTTCGTGTCAGCGTTCTCGTGTGATGTGTGACTTTGTGGGACGACTTCCCCTCTGAAATTACTCACGATGTGCTCAGAGCACCCCGTGTCCTGGCCGATGCTAAACATAATCGCTTGTTAATTGAAAAATGATGAGGGAAATTGGTAGTCCTCAATAGAATGAAATATTCCACGGACATCTGGTGTTAGATGCATGTATCCAAGGGGTGTGAAATAAGAAAGCAATTGTCTGCGTCCTTAGGGAACTGTAACCCTGTCAGTAGTATTTTTTTTCTCAGGGAATGCAGCAGGGAAGGGTGCCTTCACTTTGGAAAAGCATGGATGGTGTTAGCGTGGAGGTAGAGGGTCCTGCTGCCTACCCTGTGAGTCAGCGAGACTGGAGGACACGTTGTCTTCTGCACAGGCTGATGTAAATGGACCAGCCTGGGCCATCCCAGCGTGAACAGGAGGTGGCTGTGCAGGTATTTCAGCCTGAGCTTCAGAGATTGAAAACATGTAATTTACTCTCCTGAAGCAGAATGAGAATTCCATATGCATTCCCATCCCATGATTTTAGTTAATCTTCAACTGGCTTGTGATTTCTGAGGAGCTATAGATTGAATCCAGGCACGCTAGCTAAGCCTAATTTGGGGGCGGGGGGGGGTTGAATTTCTTGTTAGTTTGTTTTTGTTTTCTTTAATTTTTTATTTATCCTTTTGAATTCCTTCAATACTACAACAGAGATGGATTCCCAGGCACTAATTTAAAATACTGCTACTAATAATCACAGCCTAACGTGTGCTAATTGCCAAACGTCGAGGATCAGCAGCGATGAAAGCTGAAACTGCCCCAAGTTTGTTGGCAAAAGGGACGTAGGCAAAGATTTCAGAGGTCATTGCTTCCTTGGAGATTGTGCTGTGGTAACGTTCGCCTTCCAGATGTGATCAGAGACTTTCATAGTGACTGAAGTTGAAAGAATTTTAGGATGTAGAGTCTGGCCATTAAAGACACCCCTGTCCTGCTGTTCTCATGAGCTTTGCTCATCCTACAGGCATTGACTGAGAAGTCCACCTCCAGCATTGCTTGTTACTAACAACTGAAAACTCAGCCTTATTTCTACTCTCTATAGCAGGACTACTCAGCTGGTCTTTTCTGAGCCAGGTATCTACTTTGACATCACTTACTTGGACTCTGTTGCACTGGGTAAGCCTCAAGCCAAGTGTGCTTGCCTCCAGCACTGGGTGCCACCTTCGCAGGTGGCACGGGAGCTGCCATCCCAAAAGACTGGGAGAGTGGGTGCCAGGTGGAACCAGGGCTTTGTGCTGTGATCAGAGCTGGTGTTGCTTTTCCAGCCTTTGATTGTCCTGCTCCAGTTGGAACTGGAGAGGATATCACAGAATCACAGGATGTTAAGGATTGGGACCTCTGTGGATCATCGAGTCCAACCCCCCTGCCAGAGCAGGGGCACCCAGGGCAGCCCACACAGCAACAGATCCAGGGGGGTCTGGAAAGTCTTCAGAGAAGGAGACTCCACAGCCTTTCTGGGCAGCCTGGGCCAGGCTCCGTCTCCCTCACAGTGACAAAATTTTTCCTTCTGTTTCTGTGGAACCTTTTCTGCTCCAGCTTAGACCTGTTGCCCCTTGTCCTATCATTGGACATAAAAGAGAAGAGCCTGGCTCCAGCCTCCTGACACTCACCCTTTATGTATTTATAAGCATTAATGACTTTGTTGTTCGAAGGCAGTGCTGGGTTTTGGAGAGCTGTCTTATCAGGAGGTTGTGCATTGCCTGATTGCTTCCCCTGGTTCTGTGCAATCTGTTTCCTTTCATGCGGAAACCTTTGAGTCTGCAATAGCTCAGGGGTAGCAATGGAGGAAAACAAATACTCTTCTTTTAAATTTTCTGCGCACCTTCTCATGGTATCCTAATAATAGAATAATAAAAAAGCTGCAGAGCATAAAACTCTTCTTGCTTTTGGTTATTGGATGAGTTCAGCAATTCCAGCTTTACCCTCTATTTCTCATCTTGACTCCTGTAGCTTACTGGGTGAGCAGGAAGGCTGTAAAGCCAGGCACTGGTAGGAAGTTTGATGTGCAGCTCTCTTGACTCCCACTACCACTCTCAGGAGCAGCATCATGACGGCAGCCCTTGGTGGGTTTGCTCTTGCAGTTGGCTGCCTCTCCTTGGGGTATCTGGTACCGTAGCGAGGGGGAAGTGAAATCTCTCTTCACTGGCAAAAGAGGCTTTGTGTGAAAGCTTTTGCTCAGAGAATGGCCTTTTCGAAGAGGCTCCGAAAGGAGATGGCTGCAAGTTGACCTGTTCTCCTAGAAGTCATTGAGTGGCTACTCTCACATCCAAATCAGAAATGGAACGCCTGTTTCCGTGAGCAGCTGAAAATGCCCCGGGGTACGGTCAGCTTTCTAAGAAGTTTCAACACCTACTTACCGTGTTTCTTCCCTTATCTCCCTCTGGCAATCCGAGGTCATGGGGAACCCCTTTTTTTCATGGGGTCGAGCTGCAGATTGAAAAACCCACTGCAGTTGATGGTGAGCAGGTTTCTGTTTTGACTTTTCAATTCATATCGCTGAAGACAAATTTTATTAGTAAAATCTCGGGCAACTCAGCAGTGGATTTTTAGGCTCTGAGTGGGTGCCTGGAGCTGCATTTCTTTGAACTGTCTTTTAGAGGAACTGCAGCTGTATAAATGGATGAAGACTGTGGAAAGAAACTATAAATATGGTTTTATTAAGGTGGGTTTTTAAATCAAAGTGACTTTCTGAAATATTTTAATGACCTTTGAAAACTATTTTCCAGTTCTTTCCAACAGCGATGTTACTTTTCAGGGATGGGGAGGGAGGGCGATGTTCTGGAGGGAACTGTGGCTATTGCACAGATGGCAGTGGATGGGGCAGTGCCTTTTCCATGAGACTCTGTAACCTTAACTGGACAGGCAACTTAAAATTGCCCAGGGCTAGCATGCGTCTTCTGCTCCTAGTTTTCATGGTACAAAACGTTTTACAGGGCTACACAGATACTAGGATGGTTTTGGGAGTGGAGCAGTGAGATTTGGAGACATTTCCTGGTTGCCTGCAGCTTTTTTCAGTGGGCAGTGTTGGATTGTGCCTTACCAGGAAAGTGGCAAATTCACTCAGTATATGTTTTCTTGCTAGAAGTGAATTCAAAACAATGATTTAGCACATAAAAAATGTGCTAGCGAAGCTTGATGATGGTTTAGTGCCTTCTGTTCTCCTCATGTTCTTGTCACAGATGGTTTAGACTCTCTTTGCTTAAGTACATACGGCAGGTATCCGAAGTTCACGAGCCCACTGGTACTTTGAGTTGGCTGTCCTGGAAGTTGGATGGGGTGGGTTCAGTGAGCAGCACTGAACTCTTGATTCCTTAGCAGCTGGGAGCTAATGGAAGTGTAGAAGAAGCTGGGGCTTTGAATCAGAAAAGACATGGCCATTGCAGCTGAAACACAGCTCCATCTCTCCCCATCTCGGTGACTCCAAAGTGGGCTTCGGTGAAAAGCAGACAAATGTAGAGTGAAAGAGCACAGCAGAGAGAGCGGAGCAGGGGGTGGATAGAGGGATGTGGGTGGTCGCCAGGGCTAACCCACTGGCAGTTCTGTCTTGCTTATCCTCTGCCATAAGGGCATGTTTTTGAGGAGAACACTGGACAAGGTTCTTCACTGACTCCCAAGGCCATAGCATGAAGGAAATCATTCAGAAAGCTGCTCGGTAGTAGTCCAAAGAGAGCAAAAATAGCTGTGATGGAAGCGGTTTTCCTCAGGGCACGGGGACAAGGGGACGTGCACGTGTACGTGTAATGGGTGTGTAGAAGAGAAGGTGCTGGAGTGCAGCACCCAGAGGTGGTCTGAGCTCCATTTCCATCCGGCACACGGCACAACCTGACATGAGGAGGCCTTGTAGCAACCTCAGCGTTCCGTTTCAGGAGACAGAGGTGTTCCAGATGCCCCGTACCATCATTCTAAAAAGACCTTTGTTTTTGGCACAAAGGTAACTCCCCCCTCCCCTTTTTTTATTTTTTAATTCAAGTGTCACATTTTACCCGCTTGCAGTTTCCTGCGTGTATGTTTTGGCTGTTGACCAGGACCTCGGGCTATGTGTGCTCATCTGGTTTTGATAAAACATTGAACTTAGACAATACATCTTCTTGGACATTTCTTCCTGTTAGATTCGAGTGCGATACAAAGCACCCAGTACTTGATCGGTAGCAGACGCTGTTTTTATCAAGCGTTGCTGGATGTTCATTAGCCATGAAAGGTGGGTGCTTCCTCTTCTGAGCCCTTTCTTTAGCCACTAGAGCAAAGCCCTGGGCTGTAAAGTATAGTGCCCTTTTGAAGTCCATATTCATGGGCTAGTCTGTAACACCTAAGCTATTTGGCTGGTGTTTATTTTGCTTCTTGTACAGTCTTGTTAGTCTGCGAAGAGAGGTGAAAGGCTTATGAGACACTGACCAGTGGCAGATGGATGGGAGTAGCAGCCTCATTTAAAGCCATCACCTCGTCCTCATGTTTAGGGAGCATTTAAGGAACAGGAGAATTTGCAGTGCAGTAATATATTGGGTGAAAAGCTGAGTTAAAATAACATTTCTCATGGTCTGCCCAAGGAGCATCTGTGGCCTGTGTGACTGTAGGGAGTTTGCCAGCCTCTGCAATGCACTTAATATCCCTACTGTATGCAAGGAAAGGATGCATCATGTCCGTGTTTAGGAGGCAGTGATCTAAAACATGAAGAAAGGTACTCCTCTCACTGAAGTTCGTCTGTCTGCCTGGCTACTTACTCATCTAGTGCTTGTTTGCACTGGTCATCTGGGCTCCCCGTGGGAGGAGGGTGAGGTAGAGTAGGAAGAGGGAGATCCCAACAGGGATATCTCCAGAGGACTGGGCATCCCTGCCTGGGTTGGATGCCTGGCTTGGACTGTGGTGTGTTTCCACTGTCACCAGCTGGTGCAGCACTGTATTAGGGATGCTGAGCTTGGGATGGATGTTCTGTCTGTGTGTTAGCACCATCCTGCAGACAGGAATCGCCTTAAATCCAGGTACTGGTGTATCACAGAACGTTTGGAGTTGGAAGGGACCTTGAAAAATCATCTAGTCCAACCCCCCTGCCAGAGCAGAGTCACCTAGAGCAGGTCACACAGTGTAGTTCCCCCTGCCAGCGCAGCACTGCGTGTAGCCTTGGTCTGCCAATGTGGGCACCACAAGCTGCTTCTACCTCAGGATAGCAGCCTGCCCATAGCCCTTCCTGTCATAGAGTCATTTAGGTTGGAAAAGACCTTCAAGGTCATTGAGTCCAACCATTAAACTGGCACTGCCAGGTCATCACAGAGCCATGTCCCTCAGCACCACACCTACACACCCTTTAAATACCTTTGGGGTTGGGGACTCTGCCACTGCCCTGGGCAGCCTGGGTCAGTCTTTGACAACCCTTGTGGGGAAGAGATTTTTCCTAGTATCCAACCTAAGCCTCCTCTGCAACTTGAGGTCATTTCCTCTTGTCCTGTTGCTTGTTCCTTGGGAGCAGAGCCCAACACTCCCTGGCTCCAACCTCCTGTCAGGAGCTGTCAGAGCCAGAAGGTCTCCCCTGAGCCTCCTTCTCTCCAGGCTGAACAAGCCCAGGTCCCTCAGCTGCTCCTCCCAGGACCTGCTGCATTTCCAGTGCTGTCCCAGTGTCCAGCTCACAGCACTCTTACAGCAGGAGTGGTTTGTATGTAGGAGTGAAATGGGTGAAACTCCAGGGATGATACCAAATGAAGTAGTTTCTCGTGCTGTTGGGCAGCCTGTGTCACAGGGGAAGATAAAAGATACTCAGATTTACAGACTGCCATTGCTGGAGGTCTTAGCCTGACCTCAGCATCTGACAGACGTGTTTATCCAGAGTGAGAGAGCCTGGGAGGCACCACATGGACCTCTTTGTTCTCAGCTTTTTTATCCCTTTATGTCTCACCTCCCTTCCTTCATCCTGACTGAGACTAATGTTGCGTGCAGCCCTTCGCAAGCTCCCTGATAGATCCAGTTAAAATACCTCGTTCTTGTAGCAAATGTGAGGGTTGAGCCGTTGAACCTTCAGCTGGAGGGCTGCAATCCTGAAGCTTTTTTTTTCTGTCCTGGTTCTGGGATTACAGGGATTCAAAACTGAGATGGAACACTTAAACTTTTATGGGAAAGGCTGGTAGAACTTAACATGTTATTCGATTTTCAGCAGATTTTTGCTCAATGTGGAATTGAATCTTGCAGCCTTAAATACTAGACTCCAGTAAATAACCATGGTAGAATCCCATTTAATTTGTATGAGCTGCACCCCCTAAAATCCTCTAGGCTATTTGAACAGATGACAAGCCAAAAATGTAGCTTTCTTTCCTGATTTTCCAGCTGTGCAAATTCAGCCTTGGGTATTAAAAAGACTAAGTCTTGTTATACTTTTTCTGTCTCGTGCATCTTGACCAATTTACTCGAATTATCAAAGATCTGGTTCTCAGGGTGTTGTAACTAACAAGTGCTTTTTTCTTCATATCTTAATCCTCAAAGGCAAGAGAGAACTCTCAAAGGAAGAGTTGACTGAGGAGACCTTTGGTGACACTGAAACACATGATGTACCTCCATGAGATGTGTCTCCAGGTCCTGAGGTTAGATGGCAGCTGACAATGTTCATTAATGATACACAGGATGAGGGAGGATCCTGCTTCTATTCCCTGTATTGATTGTTCCCCTGACTGTAATGAGATTTTAGTTTTGCTGGTACCAGACGTATATGGAACAAGAAGAAATTCACAGTCGAGCTTCCATTTTTTTTGAAGCATCACTCATCTGAGCCATCTCTGATGTAAAAAATGAAGTTGCTTTAGAGAAACCATACAGAACCTTTGTCAAGACTTACATGAAATACTGCTGGGTCCTAATAATAACTTCTAGCTGGAAAATCTTGGCATCCTGCAGTTTAGGAAAGGACTTTAAAATTCACCTTCGGTTTTTGGGCAACAGGCAAAACATGTGGCTCTGTTTAGGAGCTATTTTCGTTAAAGCTTGACAATACAGGATGATAAAATACAGCTGCATTGTTTAAACTTTCAATTTAATTTCTGGTTTGTGTCCAAGTTGTTTCATCAATATGGCGCCATTCATTTCAAAACAAAGCTCTTGGAAGGGTCTCCATTACCCCACCATTGATCAAGAGGGTGTTAAAATCTGGGGCCTAATTATGTTCCTGGCCCGTTTGGAATTTCAAAATTGGATTTTTTGTAACTGTTAAATTTGCAATCAGGGTAACTTTCCACGACAATTAGAATTATTAGAGCTTTTGTTGCCAGGGGATTACAACTAATGGTGATGGTTCACTTTTCAAGGCTGTGTCAGTGTCAAAGGCAACACGTGTCTTGAAGAAGAGCCATTTGACTACAGCGTTGTCTCTACTTAACTGCACCCACATGTCTACTACTGTTCCAATCATTTCTGTCCATCCTCCAGGGCTGAGTTGTTGCCACGACCTCTACTGCCAGCTCTGCAGATAGAATTAACTGCTGGGTTCTGCCTTGTTGTCAAATGGGACTTGTGAAATTGTGACCTGAGCAAGTTCATCCTTGACTGTTTCACTTGAGCTGAGCTTGGTGAGGGCCAGTACTCAACAGGCTGGTGCTGCTGCTGATCTTGGTCAGTTATTGCTTTGAAGCTTTAGAATGAGCCAAACATAAATATCTCTACAGCCTATCTGGCTGAACGCTCTCTCTTCTCAGCCTGGCTGGTACCTCACAGCTGCATAAGGTCCTGCCTGGGGCTGTAATGTTGGGGAAGTGCTGAACTTGGGAGGTTTGCCCGGTCAAGACTTGGTCTAGCTCTGCAAAAGTGTACAAAAAGATATTGGGGGGGGGGGGTGGGGGTGGTGGGAGAAAAAATAAGTTACAACAGCAAACAAAAGCATCCAAAGCCACATTGCAGCTGAGACATCCACTCTGTGCTGCCTTTTTCACTGTGGACCAGGTTTCTGCAGACACGTGGTACCTGAGCCCGAGCGCTGGCGCAGGAGGGTCTGTGCTCACCGGAGAGCAAACGCGTACAGAGAAACTTTCCTTGCCTGGTGCCCAACATCTGGTTTAGAGGCATCTGTTTGAGATGCAGATGACCTTCTGTTGGCCTGTTGATGATGTCAGGAGATTTTTGCCATCAGCTTCAAGTTTTAGGGAAGCACTGACTGTCTAATGAACCACTTTCCAGCGGCAGTTAAATTTGCCCCCTTTGCCATGCCTGCTGTTCCTCCCACCCCTGCTCTGCCGTTTCTGCTTCACTCAGGCAGCCACATGATTTGAGGAAATGATCTTCCTGGAAAATAATAAATGAAGTGTTTTTTTCAGGTTGGGTTATTTTTCAGCTTTCCTATCTGGTGTAATATCTCTCGGTGAGGTGGAGGCACGCTTCTTAAAACAGAGGTGGCAGCTTCTTACAGCAGTTAAGTGGTAGTGCTGCCTGGTGTCAAACTACCAACTCTGGTTTTAACCAGGGAGCCAGAGCCTGCCTTTTCCTTTTTAACACTTACCTGGAATGCCTCTGTCCACTGGTGTGTATTTACCTGAATAGTTTTTTGACAAAAAGCTCTGGAATATAACTCCATTGATACAGGATCTGAGTTGTTCAAACCCCTAGTCCTGCAGAAAGTTTTCCCTCCAAGAAAGAAGGAATGTAATCAATTCTGTTTAATTAAATCAGCCTAAACTAATTGTCAGCTAATAAAATGGTGTTGGTCAGCTCATAAAACAGAAACGAAGATTAAAAGAGTAATTGCCACGAACAGGTGGTAACTCTGTTTCCAAGTTAGACCACATTACTCTCTGGCACTGGGTCTCTGAGAATACCTCATATTCTAGGGTTTTTTTTTTTTAAATGTTTATGAAACTTATAAAATATAGGGCTCATTTTATAACCAATTTTCTATCTTACCTGCCAAGAGCAGTGGGGGTTGAGCCAGCACAAGGCGGATGCAGAGTTTTAGGCAGTTGTCCAGAAATGGATTCCCTACACAGGGCTGTGGAATACATTTCTACCTTTGATTGGCCTTTCTTGTGTAATTCTTGTGATTTAGTTATCTTCTTTCATGTTGCTGTTACACAAAATCCCTTGTAAACATGCTTTTGATGTGATTGATCTTGACCCAGCACTGTTGTGCAAAGGGAGAAACTCCCTGTGCCGCACTGTTGGGTGCTGCCTAAGTCGAGATGGATCTTGAGTTAGTAACAGGACTCCTCTGGATTTGGCCCTTGGTGTTTCTGTTGACTCTGCAGGTCTCACAGAAGGCCTAAAACATTTATCTAATTTTAACTGGAGAGGACTAAACTGGGATCTTTTATCTGCTCCTCAAAGCAGAAGCAGAACTCGGTGGTTTGTAGTTGCCGTTAGTGATGGAATAATGAAAGAAAATTTATTGCACAGTGATTATTACATTATTCAGTAGTGAAAAACTGTGGTTCTGAGAAATTTGTTGTGGTTTGTACTTAGTGTAAGTGCTCTGTGGTGATGCAGGGGCTTCAGAACCACAGTGACTTGTTGCACTGTTTGTATCTTATATCTCATACCCATTTGCTGTGACCACTCATTCCCAGAAATCTCAGGCAGGATGCATTCGGTTGCTCTTATGTTAGTCCTCAAACCTGGCAAGGCATTGAAAGACTAAATTAATTGTGTCTTTGACATCAGTCCTCCTCTTTCAGAGGGCATGATGACAGAACAGCGTGACTGATACAGCTGCACCGATCCAGCTCTTTGGGGTGCTGGCTGCAGTGACAACCTCGGTTAAAAGGGGATGCTCCAGGACAAATCCCCACCTGAGACTTTCAGTGCAATTTCACTGAGTGCAAAGGATGAACTCTGTGGCCTTGTAGCCTCCAGCATCTTGTCTGGGGGCTTTACCTGGTTTTAATTTTCTGCCACTTACTGCTTTGGGACCTCAGGTTGGCCAGATTTGGTGTTAGGGTTTTAAGAAGTGAAGCTCGGCTTGCTTTTCTCTGCACTGATGTCCCCTTCCCCGACATGGAGGGCAGTTGCTGTGCTCCAAGATAACTAATTTCTAGGCTCTTTGTGACTTGCCTGTGATGCTTTCTCGGGGCTAGCATCTGCCCTGGATAGCTGAGCTTTGCTCTGGCTTCTCTCAGAAGGCAAAGGATAGGAGTTTCCCTATCTGGCTGTCTTGGAGAGGTGGGGGAGGTGCTAGAGCTGCACCCTAGTCCTCACTTGCAGTCATGTCTGCTGTAGCAAAGACAGCAAGCAGAGCGTGTTGTTGGCTTGTCTTCTGTGGAGCAGGGCACTGCTGTGGCTTAAGACACAGCTGTTACCCAGGGCAAGATGAACCAGAGTTAGAAACTCATCAGGAAGGGTCAGGAACTGGAATATCTGGAGAGAGGTTTCTGTGGGAGGCTGGGACTCCCCTGTCCAACTCCTGCTGAGTTTGTTTGGGAGCTTGCAACTGCTGCTCACACAGAAGCAAAACTGGCCCTGGCTGTGCACCAGGGCACTCTCAGTGAGTACCGTGTTTTTTACCTTTGCACTTACTGGAACACCCAGAAACACCCAGATCCAGCTTGCTGCCCTGGTTTAGGATGTGTCCTGGATCCCCACTTGCCTGCAGCCAGACGTGAGGTTGCGGTAGATGCTGACATGGCTTGGAGCTGGCTGGCACTGGTAACACGTGCTGGACAGGCTGCAGCATCACCTTCTCCTACAGGACTTCCCAGCAGCAGGCATTCCTGGCTCCCAGTGCTGGAGCTGGGGGGCTGGAAGCAGTGTGAGCGGTGCAGCACATGCTGTGTTCACTCGTCTGAACAAAGCCATGGTGGGACTTTATGGGAACATCCCTTTGGGTCTCTGATCTGATTTACCATGTCCTTGCCAAATGAGTATCACTTGAAACCCAAAATCTTGGGTTAAACCAGCTGAAGAGATTCCTCACGTTGGCGATCCTGTGAGGGGCTGGGGGATGGGTCTCTGAGACAGAACTTCTTCAAGAAGAATGGAATAAGGTAGAGCTGGTGTCCACTTGGGGCAGTCTCCTGTTCACCCACACATCCCATGCTTGCCCTACGTTATGGAAACGGCTGCTGAGAGCCACACCAGCAGCCACATCACAAATTCCCTCCAAGGACAGGGTTAGGAGGAATGTAACCCAGGCGACCATGGGGCTGGACATGGCCCTTTGCATGCTGCTTGTGTGCCTTAAAGCTTGAGGTCACCCAGGAGAGCTGCAGGAATATTAAAGCATCATCCCTCCCATGTGGGTTTCAGTGACTGTTTGGGGGTCTTAAGGGACTCCAGGCCCTGTCCAGGTCTGCGCCGGTGTCGTTGCACCAACATCTCCCATTCCCCCCAGTGAAGATGAGGAGGAGGACAATAAGCAAGCCTGCTGCTCAGCTTTCCAGGCATCTGCACAAAAACTGACAAGGACCCCCAAAGTAACAAAAACCACATTCAAAGCAATTATCTGATCTTGTTTGTTTGTTTTTAATATCATGTTCCTAGACACTGGTACAACAAACACACCCTTGTAAAGTCTTGTAACAGTTGGTTGTAGTTAGTATCTTCAGGATGATTTTGTGTGTGCTGATCATGACTAATATACATCACTGCAGTGTGACCGTCATCCTCCAGTGCTCGGGGAGATTTTTGGTACTCAGACAATTATTGCCTTGGCTTGTTTAGCATTTTTCATTTCCCTTTTTCACCCTTCCATGCAAGGAAACACAGATCCCGATTTGCTCACGTTGTGCTTTCCAGATGAAAATGCTTTGTAGTTCACAGACTTAAATAATTAGGTCTTCGCAAACCTCGGACTGGTTTACAAAGGCGGCTGGAGTCTTCGTCTCTGGTTTTACACTTGGAGACAGAAAAATCTCCAGGGGTAAGGTAACCAGCTGGGGTCAGGCTGCCCCTCTGAAGTTTACTCTGGTTTTCTAAATGTTAGGAGATGCTGCTGTGCCCAGACTGCTGAAGGTTCTTCCCCCGACTCGATTCCTTCTCTTGTCCTCACAAATATTTGATTTACCACATGTACCAGCCACTGGGAAGGTGCCGGCTTCCTCTTCCCAGCGCTCAGCCAAAATCCTTGAACCTGGGACCTCTTTTTTCCCCCAGAGCGTAAAATCGAGGCAATAACTGCCAATATCAGAAGAAAAACCCCCCAAACCCCCCCAAAATCAAACCAACCTGCAGCCCTTTTTTCCACCCTGTTCTGTTCAGTAGGTTCTTCCGCCGTTGTGTTTCTTGGAAGCATCATCTCCAGTTGAGGCAGGAGGCTCTTTTACGGGCTCGGTTCAGCGCTTTGAGAGCACGAGCCTGAGATGCTTTGCCGTGGGTGGGAAGATGGGGGGGAGGGAAGTGTTGGCAGGAGCCGAGCGGGAAGAGCGAAGATGCTTTTGTTCCCCACTGAGTTTTTACTCCGCGAGCCGAGCACGCTGCTGAACCGCCGCGGCCGCGGCGGTTCAGCAGCGTGCTCGGCTCACGGAGTGAGGATTTGCCACGTGCCCGGTGATAATTTCCTTATCTCCCCCCCCGCAGGTTCATCCGGCCACCAGCACGGTTACTTTTCCAACCGGGACCGTAAGTGGGCAACACGAACGTGATGGAAAATGCAGAGTCTAAGAGCGAAGCGGGTGCAGTCCGGGGAGCGGGGCCGCGGTAGCCGGGGAAGCCCTTTGCTTGTGGGTGGGGGTCTGGGTGTCTCTGCTTGCTCTTTGCCTCAGTTTCCCTCGAGGGGTCGAGAAATGGAGCTGGGAATCATAGAATCATAGAATGGTAGGGGTTGGAAAGGACCTTTAGATATCATTGAGTCCAACCTCCCGGCTCAAGCAGGATCACCTAGGGCATGTCACTCAGGAACTCATCCAGATGGGTTTGGAAAGTCTTTGGAGAGACTCCACAACCTCTCTGGGCAGCCTGTTCCAGGCTCTGTCACCCTCCCAGGAAAAAAGTTCCTCCTCACTGATTTAGGTGATCCTGCTCTGGTAGGGGGGTTGGACTAGATGATCTTTCTAGGTCCCTTCCAACCCCCAACATTCTATGATTCATGTTGAGGTGGAACCTTCTATGCTCAAGTTTATCCCCACTGTTGCTTGTCCTATTGCTGTCACTACAGAAAAGAGCCCGGCCCCTTCATTTGACACCCACCCTGCAGATATTTATAGACATTAATAAGATTCTCTCTCAGTCTTCTCCTCTCAAGACTGAAGAGCCCCAGTTCCCTCAGTCTTTCTTCATAGGGGAAATGCCCCACTCCTCTCAGGCTGGGGGAATTGCCTGGGCTGCACCCAGCGGGCACCTGGGAAGGGCTGTCCTCCTGCTTGGTCTTTCCTCATTTTACCTTGGGTCGCTGTCTGAGAGGGGACACCAGGCTCCACAGATGCTGGGTCTATCCCAGGGTGCCTGTTGTGCTCTCCTCCTTGCAATTAAAACTCATCCCGGTGTTTTCCCGGAGCTGCTCATGCTCCTCATCGATCTTTGGGGGTGGTATGTTGAGAAGAACCAGAAGGGAGGTCAGCTGGATCGAGTGGGTGCTGCAGAGTGCTCAGAGGGAAGGTGGTGGTGGCCTCGTTTGCAACTGCAGGCTCTGCTCTGAGGAGAGGAGATGTTCATCAGCCATTGGCCTCCAGCAGCCTGGTGTCTCCTCATGTCCGAGTGTTTTCATGACACTCACCCTGGTGGCCCTGAACAGCCTCCCTCTGAGAAAACTGAGATGGTTTTAAAGATGGACAGTGACCAACAGCTCATCTCTTGCTTTCTGGCGCATGAACTGTCTGGCTCTGAACTGATGGCAAGAGTGGCCTGCAGGCGCCCTGGTGCATCTGCAAAAGCCCACCCAAGGCTTTCAGTTCGACCGTATCTCTCCAGTGATGGTTAATCAATGAGAAGCAGGAATTTACATGGGAGTCTTTGTACCTGATGGCCATGTGCAGACTTGGTGGAGGATGAAAATCACGGGACCTTTGAAACATCACATATGCTCAGCAGACGGGTTGCTCCGGAGGGCTGAGCACATGTGATACTCTGAAGAGCTCACGCTGCTCTGCCTCTTTGCTCTCCTTGCTGAACGCACACTCAGCAAGAAAAAAGAGTGTCCCATAGCCCAAAAGCTCCTGTGAAGCTTTAAATTAGGAGAAGAATCTGCCTTTCTGCCCCTGCCTCTGTTGGAGACTGCTTCGTGCTCTAGATGCAGTTCATCTCTTTGTGTGCGCTGCCCACGGGGGGTACGGAACATGCCTCTGGTTCCTCATCAAACGCAGTCGTTCAGTGTAAGACTTGGCTCTTTGCCCTGGGCTCAGCTGGAGTGGGCAGGAGCCAAGCAGGGTAGAGATGGCAGCCAGGGAAGGTTGGGTCTCAAACCTGCGGTGCTGCCTCCCTTGGGTGCCACCTGGAAGCTGAAGATGCCCAACACTCGCTGCAGAGACCATTTGGAGTGTGTAATGACTTCTGGTCCTCCCTTGAACTTCTTAGTTTCTATTGTATCAGAAAAAAAACAAATGTCCAAATAGAGGAGTCAGTCACAGCCCTTCTGGGAGGGAAGGATCCTTCAGTTCTTGTTACTGTCCTTGTTCTCATCCATGTTCTCTGCCATGGTTGGGGATGCTGTTGGTCACTCCTGTAACTTGAGCGTGTCCCGGCACACGAATGAACTTATCACATTGGCCCTCATTCTGGAGCTGCCACGCAGAGGAATGAAATGTCATGTCCAAGGACACGTGGGAAACTGTTCTGTCAGCAAGAATTATATCTAAATTTCCTGCAATCCTTACTATTGGTCCCACCCAAGACCAGTCTTGTTCCTGGATTGTCTTTTTAAAGGGTGATTTGTTTCTTTTGTTTCTCTCCACTTTGTGCTTCAGTTTCCCCGTTGTTGACTGTGGCACCCAACCTCTGTCCTGTTGGGTGTCTGTAGAGGGCAGGAATAGTCCTGCCCCCTGCACAGCACAGCCCTCTGAGGAGACAAGGTATTAAATGATTGTAAAATGTGGCTTCCTTCATTGTGCACTTCCATGCACCTTTAAGGTTCCATCCAGACAAAAGCTATCCAGACAAAACCAGTGCTATTCTTTTCCTGCTAACCTGACAATGGGGGCTAGAGGATTTAGGCTGCGTTTTTAGAAGTTGGGTTTTTTTCTGACTATGCAAGGAATCCTCCTTATCAGCAATTTGGCCTAGGATTCCTCTAATTGTCTTTTGATTGAAGATGTTTCCTGCTGTGGTTCGCTTTTAGCCATTTGGTTTCCAAGTGCTACACTGATTTTGGGGCTGTAGGCTAAAACTCCTTGGCAGTCTGGGGCCAGACAGCAAGACAGGGATGGTTGCTCCTCATGGAGCTGGGCTTGGCTTTTTGAGATCTGGGGAGGGGAGATGAGTGTTCTGAAAGGAATGAAAAGTGCAGGAGGGGTTCCACAACTTCCCTGGAGACTAGATGACAAAATATGTGCGGTGTAGGGCATACGTGGCACTGCATGACACGAGGATTTGCTCTTCTGTTGGTTTTTTTTTCAGAAGGAAACATGCCAGATAAGCAAAGAGCAGGTAGACTCGGGGCAGGAGCACTGCAAAATCAGCTCCTTCCAACTGAAACATTCACTAACTTTGATATAAGCAGGCCCCAGAGGGAATAATGGAGAGCTAAAAATGAAGTCTGTTTTAAGTTGCAGTAGAAATCTGACTGCAGATGTCTTTCTATCTCTTCAAGCTAAAGAAGTTGAAAATTTTCTGACACAAGTACCTGGATTGCTTGAGGTTGGTCACGGGCTTTTTCTATCCCTTGGTGGTCTGCATCCCACCGTCTTGAGACTGTAACTCCAGGCATCTGGCCCACTGTCTTGGGCAAAGTGTGAGAGTAATACGGGGCTGTGCTTAGGTACTAGAAGTGCTTCAGAAGTGTGAGTTGCTGCTGTATTTCTAGAAGGTATAGAAAAGGCTGTTTTCTATAACGCTGAGACGTTCCTCGCAGGCTCGTAAGTCCTACAGTGTGGGGAGATCTGCAGATGCTTCTGGCCACACTCAGGCACTTTCAACCCTGCCCAAGGTGGGTGTCTCTGCCTGGTGTTTGCTATTGGCTCTTTCTAAGCCTTCAGCCCATCAGAAACTGGAGTTTCAGGGACTAAAGTGGAATTTAAACTATCTGAATATAGTCCTTTGTGTCAAATCAAATGATTTGTTAAAGCGAGGCCAGATTTGTGGGGAGAATCAATCTTTTTTATTAGATCAACTGATGTGGAAAAAGCAGACAAACTTTCAGGCATATTAACCCTTCTTCTGGCTTGCATTTGTATTTCAGGAATGGAGGGACCTGTCTACCAGGGCAGGCTGTGCCTTAGGACACGCATTCACAGCAACCATTTTAGAACCAGTGTCTGATCGCAGACATGGGTGGCATTTTTGGGGCATGCCTGTACACTTTTTTTGGGGGGAAGGACTTGTCTCCCTCTGTGTTTGGACACTGGATGTTACTACCCAACGAATAAAGGGCTCTGCTCTGCAGCTGACTCATTGTGCAAGTCTGGGGCTAATTATTGAATCCCTCCGTGCCTCAATTTCCATCTGTGAAATGTCACAGATGCCCACCATTCATAAATCGCTTTCAGATTTCCAGATGAGGTGCTGTGGAAGTGTAGAAGAGCGTTAGTTTATGCACATTGTGCTAGAGTATAATAGAAACCACATGCAAGAGAAGAGCCTCCCAGATGTGTCTCCCTCAACTGCGAAAGGCAAGGCCTGGGCTGATGATTTAGCGCAGCACTAATTGGGCTAAAAGAGGAGATTGCTTTTGTACTGATGCAATTGTCACCATTAAAGCCCTCATTTACCAACAATTTTTGGAGATAGCCCAGTTATTTCCCATTGAGGAGAGCTGTGGAGTCTTGGGCTTCGAAGCCCAGCAGTTTACAGCAAACGGCGATGTTTTCATAGCATCCCCCACGCTGGCTGTCCTCACACTTCTGGAAGGGGACCATTCCATTGTTTATTTTGAATGTGCATCTTGCTTGGCCCGTAGCTGCACTTCGCACTTCTTCGGCTTTTGCAGGCTGCAAGCTTTGGGGCTCATCCTAATCTCAAGGCAGAGGCATTTGGCCGAGTCGCTTCCGTGGCCATTCCTGGGTGTTGCGGACGCAGGAATCCACGGTCAGCGATAAGAAAGTTGCTCCTGCGGCCGCAAGCGAGCGAGTGCCTGGCAGCTGCTCAGCCTTTAGTCAGTTCTCAAAGTTTAAAAGATTTGTGGGCTGTGATTGGTTTGAGTTTGGGCAATTAACTTTGGTGGGAATTGCTCGAGAGCGTCTTCCAGACACTTTTCACGCAGAAAGATGAACTTAAACAGTTAAGAGCTTTGATTTTATTAAGTGCCCTCGAGTTTCCTGCTCATGCTGTTGGGGTTAAACTCTCAGTGGGTATGAAATCTAATCAGGGCTCCTCCGACTGCAGGAGAATTGTGGTTGCTCCTTCCAGTTGCAATCTGGCCCTGTGCTTGTCTGGAAGCGCCAACGTCACCGCTGCTGCCAGCGGCATCGTGTGGCAGCCGGCACCCGTGACTGTGCACCGGGCCTCGGGCTGTGCGTTTCTGAAAGCCCTCGTCTGAGGTTATTTGCCAGTGTATTGTTGCCTGGTGCTCAGAAGTGATTCTTGATGCTGAGCTCTCGTGAGAAGAAGGTGCGGGGTTAGGGGGGGAGGAAGGTGTCTCTGGAGATAGCCAGTTCTTTCTGGGTGTATTGCAGATGAATTGCGCCATTCTGCATTTGTCCATTTTGGCCTCGCTTGCTGTTCCCCCCCCCTTCCTCATCAGTGCTCAGAGGGAGGGTCAGAATTCATCGTCAAATCCTCCACAGCTGGAAGAGTAACATAATCTTGAGGCTGAGTGCGTGGGGTGACAGGCGTGGGAGAGAAGATTGGCTGACACCCAGCCTTACCCAATGCTTGCCATGTTCCAGGAGGAATCTCCCCGGATACCGGGCCTTCATTCCTGGGTCTCAACTTGCCATGTAAGGCATTTTTAAGGACAGTTTCAAGG
Organism: Todiramphus chloris collaris; assembly: GCA_025345505.1. Taxonomy (NCBI): domain Eukaryota; kingdom Metazoa; phylum Chordata; class Aves; order Coraciiformes; family Alcedinidae; genus Todiramphus; species Todiramphus chloris. The sequence continues at coordinate 663,017 of JANVCC010000094.1, read as the reverse complement.
TGGAGGCGGCTAGAACCTCAAACTGAAGCTCCTCAAACTACCACCAGCATGATGGCTCTTAGGGGAGACACATCCTACAGTGCTGCTTGTTGTGTAGATGTAAACCAGAGAAGGGACAAGTAGGTAAATTGTGAATAGGGGCTTGGTCCCATCAGAAAGCAAATTGATCCCCTGATTTGGGAAGTGTTTGGTGAGTTTTGGATTAAAATAACATGATGTGGGAATTCTGGGAAACATTTTGATTCTGGATACCCTCTGATTTTTTGTTGTAAAATGAGTTAGAGAAGTAGCTGTTTTGAAGAGCACAAAATCTGAAGCTGAAATGTGCCTGTCTAACCCCAAATGGATGTTTCCTTCACTCATTTTGTTTCGCCCAGAAGTTAACAAGGAAACAACAACAAAACCAAAGCAAAAAGCCCTTTGCACAGCCTGGTGTGAGCCACCAATCTGCTGCAGGGGTTCCGGGGACCAGAGGAGAGGTTTGTTGGGTCTCCTGACTCCCCAGTGTCCCTGCGTGTCTCAGACAACAGAATCACAGCTGCAGAGAGACGTGGAAGGGATTCCTCTCTCTGGTGCCCAGCTCTGTAAGGACCATTGCAGGGCTCAGTGGGATTTAGGTCAAGGCCAGCAAAGGGTGATCAGCAGAATCAGGCAGAGTAATGGTCCTCGAGAGACTATCTCGTGTCCTTGAACCACTGCGCTGCAGCTCCCAAGTGTGAAGTGTTGATCTTCAGCCTCGTGCAGGGCATTGGAGGGGGGGTGGAGGGGCCACGTAGACCCCCAGGAAAGAGTGGAGTGTGGGAGAGTGGTCAAACCACGGTGGGTCGGACCTGCAGCTGAAATGTCAACATGGGAAATCAAAGCCTTGCAAAAGTGCCCCTGGCAATAGTTGTAGTAATAATTATAATGATGATGAGAGTGCACGTGTTGGAGAAAGCTTGGGCAAACACAGTGTTTTGATGTTCAGAGAGCCAAATTCTTCTGAATTTAGCCCATCCTTTTCAGTTGCTTAAATGATTGTTTTCCTCATTGGTCTTGGCAATTGGTCTCCTCATTTTTTGTCTTGGCAAAAGGAAGCCAGTGCTGAATGTGATGGATGAGGAACCACGAGTGCTTGACTGAGCGTCCTGAACATCACGTCTTTATGGGTTACAGGAACTTTGTGCAGAGAGAAGGTGTCTAACCCTAGAGGTGTCTTGCAGCCTTTCAGGCTGGAGTGTAAGAAAACTCAAAGCAGGGCTAGAATTTAATGTCAGAAATCCAAACTGGAAACAAGATGCGGGTCTTTTTTATACAATGGTTCGCTTTGGATGCAGTTCACTGAAGAAACTGAGGTTGTCTGGCTCCAGGGTGTCTTTCTGAAAGACATACTCCAGTTAAGCACACGTTGTTTGGCTCGAGACTGTGAGAGATTCTCTGACCTGTGATACACAGGTGCAGAACCACTGCTTTAGGAGTCCCTCCAGACTTTATGGTGGGCCTCGATGCGAATGTTTCCTTTTGTCCTGTCTGCTTCCTTATTTCATGATACATTACACCATATTTTGCCTGCATTTTTCCCCTGATTGCTTCTCCCAGCAGGGAAAAGCAGTAGGGGATGTGAAACCATCTGAATTCGAGATGAACTTGCAAGCATAGTGGAGTTCCCACTCATGCTTGAACTGGGGTTTAAGGAGTTAGCCAGGTCCCTTTAGGTGTCACTCCATGTCGTGGATCAGGATGCGGTAGCAAAGTGAGTCTGGTTCAGTGATAGTGGGTACCAAGCGCTGAATTTTGGTGTAGTGAGAACTGGACCAGAGAGAGGAGGAGAATGTCTTCCCCCAGGGAAGGGCTCAGTGCCCTTGGCTTCCTTGGCTGGAAGGCAGGTGGGCTCCCTCCTTTTACTCCAGGGACTCCCAGTCTAACTTGCCTGTAGCCCTGTCCTGCTGCGAGAGCTTTGCACCTACAGCTTCTTCATACTTCCCCTTGTTTTCTGGCTTTTTATTTACTTGGGTGTGCTGTGCAGCCCTGCAGTGATGCAGAGGTGAAGAAGGGGAGTAAAGGGCTCCTGTCTTGGAGGACAGGGTTGCTCTGTCTGGTCTCAGAGACCCCGAGCATCCAAGTACCAGCCAGCACCTCTCAGGAGCACCACGTTCAGCAGCTTCATGGGCAGCAAGGCTTGAACCTTTTCATGCTGGACAATAAAAATCTTTATTAGCAGGGTCATTTTAGTCTTCAGGTGACTGTGCTGGGCTACGTTAGTGAAATGACCTTGGTGTTTCTAAAAATAATAGATAATATATTTCCAGCATCACAAGCCAGCCGCTCCCTGGCGCTGGCAGAGAAAGATGGATTGAACACGGAGCTCACAACTCCTGGTTGCCTGTGAGTAAATGCTCGTGATCTAATTCCATATGTGAACAGAGCACAGGCCTCACCAGCAAAATAGTTCTCTGGCACTGTGAAAAGAGCACAAATCCCCAGGCTGAGAGCAATTATGTGTAAAATTAGTTAGTGGTGTGGGACTGTGCATGTGTGAAATTTGAAATAAAACATCGTGAGTGATGTGAGCTGTTTAAGAATAGACCTGGGTGAATAATGGAGAGGTTTGGGGGTTCGTTTGCCAAACCAAAAAAATTGGGAAGAAAAATGATTTGAGAGAAACTGAAATGGAAATTTCTAAGGTTTTAACGCAACGTAATAACTAAAGCATGGTTTTGGGTCAACCTGGATTATTTCATTTGACCCGAAGTGAACCATTTCGTTTCACTTAAGACTATTTAATGAGTTAATTTCATTTCTTATTTAGGTGAGGTTTGAAATAAATGCTATTTCAAGGCATCAGACTGAAACATGTCATTAAAAAACTGTGAAAGTAATTAAAAAAAAAAAAAAACCTAGAGAAAATATGGCAAAAATTTTTTAAATTGCTCCCATTTTTTTTCACTTGAAACTTTGCACCAAATCTTTTGTGGGTTCTCAAATAATAGCGCTTACTCCAAAAGTGCATTTTGTGGTAAACTTTCTTTTCACTCAGTTTTGCTCGGTTTTTTTTTCACAGGCACTCCAAAATCACAGAGTATCATGGTAATAAAAAAAAATTTATTGGTTATTCAGGGGAGAAAAAAAAAAAGCCTTTTCCTGTTTAAGAAGGCAGAATAAAATAGACATGAAAATGAAGTATGAATATTTTACAAGGAGAAACAGATCAGATAGCCGTTCTCATAAGAAAGGAAATTTGAGCTGCTTTTTAAAGATAGCCAGTAAAGTTAAGGGTAAGGGTTATTATAATAGAGATATGTGAGAGAGAGATTACGAATGGAGAAGTCTTGGCAGCGATCACCTGGCAGAGATGGTGAATTATCTGCAACGATGGTACAGAGACAGAAGTGTTCTGTAGGTGTTCTGTTTCATCCTGATAGGCAGCCTAATAACTCACAATTTACAGGTGAAAATAAAACTTTCCATCCTGCAGAATCCTGACGTGAGAACTGTGGGAGAGAACAAACTCTCTTTGGTCAACGAGACAGCCTTTAAATTTCTCCAAGCCCCCAGTTTGTGATGTGCGAGGTGCTTTACTGGTGCCAGCGGGCACGCTGAGCGTCAGCGTCCCGGGGCTTTGTCAGTGCTGCTTTTGAACAGGGGGTTGGAGGAACTCCGTGGAGCAAGTGTGGGTCTTGGTTGTTGTTTGACCCAGAAAGGGGGCGAAAAGGAAGACACACGTCCTTCCATGTCTGCTCGTGGGTGAGACCTGGCCTCGCCCGGCCGGCTCTGCGCAGTGGGAGCAGGAGGGGATGTGCTCAGGTGTGGTTGTGTCCTGGGTATCTCCAGGCTACAGGGGGGTTGCAGTTCAGCCAGAATCCAGCTTGCCCTTGCAGCAGGACCCACTTACATGCTGGGGAGAGAAGGGACCTCATGAGAGTTTCTAGAGCCCTTCAAAATCCACCTGGCTCTGTTGCTGTGTGGGCTGCCCTGGGTGACCCTGCTCTGGCAGGGGGGTTGGACTCGGTGATCTCCAGAGGTCCCTTCCAACCCCTACCATTCTGTGATTCTATGAGCTCTTCTTTTTTCGTTTGGATGCCTCAGCCCAAAGCATCTCTGCCATGAGAGCCCCCAGCAGCCATCCAGAGCCCTTCCATCGCTGCTGTCTGTGCCAAAAGGTGAATATTTGCAATGCACACGACAAGTAAATATCACGGCAGTAAACAGGGAAAGGCTCACATCTGACTGGTGATGATCCTACACCAAACAAATCTCGGAGAGCTTCCCTCTCAGAGAAACAGCTCTTGCTTCAGCTCGCAGAGGCCTGAGCCGTGGCCAGGGTGTACGAGATCCCAGTAGGAGCCCTTCCCTCCTGCCGTTCTCCAGCCTTTGATTCCCGTTTGCTCTTCGGAGCAGAGGCTACCGGGCGACACAAGCGTTCCTCCTCTCCGCGGTTGCTGTCAGCCCTTCGCCTTTCACAGGCTCACACCCCGTTACGGAGCCACAGACATGACTGATTCTAAACAAGCACAATTAATAAAGCCTATGTAGCCAACATCTGACTCTCGTTAGAGGAAACGTGTTGAAAAAACAGATCCCAGGTTGGCTGTGATTTATGGCTTGGGCCTGCGATCCTTCACAAGCACTGGCGAAAGCTTTTGCAAAGGGCCAGAACATAAACTACTTAAGGAAACTCAGTATCCATGTAAAAAGGCTGGAAGGGTCAAATCAGACAAATTAAAGAGGGGTGGAGAGGCAAGCCCAGGCTGGCTGAGCCCTACTGACGGCCACCTAGGTAGGCACAGGACATCTGTGGTCATATTTCTGCTGTGGAATCTGACTTGTCATTTCTTCTGTGCCACAGTTTCAATGTGTCACTGCTTTGCTTGTTTTTTTTCTGGCTCAGCTCTGTGTATGTGTGTAGCAAGAAGTGGATGGAGGGCTTAGTGGTCATGGTTTCTCTTGCAAGCATCCAAATATAGTATCTGTGGTGCATACCATCTCAGGTACTCACTGAGTTGACAGCAGAAGTCAGCTGTTTCCTACTTCCCTCGAGAGTTTTGAGCTTCATCCTTTTCTCCTTGCAAAGAACTGTGTTTGTCTGGACTAATTTAGCTGACTTCACTCGTCTTCCAGATTTGTTGAGGGACTACTCTGAACTTGTCCTGGAGAAAGTTGTCTACTGAGAAAAGCTGGTCTCCTGCTTAAGATGCTCTCCTGCTTACTTGGAAAGACAACATTTTCCTCAGACTGGACCAGCTCAGTTGTGCGTTACACCTTTGTAGGACAGTGCACCCCAAACCACAGCAGCGTGGTGTGTGGAGACCTGCTCTGAGTAGCCATAGAATCACAGAACTGTCAGGGTTGGAAGGGACCTTAAAGCTCATCCAGCTCCAACCCCCCTGCCATGGGCAGGGACACCTCCCACTAGAGCAGGTTGCTCACAGCCCCAGCCAGCCTGGGCTTGAACACTGCCAAGGATGGGGCTTCCCCCACCTCTCTGGGCAACCTGTGCCAGTGTCTCACCACCCTTTGGGGAAGAAATTCCTCCTAATGTCTAATCTGAATCGACCTATCTCTAGTTTTAATCCACTCCCTACAGTCCTGTCACTGTCCCACAACCTAACAAGTCCGTCCCCAGCTTTCCTGTAGCCCCCCTCAGATACTGGGAGGCCACAATAAGGTCTCCCTGGAGCCTTCTCTTCTCCAGGCTGAACAACCCCAACTCTCTCAGCCTGTCCCCATAGCAGAGGTGCCCCAGCCCTCTGAGCATCCTTGTGGCCCTTCTCTGGACACATTCCAGCACATCCACATCCTTCCTGTGACAGGGGCTCCAGAGCTGGACGCAGTGCTCCAGGTGGGGTCTCACCAGAGTGGAGTAGAGGGGGAGAATCCCCTCCCTTGACCTGCTGGCCACGCTTCTCTTGATGCAGCCCAGGGTACGATTGGCTTTCTGGTCTGTGAGAGCAACTGATGGCTCATGGTGAGCTTCTCACCCACCAGTGCTCCCAAGTCCTGATGGTGCAGCTGCTGGTGCAGAGTTAGAGCTGTCGTGTCGTGCGGCGTGGAGCTGCTGGTGCTGTGAACAGGGGCTGTTGGCATGGCCTTGATGCAGCCTGGGGGTAACCAAGTCTGTCCTCTGTGCATGTCCACTTCTAATAAGTGCAGTGGAGGTGGTGGACTTTATTAGATGGAAAGAGAGGAGCTGCCAGGCAGGTTTTATCACAGGAATCAAATATACTCATTTATTTCTCTGTGTGTATGTAACATGCGGTGATTTTTCATCCTCTGACCTCAGGTCCTTCACAAAAGAAACATTACACTGAAAATGGATGAAAGGAAAGTAAGGCTCAGAGGAGGGAAGTGCATTGTTTAGAGCCCCGAGCAGGTTAAAGCATGAGCTGTAAATGTGATTCTTAACGTCCCAAAACTTGACTGTGTGCTACGCCCCATTGCATTGCAAGGTTGAAGTTTCTTGTAATGGCAAAATACGGTCTTGAAAAAAACTGGCTGCAAAGATTTTATTTGTTTAAACAAAGGCTTTGTGATTCCAAAATTCTCTCCCCTTTCATATGCTATAAACCACCTCCTCCGCCTCCCCTCTGAAATATGAATTTTGGAGCAATCCATCAAGAAAAGGAGAGACAGAGCCTTGATCCCTTGACTTCGGTTGAGCTGTGCAATTTATATCTACTGAGCATCTGGCTGTAGGGAAACCAAAAACCCTTTTAATATTCTGCAGAGACTCTGCGTATACAAACGAGCGCGGGCTGTCAGAGCTGAGAAATGGGGCAGGGGTGCCAGGAGGTTTCTTTGCCATTTTGCACAAAACTCTGACCTGTGGCCCCGTGCTGAAAGTTGATGCATTGGGTGTTTTTTTTTTCACTCCTCTCAGTGCCACTGTGATAATTGTCCTGAAATCATTAGAGCCCTGTTGGTATAAAGCCGTTGTCATGCCTGTCTTGTTTCAAGTGAGGAGTCTGAAGACTTGGGAGGCTTTCAGCCTTGAGCAGCCGAGTTGTACAACTGCTTAATCGTGGAGTTAGGCAAGTGCTGCTCGAGCCCTGCAAAGCAGGAATGCCAAGGCACCCAAGTTGGTCATTCACTGCTGCAAGTCGCTTGTGGCAGGAGCGTATCTGGAGTGGAAGCCACAGGCTCACAGCCCAGTGCCCCTGCACAAAGCTGCAGCACTGAAGGCTCAGCCTTTGATCAAAGACCAGTCTGATGTAGCAGCCACTGGGTCAGGGTTAAGTGGGTCACCAACTGTGATTTTCCAGCGTGTCGAGCCTACCACACCTCTGATGTATTAGACTTTCCTTTCCTTTCGGGTGCGTTGGTTCACCCACGCAGCTGGAGAGGGTCAGGGAGGGTGGGAAGGGAGAGGTGTGCTGGGACAGCAGCCGCGAGACGTTGTGGAGACAGACTGGGTGTCACGCAATACACTGGTACAGTCTCGTGTGCATTATCTCCATTATTTATCCTCCCTGCTGGAACACTTCTAAAACAAATCCTACCATGTGTTTTGAGGTTGGGCTTCATAGAGTGAAATCACAACTCCTTTCTCGGAGTTTAGCTGGAAAAATACAAATCTGCCAACTAGGAATACGAGGGAAATAAACTGTGGTTCTGTGTAGCAACAAGTGATGGATTTCTGCAGATATGGAAAGCGTCTGCTCTGGAGTTCCAGGTCAGAGAGTCTGTGTATTTGCCCCTATGTTATATTTGTTGCATGTGAAATAATGATGTGAGATTCTCCAGCTCGTTTAATAAAGCAGACTGCTTTCACCCCGATCACAAAACTCAGCTCCACAGTCCCAGACCTTGGAACCACCAGCCATCAGGTTTAGACACTAAATGTTCCAGTGCTTAGCACTCAGGGTAAATCAGTAAATCAGTATTTATTAGCTTGATTTGTCACCACCATTCTCCAACTCTCTCCACGGACAGGGAATGACCCCAGACCTTGAAGCAGCCTGGTCCCCGGTGTGTTGGGAGTGAGCTTTGGGTGTAGTTTCTGTAAGTGTGGTACTGAGCATGCAGCTCTGTGTCTGAGAGCATCACCCATCTGTTGGTTAGCTAAGTAAATGTCACAAGGATTTGTTGGCGGGATGGCTTGCCTGAGTAAGAGGATCTTCTGCATTAGGATGTCCGCTTTCTGGATTAGTTAAATGTCTTTTGGGTCCAGGTTGAGTACCTTGGGTGTGGAACTGGCTTTCCAGGCACTTCACGAAGGAAGGGATCAGAGTTCAAATCCAATTTCAGCTGAGCTCCCTTTCTGACCTGGGCTGTGTTTTCCATACGTTTTCAGCAGACATCACTGAGGTGAAGATCATATTAGTACAAACCTCACCATGCAGTGGCACTGCTGCTTCCTTCCCTCTTCTGTCATTTTGTTCATTTAAATGTAACCTTTTGTGCTGCAAAAGGACCTAAGATTGCTCCTCAAGTGCAGAGAGGGCTGCTGGACTGGTGCTGTTCATGCACTCTGTCCAGCTGAGACGACCAGAGCATCCTTCCCCCAGGAGCTGGTTGATTCACCCCTGTGCAGACTACAAGCTCTTTTTTTATGAACTGAGCTCTCCAAAGAGAGCTGGAATGATCAGTCCATCTTAAATTATGCATGGAGATGGTTTTCAACCAGTTCAAGTGAGTCTCTCTAAACGTCTGGGGGTTATGACTATGTGCAAGCCAGCAGTAACACGTCTGCTTCACCCTTTGGCTCTGGGGAGCACTGGTTCTATCCACAGTCATAGCTTTCTATAGGGATGAGCAAGATCAAAATCGTGAAGCTGGTTACACGCAGAACATAATTCCCTGTAGTACACACCACAAGCAGGTCCAGACCAGATGAGCCTCACCCCCAAAGCTCTGATGGCACTTGTTTATTCGTGAGCCAATTCAAGCCAAAAACTGTTGCCCGAGATCTATTGCAGAGAATAAAAATAGACAACTGTTGTTTCCTCTTGGGTAAAAGAAAGTCCATGTCAGTATTGACCAGTGAGGAAATCCCTCAGTCTGAGTGTTCCTGAACCATCTGATGCTTTGTCTGCAGAATGCTGGGTATGGTGAGGTGGAAGCTCCGTGTCTAGCTCCTTTGGGAAGCTGCACAGCTCCTCGGAGAGGATCGATGAGAGGAGGATTCTTTGGAAGGTTTATGCAATGGGTGATTGGTTGCCCTTAGCACTCAAGCAATCTTCTTAGACTGTAAATCACAAAGTGTGGACTGGCCAAGCTTCCTGGCCCTCTGAGCCATGCTCTGTAATCTTTGCTTGGCTGAGAGCCATCAGTGCAAACCACGTGGGTGAAGATTAGAGAGGTTCAGTGTGCAAAAGGGGACAAAGCTTGCGAGTGGGAACAACTGAGTCCTGGATGTCAGGGTGATGTTTAGCCAGGCCAAAACCCACCTTCAACCATTCCTCACCAAAGGTAGGCAGGGGGGTTTGCTCACCATGCCCTGTGTCAGTACAACCGCAGCCAGAGCTTCCCCTGAGTGGACTATTAAGGGGCTCAAGAATTTTACAGGTCAACCTCCCCAGCCCTGTGGAAATACCAGGATTAAATAATTCTGTGGGCAATGAAAACTGGCTCTTAAGGAGCCCAGAAGCACACAGAGAGGTGTATTTCTCCTCTGAGGGACAGGAGATGGCAGTGACTCTCAGCCTGAGCATGGATGGGTTATTCTCTGAAATACTTCCTTCTGCAAGGCATATTCCCATTGAAAAACTGCTGCACTTCAAAGGTCATACTGGGTGAGAGGGCCTCTCTGGAGAGCTTCTCCAAGAGCTGGGAATGGGAAGTTCAGCACTGCTCTGAAGCACTAGGAAGGTGCCTTATCAATTAAAATTCTGTTCAGGGTTTTACCCTCCTTCACTCACTCTAAAACTGCTGGAAGGAAAACAGAGGCAAAGCTGCAGGACTTCTGCTTAGGTGAGTGATTCCTTTGTGTTAAACAAGCATTTCAAACTGCACTCAGAGCCCACACTGTTAATGTTTGTTTCTGCAAAGGCATTTTGTCATAGAATCACAGAACAGTTTGGGTTGGAAGGAACCTTATAGATCAGCTAATTCTGGTCCCCCTGCCATGGCAGGGACACCTCCTGCTAGAGCAGGTTGCTCAGGGCCCCATCCATCCTGGATTTGAACACATCCAGTGATGGAGCATCCACAGCTTCCCTGGGCAACCTCTTCCAATGTCTCACCACGCTCAGAATGAAGAATTTCCTTCTTATTTCCAATCTAAATCTGCCCTCTTCCAGTTTCAAACCATTATCCCTCATCCTATCACTACAAACCCTTGTAAGGAGTCCCTTCCCAGCTTTCCTGTAGCCCTCTTCAGATACTGGAAAGCTACAATAATGTCTCCCCAGAGCCTTCTCTTCTCCATGCTGAACAAGCCCAAGTCTCTCAGCCTGGCCTCCCAGCAGAGGGGTTCCAGCTCCCTGTTCATCTTTGTAGCCCTTCTCTGGCTCTGCTCCAACAGGTCCAGGTCCTTCTTTTGTTGGCTCCAGAGCTGGACACAGTGCTCCAGGTGGGGGTCTCAGAAGAGCAGAGTAGAGGCTCAGAATCACCTCCCTCAAGCTGTCAAGATCCTGTCAAGACCCCTTTGGTGGATGCTGCTTGTCTGCTGCTTCTATGCAGCAAAGTGAGATGGAAACCCCTTTGTGCTGCAGCTCCACTCCATGTTAGCCCTGGGGTCTGTCTTGCATTTTCTTGCTGTCACTGAAACAAATGATTTGTTGTGGGAGTGGTAACAGGGCCTGGGAGCCCAGGCATGGAGCAGGACCCCGCAGAGATGGGCATTGTGTATGTTCATTGTTTTCCTTGGTGTTTGACCTGGACATAGTGTAGGAGGGGGTACAGCACAGAGCTGAATGATGTCGTGGTTGCGCAACCTGGTGTCCTGGGAGCTGGAAGCATGTGCCACACCAGTTGTCACTGCTGGCAGAACAAGTGTTTCTGTTGGTGACAACAGGTCATGCTGACTGGCACCATGACAAGTCTTAAAACTAATTTTTCCTTCATCTACTTTTTACCTTCTGGGAACTTGGTTTCACACTCAGCCCCACTGAACATCCCCAGACAAGGTTCCTGCAACGCGGCAGTGGCTGTTGACAGGTGCAGTGGATTCAAGTACTTCTTTTACCACCATAACTGACCTTAAATCACCTCGTTGAGTGTCTTGGATCAAAAAGAGATCAGGGTCTGCAAGCTGAAAGCCATGGATTCAAATGGACACAGAAATTTTACACCGTTGTGTTTTGTTCTTCCTAGAATGCATGAACTGCACGAGACTAGCGGATATGACCGAGAGGCTAAACACGCTTGAGGCCAAGGTAAGGACCTGCCTTTGTTCTTCTGTTTGGCAAAAAATCCCCAGAGTTGCTGGTGAAAGAGGTGTGAAGTTGCCAGCCCTGGAGAGATCAAGTGTCTGTCCTTCCAGCCATGGCGAGGGACACACCGTGCCCGTGGTTCTGCCCCAGGAGATGAGGGCAGCACTGCTGTGCTCACGAGCATCGCTCACCTCTAGCCAGGCTCCTGCTGCCCATGCAACTGCATCTCTGCCCCCCTTCTTCCCCCTGGCTGCTCAGCTCAGCTTCTCCTAAATTATGCTCGGACCCGAGAAGACTGAGCATCCTGAGCCCAGGCTGCCCAGGGCAGTGGTGGAGTCCCCATGGCCCCTGGAGGGGTTTCCAAGCTGTGGGGATGTGATGCTGAAGGACATGGGTAGTGGTGTCTTGGCAGTGCTGGGGGGAACGGTTGGACTTGATGACTTGAAAGTCTTCCAACCCAATCAATTCTATGGTTGTATGAAGTAACATGCCATGTGTGGCCATCACATTGTCTCCATCTTTGCCCTCTCCCTGCCTTGTCTCCTCTGCTGGCCTCTCAAGACAGGCTGGATGCTGTGCCGTGGTGCCTTCAGACCACACTCCTGCCGTCACAAGCGTGCAGCTGCTCATACCCAGCAAATGGCCCATGGCTCTCAATGTTGAGCGTTGGCTCAGGTTGTGCTTCAGAAAAGGAGGGCAGAGGGAGCTGCCTGAAAAATCTCCTGCCTTCAGCTGGTTGATAGGGTGGGGATGGCTAAGGAGAGGAGCAGACTTTGAGTCTGGCAGAGACCAGACCTAAAACACCCTGTAGAAACCTTAAAAACACCTTCTAGAAACCTCACCAACGTGGAGTGCGGAACAGAGGAGTAAAGGGTGTGTGGATTTGTCTACGAACAGTTGTTCACTAGCCTGCTCTTCAAGGGCTCTCCAGTCCTGCTTTCTTATCCCTTCCCTGAAAGATAGGAGGCTTTCACGCATAGTTTAGTGGAGACAGATGTTAAGGGAAGACCTTCATGGTGTAGTTTTGCATTGGGTTATTTTTTTCCTGCAAATTGTTTTATTTTCTGCCTACTGGGATTCTGATGAATTGTTCCAATCTAGCAGCAAAGCAGCTGAGTCAGTCGTTCCCCTTTGATCTGTGGTCTCTCCTGTGGCAGCCCAGTCCTGGCTGTTAGATACAGCGCTTTGCTCCCTCTAAGGCGTGTGGCTGCCGTTATTATTCATTAGCTGATGGTTATCAGTGACATCAAAGAATTTGGGGAGAAACCCTTGGGGGGGGGGGGGGGGGGTGGATGTGTGGTGGTTCTGAGGCCAGTGTCTGACATTGTGGTAATTTGGGAATTGTCTGTGCCGTGATGGGCTGAGCAACGTCGTCTGGAACCTCCTCAAAGCCTTCGCAGTTGTATTTCACGGCAGGAAAATGAAGGGCTGGGGGGTATGAAGTTCTGGGGAGCAGGATTGTTGGAGTGGAAACAACTGTTGAAGTGCAAAGGACAAAGATGAGCTGGATTGTTTTTCCGAGCCGCGGGACCTGGCAGGTGGGTGTTCTTTGGCAGTGAGGAGCTGGAGGCGTTTGGAGAGCAGAGGGGCTGGTGACTGACCTCTGCGTGTGCAGTCCTGAATCCAAGTAAGACATGGGACCAGCCTCAGAGAGACGTAAATCAGCCCTCCCGTGCTCAGCCTGTAGCCAGCTGTGCCTTCCTTCGCTTTCCAGGGCCTTCTATATTTGGCTCCCTGGAACACGAAAAGCAAAGACTGTCCTGACACCAGAGTGCCTGCGCTCTGCTGGCTCCTGCTGCTCGGCACTTGTGTCGGGTCACAAAGCTAATGGCAGCCTCAGCTGGGGCCCTGGCAGGGCTTCACGGCCGAGGAAAATCCCCTTGAGAAGTCTTTGCCCAAGAGTGAGACTGCACCCAGGCCAGTGGGTTTGTCTTACAGACATGGAGCTGGGTTAAATCAGGTGAGAATGCTGAGCAAGAGCTGAAGGGCCCCTGGGGGGCAAGAGGATGGGGCCAGACTCTGCTCAGTGGTGCCCAGGGACAGGACAAGGGGCACCTGGCACCTGCCCAACGGGAACCCAGGAGGTTCCATCTGAGCAGGAGGAGAAAGTTCTTTAGTGTGAGGGTGTGGGAGCCTGTGCCAGGCTGCCCAGAGAGGCTGTGGAGTCTCCTTCTCTGCAGAGATTCCCAACCCACCTGGTCAATGGGATCCTGGGCCCCCTGGTCTGGGTGACCCTGCTGGGGCAGGGGGGTTGTGTGGATGATCTCCAGAGGTCCCTTCCAACCCTCACCGTGCTGGGATTCTGTGACATTCCCATCATGTAAAAGCTGGCTGCTCTCTGGCATTGGCACCAACTGCCAGCTGCCCACACTGTTTGGGAAGTGCTGCCTGCTTGCCTTCTGCATGGGAGCTCTAGTGAAAGCAGGAGCAGGTTGCCTCCTACTCTAACCTAGGACACTTGTGCAGTGACTGGCATTTGTGTCCTCCCTGGCAAACCTGGTGCCAACTCTGTTGGCAGCCATCTGGCTGCAACCTGCTCTGTGTTCAGGAAGGAGCACTGGGTCACCACCACCAAACATAGTGCTGATGGCCAACAACTTCACAGCCTTGCAGTCCTTTTGCCATGAGGACAGTGAGGCAGATGCCTGCAAAGTTCACTGCCAATATGTAGCCAGCCAGACCCTGGAGATGATGCTTGAAGGATTGTGGTACTGCCTCTGTCCCAGGCATAGCCAAGACCACACCACCTTCTCTCTGCCTTCTTCAGAGTGGGGCTTTGGGCAACTTCATTCTTGTCAGCTCTCAGTCTTGGGCGCAGTGCATCGTGTTTCTGTTTTAGTGCTGTGCTGAGGCAATTCCTAGTGTTGCTGTGATGAGTGTTCTGACTTTCCTGTGCTCCCACAGAGACCCAAGTTAGGAGCAAAGCTCATCAAGGGGTTTGCTTTCACAGGGGGAAAGAAGTTCTTTCTCTCTATAGTGAATGACTGAAGACCATGTCTCTGCAAGGCCACTTTCTGCAGCCCAGACCAGCGATGTTGTTACCAATCTCTTGGCTTCCTCTTCGGTTGAAAAGCTGTGGGTGCTGTGCAAGGATTGACTGTAGCAATTAAACGGAGAGTGAAGGAACATAGCTCAAATGCTGGTGCTGTGCACCAGAGAATTGTGCTGATTCACCCTTTTCTCAAGGTTGGTTTGAGTTCGTTTGATCTACGTAGCACTGTAATGACCTCAGTTGTTGTTCAATAGTCGCTAGCACCGTTAAAAAAGTGCTTGTGTTTGTTCAGTTTGTCTTTTGGAGAAAGATCCCTGTTTTTCTGGATGATTTGGGTGGGAAGTTGTCTCTCAGCTCTCCCTACTGTCTTCTTGTAATGTCTCCTTTTGCCACCACGGCCTGGAGCTGCTCAGAGGAGGACAGGAGTGATGGGATGGACACACATCCCTTGCCAGTGTGGCAGACTGATCACGCCTGATTTTCAGGTAGAGGTGGAAGTTCATCCTTCCTGTGACCAGAGATGGATTTTCCTGCCATAGTCCTGCTCCTTCTGGGGACAGCTGAAGTTGAGGAGCTTTGCTGCTGTTGTTCCTTTGAATTTCAGCCCAACATGACCATCGTGAGCTCAGGGAATGGCAACAGATAAGATCAGCTTTCTCACCAGCAATTTCAAGCAGATCAGGCCACTGGTACCTGCTGTGAGGGCTTTGGGGCATGTAGAGCCCGTGTAGGCTTGTTCTGAAGACTGCAAGGACTAAGGGTGGGAGCAAATGTGTGGAAAGCTACCTCTGAAGGAACTGTGGACCTGGGCAGATCAGTGCTGGGTGAGAAGTTTTGCTTTAATGGAGGAGGTTAGGGAGAAGAGCAAACCAGACTCTTCCTCACACTTCTGCAATGGGTCGAGGAGCCAAGAGCCTTTCTTGGTTATGTGTGAGGATATGTAAAATCCGTGTTTGTCCTCCAGCGAGGGGCAAGTTCAGGAAACTGAAACTCACATTATGGAAGAAGAGGCTACAAGACTGTGATTTCTTCTTTCTCCGTTCCTCTTCTGCAGGCTTTTAGAGCTGTTCCCCTGAAAAAATGGGGATATAACCAGAAATAGTTTCACCTTATTACAAGGACGAGTTGGTTCATCCAACTTGTAAGATCAGTGTCCGAATGAGGTAATAAAAGTAACGCTCTGATTTTTGTAATATGAGAGTTGGATCAGAAAGTGAGAAGCAAGAATAAACAGAGCAAATGGAATGAAAAATGGCTCACTAGAGACCGGTGCTTATATAGCCCTTGGGGAGGAGAGGCTCTGAGACACAGCTGAACTGTGCAGCAGAACAAACTCTTCATGTGTCTTATGCTTTCCTTAATGCTGCTCGAGGTTGTCGCTGTGTCTGTAGGAGATGTTTCTTCAGGAAGGGAGGTAAAGGGAGAGGGAATCAGGTTCCATCCTCATCTCCCCCGGTTTGAGTTACCCTGTCATCTCCCCAGGGTGGAGTTGGCCTGTTCCATTTGTTTGATACCAGACCCGTTTGGGTGCCAGAGATCTGAAAGCTTGATTGATGGTGTCGAGCTCAAAATCTGCAGGTCATGGGAATATACATCAGGGAGGATGGAGTTGGCCCAGGGGTCAAGGACAAGAAAGTGTGCAGGCCGGAAGAAAACTCCCCCCTCCCCAACCCCGACATGCCAAACTTTGCTCCTCTTCCACGACATCACTGCAGCACCCCCTGACCCTGTGGGGAGGCCGAGTGAACCCCGCTGTTCTTCCATCTGACAGGCTGCTTCTCAGGCCAGCACAGCTTCCCGGTGGGGGATGCGCGCGGTCCCGCCTTTCCTGAGCCTGCTGCTGCCCTCCTGCGTCACAGGACTCGGCCCAGACAGACTCCAGCCAAGCTCCAGAGAGCTGCAGTGCCAGCAGGAAAAGCAGGCATCTCCGGAACAATTCCTGCTCCTTTTGGTTGCCTGGATTCTTCTCCTAACCTCCAGCACTGAGCTACGGGCAGTGCGATGCGAAGCCCAGCTTTGGGCTGGTGCTGGAGCGTGGCGTTTGGTCGGGGTTGACAGACCCCAGTCCTGCCTCCTGATGCTGCTCCTGGAGTCCGTGCCATGTCTCCTGACACCGTGGCACTAGAGCTTTAGTGCAGGGAGATAACGTTACATCTCCAGCGTCTGATTGATTCATCCTGTGATCGATAAACGGCGTGCATATTTTTTGCATGAAAACAGCCCTCGTAACGTGATTCCCCCGCGCAGGAGACTCGGAAAGCTTTTAAAGCAAATCGTTGTGCTGCACGGGGTTTGGTCAATACACTGTTGTTTGTATGAAATCACCCCATCTATTCAGAGCACATCACCCCTTTGCTACCCTGGCTCCTCATGAAGAAGCACCAGCACTTGGAGTTCTAATGTTGTAGGAGGTGTTTCTCTCTCTCCCCCTTCTCCCAAGCAGCTAGATGAAATACTGGCAGCTGCCTGGGATTCTTTTTTTTCCCAGGGTTTATCTTTTCTTTCTCTGGTAGACAATAAAACAGGTTTCTGCCCTAGTGGGGAGCTGTTTGGAAATAGAAACTATCCCGTGGTGCTGTGGCATGGCTGGGAGATCAGGAGGGAAGCCCCAGTTGCTTGGCCGCGAGGCTGCTGCGCGTCCCGTGGAGTGGGCATACAGCGATTGCTTTGTGTTCCAGGGACTTCATGGGCTTTCCATGTCGTGTCTGTGATTGCCACTAGCAGTTATTGAATTTTTGTCTGTCCTGAAGACAAAGGTAATTTACCTCATCTCTGAGGTTTCCTCGTGACCCTGCACACAATCTGCTTCTCCAGCTCCAGTAATGCCTTGAATTGAAGGAGTATTTGGGCTGTTTCACAGGTAGCTGTATAATAACTGACTGGTTTCTAGCAGCAATCAAGAACTTAGATCAGTCCCTGTGAAGTTTTGAATTGAATGCTGAGTTTCTGCAGTTCACTTCATGCAGCAAATCTCCCTAAGAACAAAATGCAACTTCCTAACTGATTTTTTACAAGGGGGAACCATGAACCAAACCTGGGTGAGGAAACTGAATTTTGTGTCTGTGTTCATATCTGAATTTTGCATCCGTCTCAGTGGCCGTTTTCTAATCAGCAGTAATCATCATCGTGATGCAGGAGGCAGTTTGGGTAACAGCCTGTCTCTCATTTGGGCATGCAAAAAATCTCTCAGAATGCAAGGTAAAATCCTTTTGTTCTCAGGTCTAGTAATTGTTGGATCTCATTTCTTATCACTGTTGGATTGAAGGAGCAATCTGTCCCCGAAGACCGTTCCATGTGTTTGGCCAATGCTGCAAATTCTTTGCCAGAACCACAAAAAGGTTTTAAAGACCTCCTCCTCCACCATCCCCTCCAGCAAAGTCTTTTCGCTACAAGTTTGGCATTTTTAATCAAATAGATTTAATATTTTCATAGTGTAAGGTCAAAAAATTCTCTTTTCCTATGATACGCAACTTAATTTGCCAAGTCAATCCTATGTCTGCATTAGGAATCCTATGTCTGCATTAGGAAATGCTTTTGGTGTGTTTAATACCTGGGAACATTGTTTACGAGCTTTGTTTTTAAGAGAAATATTTTTGTGAACAAACAGTAGGTTTGTTCCTAGGGAGGTGTGTGAGGAGCCTAAGGGATGGACGTGCTCAGATCCTTTGGGAATCCTGTGCCCAAACAGACAAACTTCCACTTGATTCTCAATCAGAAATTCTAGTGAAGCTTCATAAGGAAGCTATAAGAAAAACTACTTTGGGTCCTTTTCTTCTGCTTACGCCAAGGCGGGCCAGGAAAGCACCAAGCCCTTTGTCTTTTCCCAGTTGTGCTGCTCTCTGCTCGCAGCTCTTGAGGTAGAGTCCGGTGGAGGAGGAGAGCTCACAAGGCACCTTGGCCTCTTGGAGCTCGCTGATGTAAATCTCACAGCCAGAGCTGAGGGCTCTGCTCCTGGGGAGAAGCAGAGAGCTGATCTCAAGGCTGTTGCTGAGAACAGATGTGAGTTTGTCAAGAGTGAGTTCATCTCGAGCTGGCCTGGCTCCACCTCCGTTGCACCCAGCAGGTGACAAGCAATAAACTGGGCAGAGGAGAACGATGTGATTTGGAGGGTGGAAGGCCATAGCTCTGCTCTATTTTTATCAGGTGTTTTAAAGTAGTGATGGGGAATCCAATTTCACTCTGAGCTCCTTGGTGCACTTCACTCTGCCCTGAGCTCTCCAGGTGGCATTCAAGGGTTGCTGGAGCCTTTCCACATCAAGCTTCTTCCCCTGGCTCTGACAGCTCAGGGTGCCAGCAGTGGCAGGCTGCAGGGCTCCCAGCAGCAGAGACAAATCTCCAGTGTGTGGCAAAACCCAGAGAAGCTCTTCAGGTGCCTCCGAGTGCAGTGACCCAGCAGGACCACTGCCAGTTCTCCCCTTACTGCCGCTCTCGCAAGAAAAGCCTCGATGGCCTGATAATCTGCTGAACATTGTCTGCCTTTCATCTAAACTAATCACCTGGCCTGTGCTTTTGTGTCCTCTCTGCTCTGATTCCCCTCCAGAAGATACCTGCTGATGAAACAGTCACTTTTTGCATCCTCTTTCTTGGAACCCCCATGGACAAAACCCCATAGACCTTTGCAGAAAGAGCACGAACTGTGGATGGGCAGAAGCTTTTGGTCCGCATTTCTGCCTTCAGTGCAATAGCTAATGACATAAACCTTGCCTTTTGGTCTCCACTGGGTCACTACAATGACGCCAGCTGTCGCTCCCCACATTATTTATCAGCATAGCAACAACTCCTCTGTGCGCTGATTATCTTGTCCTCTTTGGCCACAGGCTCTAAGATGTAGTAAGGGTGAAGTCACCCAGGTCCTCTCTGAGCACCTGGTTCATCGGAGTTTCATGGACACTCACTGAATGTCTTTTGGCTTCTGAAACCAAGCAGCCGTGTCTACGTCGGAGCCTCGTGTGTCACAGGTTTCGTGTGGCTACAAGAGGGCTACTGCACTGTGTCAGATCGTGTAAAACTCCTTGCCTAGCTCTGTCTTGATGAATGGTTAAAAATCTCTTCTATTTTGCCAAATAATTGGCTATAAAGAAAGATCTGTCCGACGAGTTATGCAATTACCATTATTAATCAGCTTGTGCCTTTGCAAGTTCAAGGGAATCTTATTTTATACTGGAATTTTTAGCTGATGAGCTGGATTCATGCAGATTCATGCATTTCTTTTCCTCCTCTTTAGAGAGGGATGGAGGGGAGTTAATTCCATCAGTGCTTCAGGAGACCAAATATCCCCTGTTTATTAATTAATTATATCCATCTGGATTGTGTCAAATGATTCCCCTTGCATTTGCATGGCTTTTTATCCAAAAGAAAAAGCATTCTGAGCCCTGATGTATCAATTTTGAAATCTTTGGAAGCCCGGCTGTTCTTTCCTTGTTCCTAGCACCTACTAGTTACAGGACATCAGGAATGCGAGCAGAGGACAGATGGTGGGAGGAGGCTGCATTTGTGAAATCTTCTTTTGATGTGTGGGAACAACCAAAATAAGGTTCTTGAAAGCCACTCCAAGCCAAAAAAGTCCTCTGACAGCGAACATCTCAAGAAGATGAAAACCTTCCTCCCATTTCCATTGTCCCTGGCCTGAGCTTTTGATCTGATGCAAGAAATGTGGTATGTGTCTGAAGTTTGGAAAGTTTATGCTGGCAAATAGAAAAGGGGGAGGTGGGTTGAGTAAGCTGGGACTGAGCTTCAGGCACATAACACTCGTGTCCCTGCTGAGGGCCCTACGTGTGAGTGGGGCTCAGGATGAAGAGCCAGGCTGTGAGCCACGGGAGAAGAGCAGGCGCCAGATCCTGTACAGGGGTGAGCCCAGCGGCTCTGCGGGACTCGCAGGGCCCAGGGTGAGTTTTCTTGCAGCAATGACCCGTGCCGCTGGCGCTGGCCTGCGAGCTCCTTGGCCGCTGCAGCGCATCATCCCTCCCGCATTCCCTTCTCCTTCCTGCATCTGCCCATCTCCCGCTGCGGTGCTGGCAGGAGACGCGGCCCCGTTCCAGTCCTTTCCAGCTTTCTGACCCAGTTCAGCTGCATCTGAGAGGTGGGGTCTGGAAACCACAGACAAACCCTCGTGCCGCTGGGACCTCCGTTGCCAGAGTCTCCAGTTCAGCGTGTCCATTTAGGCTCAGATTTGACTTTTTACATCCATATGTGCAAAAAGACAAAAGCCGGAGTGTTTTGCTGAGTTGAGGCCATCCTCCACCTCGTGCAACTCAAACCAGGGAGGAAAGGCTTCATGTCTTCTGCAGGGACCTGCCCTCCTGACGCCGTGGCAGCAACCACAAGTGCTGCCCTTCAGCTAGTTCCGCTCTAGTTGGTTGGGTGACTGACATCACCCATGACATCGGGACATATGTCATTTATACGGTGGCATTAACCTGTTTTCTGCCTCCGTTCTTCATGGAGGAGTAACCTTTGCATTGGAAGTGGTAACAGCGACAGAGGTGGGCACTGCTTGCAATGAGGATTTCCAACCAAACCCACACGGTCTTCTTCACTTGGTGTGATCCTTCTCTCTACCTCAACCTCATTGTCTAGAAACTACAGAGACTTTAATACTGAGGCTTTTAGTACATTGCACATTTTGCTAATTTGCTTTCTGGCTCTGAGCCTCTGTGGTATCATTTTCCAGCAGTTTACTCAGAGGGCTAGAAACTTTCTTTTTGTGTTTAATGAAAGTGGGAATTCTCCTTGAGTCCCTTGACTAGGGCAATGGCAGCCTTAAGAAAAACAGAACGTGACAGAAAAGAGATGAATGGCTCCAGTGCTGCAGCAATAACGCGTAAGGACCCCGTTTGTGCTGCACTAGCTTATGAGAGGACACTCCTTGTTGAATGAGCTGCCTCTAGCCCGAGATGTTGAATGTGACTGAATCCCTTGTGCTTCTCCTTCTTTAGTTTGGCTCTGAGGATCTCACGGATGTGAGAACTCTCTTCTTTCTACTTATTTCTTTTGGGCACTTTGTCAGTCCTAATCATAAAAACTAGAATTTCTCAGCAATTTCAAGCCTGGAGACTTCCTGACCTCTATCACTTTGTGCTCAGGGAAAATAAACCTGTTACTATGGTTTGAGCCTTAATGACTGCTGAGTCTATACAGTCAATTTATAAAAGAGCAATACTGGATTATTCTGTGCGTGCCTTTAAATCTTTTACAGCGTTTATCATCAGAGTGCTCATTTCAAACATGTTGTTTTAATGAACAGGATACAGTTGCCACTGTTTTGTGTTGATTATGTGGTAACACATTTTTATTATCACCCATAAAAATGATTTGGAGCTGTTCCACTCCAGATGCAACCTTCGTCAGAGCTGTGCTGCTCGGTGCTGCTCGTGCCGCCCGGGAGGGCCCCAGACCCCTGCAGTTTGCCGGTCTCTGACCAGTGATGCTATTGATTTAATATCACCTCTTCCCGCAGCGCTGCTGGGCCGGAGCAGGATGCTGTCCAAGACAGCTTGTGTCGGTCCCTTCCTCGCAGCAGCAGCATCCTCACCCTGCCCGGGCTGCGGCCCCTCTGATTTGCCACCTCCAGGGTTAGTTTGGCCTCCGTTGCCGAGTACGCTTTGGCAGGATCCAGGTGTTTTGTGGGGGAAGCAAGAGGATAAAAGAATCACAGAATCACAGAATAATCATGGTTGGAAAGGATCTCCTAGATCATGGGGTCCAACCATACCTGCAAGGACAAGAACCACCTGAATACCCGACCATCATGAAAGAAATGAAAATAAAAAGGAAAATAGTGCAAAGTGCTTCAGAAAAGGTCTTCCAGTGCACACTGGAGTCCCACGTCACTGGGAATTAAGCACGGTTATGGTGAGTGATCTGTTCCAGTTCTGTCCTGCTCTGGCCAGGGGGTTGGACTCGATGATCTCCCCAGGTCCCTTCCAACCCCTAGCATTCTGCGATTCCGTGTGCGATTCTGTAGGGCATGTGCTGAAGCATTTGCTGGACTGATACTGTCTTTCCTCAGAAATCTAGCAAATAAATCGTTGGGTAGAAGCACAGAAGTGAAAGTGATGGGCTGAACCGATTCCTTCCTTGCCTGGCATCAGAGAAGCCTTGTTGAATAAAAGCATTGTGACCCGATTCCTCTTTGCTTTCTTACTACTCTGAAAGCCAGCCTCTGGCTCCAGGAATAAAGAGCCTCGCAATAAAGGAAGAATTGTGTTTGTTTGCCACAACTGAGCTTCAGTTCCCTTGCACTTAACTTACCTCCCAGTTTAATTAGTTTCTGATTCACCCCGTCAGGCCAGTACATTCTGCAGGAAGTTCATCATTTCTGGCACTGCTGCATTTCTGGCTCTCACCGTGCCTTGTAATAAATAAGTGATAAACCTTGTAATAATTGCAAGTTAAAAACAAACAAGCGGAGCCAAGTCACTCTCATTTATAATTGCAGTGTGACTTCATTATGTAAAGACAACACAGCATGCAAAAAGCTGAACCTTCTAGGGATTTGGTGGAGAGCTCGAGCCGTATTCTCTTTCATTTCCCTTATCCCTCAATCAGCGTGTGCTCAGGTGGTTTCCAACAGGAAGAGACAGTCCTGCAGCAAACCACAGCCAACAATTTCCCCGGGTAGCTTTGTGCTTAGAAAGCAGACTTTGCTGGAAGTGCTGGATGCTTGGAGCAAAACTCTTCCTCTGGAAACCTCAGCCCCACTCCTGCCCAGTGGGCATCTTGTGTCCAGCCCCGGCAGGCAGCTTTGCCCGGGATCAAGGGGAGTCGCAGGGTTGTGGCTGTCAGGTGAGTTGCAGGGTTGCAGGAGGTTCCATCTGAGCAGGAGGAGAAGGTTCTTTGGAGTGAGGGTGTGGGAGCCTGTGCCAGGCTGCCCAGAGAGGCTGTGGAGTCTCCTTCTCTGCAGAGATTCCCACCCCGGCTGGACCCTGCGCTGCTGGGCCCCTGCTCTGGGTGCCCCTGCTGGATGGAGCAGGGGGGGACACCAGATCAGCTCCAGGGGGCCTTCCCCTCTGTGATTCTGTGAATGGGCAGAGTCCACCTGGGCCCAGATAGCTCAGGGACACACACGGGGATGTGGATTTATTCGACAGTAGAGTGTTTATGAGACAGAGATAACAGTTGTGAGTTATAATAATACCCTGTTACTTCTAAGGAGAGCTCTCTGAGGAAATTGCCTGCCTTTTGTTGTTTTGATTGGGTTTTTTTCCAAAATTAAAGCACTTCAGTTTAAAAACTTCCTATTCTCCATCATCTGTAATGTGCAGTTATAGTTTGACTGACCACCAGTACTTGTCGTGAGGCACCTCAGCTTGCTGCCCTGGGCATCCAGGGTCCAGCCCTTCACCTTGTCCCAGCTCTCGGTGATTTCTGACCTGGTGAGTCTGGGTGTGCACATGAGCAGAGCAACGCTGTGCCCCTAACACCAGCTCTGGTCCCTGCTTTCATGTTTCCCTCCACGTGAGGTGGAGTATTTCTGGAAGCAGTGCAGCCCTCTCCAAGGAGGGGGTGTGGGGGACCTTCCAGCAATTTCAGACAGCAGCTTCCTACACCAATTGCTGCCACTTTCCAGAAAACTGATAGAGCTCTAACACCAAAACCCTGCCCTCCGTGCTGCAGAGTCATCCACAGCTCCTGCTGGCAAGGAGAGGAGTTTCAAGACCTTCAGGATGGAGGCTACGTATGAAACCATCCCACTGACCTTGTTTGCCTGCCCCGTGTCCCCTGTCTAGATCCTTCTGCTGGAGGCTGCGGAACGAAGCCCACGGCTGGAAAACAACCTGCCCATCACCGGGACGACAGCCACGTGGTACGACGACTTGCTGCCGGACGCGTTTCCCCTGCTGAATCCTGGGACTGTCCTGAGAAAAACCGTGGGCTCCACTGGTAAGCCCGACCTGCTCCCCAGCCATGGCCTGCCCTGGGCGGGGGTGACTACAGGCGGCCGTGTCCCTCTGCGCCGCTGCGGGAACCCGCGGGGGAGAGGGGTCGAGGGGAGCGCCGGCAGCTCCTGCTGCTGTGTGAAGGAGGAGAGGGGTAAGGTTTCCGGGCGGGCAGTTCCTCGCTGGGTTTTGTGGGGTGTTGGGATCGGCGGGCAGCCCTTGGCGGGAGCACTGGGGCTGTGCGAGGAGCACGGGGCGGGCGGCCTTGGCGGCACGGGGGGCTCTGGGGCTGCAGCCTCAGCGGGGACACCGTAGCTTTGGATGTGCAGACGCTCGCTGCAAGATGGGATTGTGCTCAGCAGGAAACCCTTCCTGTGGAGAGGCATTTTCAGAGTTTCCAGCCGCTCTTTTAGGGTCAGAATCAGTGTTATTTGGAATCACAGAATGGCTTAGGCTGGAAGGGACCTTAGAGATCATCTAATCCAACCTCCCTGCCATGGGCAAGGACACGTCTCGACTAGACCAGGGTGCTCAAGGCCTCATCCAACCTGGCCTCGAACACCTCCAGGGAGGGGCATCCACAGCCCCTCTGGGCAATCTATTCCAGAGTCTCACCACCCTCCTACTGAAGAACTTTTTCCTAAGATCCAATCTAAACCTATTTTCCCTCAGTTTAAAACCATCTCCCCTCATCCTATCTCTGGACACTGTTGTGAAGAGGCCCTCTCCAGCCTTCCTGTAGGATCCCTTCAGGTACTGGAAGGCAGTTACAAGGTCCCCCCGGAGTCTTCTCTTCTCCAGGCTGAACAATCCCAGTTCCCTCAGCCTATCCTCATAGCAGAGGTGCTCCAGCCCCTGGATCATCTTTGTGGCCTCCTCTGGACTCATTCCAACAGATCTATGTCCCTCTTATGGTGGGGACACCAGAAGTGGATGCAGTATTGGAGGTAGGGTCTCACAAGAGCAGAGTAAGGGGGAGAATCACCTCTCTTGATCTGCTGGCCGCACTCCCCTTGATGCATCCTAGGATATGGTTATCTCTAGAGACAAGATGCCTCCAAACCAGGGGCTCTTCAGTCTGAAGGTTTAATGGTGTCCCATGTCCCTCCCACTCCGCTGAGCTGTGAAGGTGGAGATGGTTGCACACCAACACCCCTGCAGACCCACAGACGAGGAAGGAATTCCATCCTCTGATTTCACCTCAAGACTTCGAGTTGCTGGGCTGGGCGTGATTTCCTCTGCCCCTGCTTCACACACAGAGGGACTTTGGGCTTTTCTTCATGTCTCTGCCTCTCCGTGAGTCAAGCCTGGAAACAAGCAGCTCAGCTCAGAACCGCACACCTTAAGCTCCATTTTGCCAGCCCCAATGGCCCGTGGCTAGTCTAGAGTTGTTGGCACAAGCATCTACTGAGAGCTGAATTCTGCCCTCAGGAACGTTAGATTTCTGTTCACCTCAGCAAGGCCACCGTGTCTGCCTCTGTGCTTCAGTGGACGTGTTTCAAGTCCAAAGACCGTGGATTTCGAGCCTGGAGAGATTAAAACAATCCTGAGGAAACTCCAGAGAGCTGTTGGGATCTCGGGGGGGACAATTCATACCTTCTGAGCACCGAAGGCAGTGTTTCCCCGTCTGGGAGCAGGGAGGGGAGGTAGAGGACTGGGGGGGTTAGGGGTAATTCTTGGTTTTATGAGGAGGAAAAGCTTTCCCATGAATAGCAACATCAGTTGCAGTCTGCGTTATATATTTTAAATTTACCATAAACACAATGGGCTGTTTTATGATCCCTCTTGTGGCATGAAAAAAAAATACACTTATAAGAAAATCTCCCTCTGAGCCCACTTGGCTAGACAGACCCCCAGGCATTGGATTTCCTTGACCTTGGCATTCCCCTTTCAAGATATCCACTCTCTGCTTCCAAAGCTCTGTCTGTCAGTTGCTTTGCTTGCTCCCAGAGCAGTTCTTTATTCTCTATTGGGCCTACTTTGCCTTTTTCTTATTTCTTTTTCTTCCTTGTTTTTTTTCCTTTTCTTTTTTGAGTCTGAGCAGTTTATTATGGCAGCCTTCATGGCTGCAGCAGACTTGGAGCGACCAACATAGACCAGATGTCGTCCATGTTTATAATTTGACAGGATGCCACAACATGGAGGGAGGTTCACTCACAATATGTTCTGCAAAGTATTTTCAGAACCACAGTGACAGCTGCCAGGAACTGAATTAAAGCCCTTTCCCCCAGTGTCCATTATACGCTCATTCTGCCTTCTCCGTGTCATTTATTTTTGCTGTCGCAGTATCTCTGCACCTGCACTTCGTGCTGAAGTCAATCCAGCACAAGTACTGACAACTCTGGCCCTTCTGCTCAAAGTCCTCTCCTCTCAGAGGCTCCTTACACATGATCACGGAATCATAGAGTGGTTTGGGTTGGAAGGGACCTGGAAGATCATCTCGTCCCAACCTCTGTGCCACAGGCAGGGACACCTCCCGCTAGAGCAGGTTGCTCAGAGCCCCATCCAGCCTGGTCATGAACACATCCAGGGATGGAGCATCCACAGCTTCCATGCGCAACCTGGGACAGTGTCTCACCACCCTCAGAGTGAAGAATTTCTTCCTAATTTCTAATCTAAATCTACCCTGTTGCAGTTTGAAGCCATTACCCCTCATCCTGTCACTACAAGCCCTTGTAAAAAGTCCCTCCCCAGGTTTCCTGTATCCCCCTTCACCTGCTGCAAGGCTGCAAGAAGGTCTCCCTGGAGCCTTCTCTTCTCCAGGCTGAACAATCCAGACTCTGTCAGCCTGGCCTCCCAGCAGAGAGGTTCCAGCCCTCTGACCATCTTCATGACAATCTCCTCTCACTCAGCAAGGAGCAGCGGGTGCCACTCAGCCAGGCAGTGATGCAAACCAGACCAGATCTCCTGCAGCAGTTGCATCAGGCTGACTCCATGGTCCGTTATCAGCACCCTCCACCCTGGCAGGAGATCCAGGAGGTCTCTAGTAACCACCTCCAAAATCTGAGTGATGTTGTCAGAGCTTTACATGAGTCCAGCTTGTCAGCCAGCCTTGCAGGCTGTGTGTGCAGCCGGCTGCACGCGTTACAGCCCTGCCTGCTACCAACTGAGTCCTTGCTCACTCTTACCCTTTATTTTTCTAGCCTTGGTTTACTTAACCTAGTGTGGAATAGCAACTCTAGCGCACTAACTGGGCATCAGGCATCCACTGGAGCGTTTCAGGTCAATGACAGTGTCTTTCAGCAATTAGAAGTAATCAGTTCAGTTGCTTATTGACACGTGAGTGCCTGCTCAAGGCCATTCCTGAGCTCCGTGGGCTTCAAATGCTTGCTTTGCTAAGGACCTGTGGGGATGTTGCATGGATCTGGGGCCATGTTTGGCTTCCTTCCCTGCCCACATCAATTCAAAGCCAGGCAAACAAGCACACTGTGGACTTTGGTGAAATGCAGGGAATTTCGGGCAGTTGGTTTAGGGTGCTGGGGGGCTGGCCTGTTTTGCCTGGTTTCAGCACCGTGGTGAGTGGCTGCTCAGAGCTGGCCCCAGGTTCCCTCGCAGAGACTGCAGACCTCGGGAGATCTTTCAACAAAGGGGTTATTAGAGTAGGTGGAAGTCAAACCTGAGTGTCCTGTGTGGTTTGGGGTTGTGGAAAGCTGAGCCTCTGTCCCTCCCATCACCTTCCCCAGGGGGGGTTTGTGAAATATTGCCTACTTTGCCCTGCTTCTAGTTTTTCATCCAAAGCAAATCCAAATCCTAGCTTTCATGCCACCGAGTTTCTCAAGAGGATGGACTAGGGGCAGAATGTTGGTGCCTAACACAAAGATAGTTGATATGGACTTGATGCTTTGAACGGTGGGAGTGTTTCTGGATGACCTTATAGCTCTGGGTTGGCTGACACCTCTCCAGGCTGAAGTCCAGAAAAACTTGCTACCGTTTATTAGGGCAGTTATTTCTTCTGTGAATGACAGGGCTGAGAATAGACAATCGTTTAAAAGCAATCAGAGCTGTTGAGACAGCTGCACTGCTGGCCTGTCTGATCAGCTTGTTAATCAACAGGATACATTTTACTGAGTATTAAGAAAATATATATACTCTGTCTGAGCCAGTTGGCAGCAAGCAACCTAATCTTTCATATCTTTTTTCCTTTTCCTTTTTCTTTTGTTTGTGGGGTTTTTTTTTCAATTTGTTTTCCCCCGACCCTCATTATCTAGAGCCTAAAGGACACAGAGGTGCAGAGGAGCAGCTAATACCTCAGGGTAAGTGAATGGTTTCTGCTATTTCCTCTTTCAAAGCACAAAATGTTGCCATGTCCAGCCCTGAACACATTATGTCCCAAGAAGCAGCAGAGTCCTGTGACTGGGAGTCCTCAAGTGATTCAGAGCCTCACAGACCCAGAGAAGCTGGGGTTTTTTTAGGGTTTTTATCTGATGGTGGGCTGGTTGGGTTAGAGAGGTGAAACTGCAGCTTCAGCATCTTGGGGACACTGAGCTCCCCCAGCACACAAGGGCTGGAAAGTGCTGCCCGATGGAGAAGCAGTTCACTGGAGGACACACAGCTCAAGTGAGCAGGATGTGTGCTGAAGGATGGGAGAAAACACCGTTGTTATCTTACTGGTATTGCCTGCCAGCAGCACTGAGAGCTGCTGGTGATGGTCTGGGCATCGTTTTGCTTAACTCCATCCAGAGAATACCCTGCTCCTGTGCAAAGAAAACCTTGGGGAAGGAACAGGAACAGATGGTGGGTTGATGACAGGTTAATGGCAGGGCCAGGAAGAAAATCCAGGTTTCTGCACGTCTAATTTGGTCACTAGCAGTAGAATACTCACCCTTTGCCTTTTTTTTAAAATTTTCTTTTTACTATTATTATTTTTTTTCCCCATGGCTTTTTCTTTTATGCTTTTGGGGGATAAATACTCACCATGGGCTTCAGCTCTCTGAAAGCAACACCACTGCAACAGAGCTGATTTATGCCAGCCGAAGACTTGGACTATTCATTTCCCTCCCCCTTTTCCCCTGAATCCTTCCTGCTTTCTTCTCCCTTTTGCACTTGTCTCTTTGATGCTGGTAACACCATTTGTCACCAGTATGAGCATTTGCCTGACACATTACTCAGTGCGTCTTCTCCTGGTCTTTCCTTTAGCACTTCCCACCTTCAGGGAAGTAAATGCCAGTTTCTTTAAAGCTCCACTGCAGCAGTGTGATGGAGGATGCTCGCAGCAAACGATTGCTCCTGGTCTGCAGAAGTTCACAGGACTGAGTTAGAAAGGTTGAGCTGAAGGATTGAGGCTGATTTGTACAAGCGAGGAAATGTTTTGACCCCCGCTCAGCAGCGCGGCGCGGTGTGCTTGCAAATCAGTGTCTCTGCTGCTCTTCCCTCTGTGCTGGAAAGAATTTGCTGTACTAAAGGTGTGCTGGGGGTTTTTGGTAGGGGGGAGAAGCTGTTTGCAGTGCTGTGAAGAAATGCTCTTAAATGGGCTCCTGATGCCCTACCTGAGCTTGCCAAGTACAGCAGCATCTGTCAGGTGGGATCCATTAAAGGAACCCCTCCATCCACAGGGAATCACAGAATCATAGGATGGTAGGGGTTGGAAGGGACCTCTGGAGATCGAGTCCAACCCCCCTGCAAAGGCAGGAAAGCCTGCCGGTTTTGTCCTCTGGGTAAGAAAATTCATACGAATTGAAACCTTACCTTAATTCCTTGTTCAACACTCAAATCAGATCTTTACTGATGAATAAAACAGAAGTACAGGCACACACTCCCACACAAAGCCTTTGAAAAATCTCATTTCTTCAGCCTGCTCAGTTGCACCCTGGATTAGAGATGGATAGAATTCATTTTTGTAAGGAAAAATAGTTTGGACATCTCTCCAGAAAGGCAGAGAGGAAGGAGACTCTTCCAGGGGGCTCTGATACTGGGAGATTGTTGCTTTGCTCCAAGAAATATGGAGATGTTGGATGAATGTCCAGGGGCACAAGGCTTTGTGTCCCAGGTGGGCTGTCCTACACCTAGAGTGGGAACAGGATCCAAATGCAGGAGCTGCACGTCCTGTGAGCTTTGTTTGTTAGTGTGCCGTCCCCTTCCCTTTGGTGCCAGCTGTGAAGGTACTAGCTGGCCAGCTTGTTTCCTTTTTCCCTCCCCTCCCTCTATTCCCATCCATTCTTCTCCACCCCCTACATGCAGCAGGTTCTCCTGGCACTGCTCTTGGAGGCTCCAGTGCCTCTTTGGTAGCAGGGAAGGGGAGGACACTGCGTAAGAGCTTATCAAATCTTAACTTGTGCTCTACTGGGTCATGGTCATACATAATACTGAATAAAACTTGAAATCTGAGTGTGCTCAGCTTTGGACTCAGATCTTCCTCTGGCTTTGTAGCTTGTATCTGCCACTGCTTTCAAACACTCACAGCCCTTTGGTAGCCCAGAAACCAGGAACCTCTGACTCTCCTGGCTCTGCCAGTTAATGCCTTTATGGTAACCATTGCCCACTCAGAGCAGACCAACTCACCCACCTCTCCAAGGCATTAGGAGCTTCCCTGCTGTTTGCACAGTATCTGGGTCTGTCTTTCCAAAGCAGCTCCCACTTTTGCAAGTCAAACACTAAAATTGCCAAGTGGTGGCGGTGTTTTGGTAAAGAAAGCAAGGTTAAGCTTTTATTTAAATAAAATAGAAATAGTGACTTCCAGCTTACAAATGCTGCCTGCACCTTTCGCAGGCTTACTGAGGGGCCGAGTGGATGTGCCAGGAAGCATCCCACTGGGCTGTAATTACTGTCTTACTGGTGTTTCCAGATGGGTTTGCTGGGCACCCTGTTCGTTGATATAAATGAGTAACATCCAGTTGCTCGAAATGTGTGGGTGCATTCATTGCAGCTTGGGATGAGAGCTGCTGGTGCACGGCGTGGCACGCCTGATGGGTGAGTG
This sequence comes from Todiramphus chloris collaris, assembly GCA_025345505.1. Classification (NCBI taxonomy): domain Eukaryota; kingdom Metazoa; phylum Chordata; class Aves; order Coraciiformes; family Alcedinidae; genus Todiramphus; species Todiramphus chloris. The sequence goes on along the minus strand of JANVCC010000094.1, from coordinate 631,943 downwards.
AAAATGGGAGGAAACAGGGCAATGCCTTTGATGCAGAACCCCTGGGTGGTACGTACGGATCAGCCAGAGCAAGTGGGAGACAGGGTTGATTTGCTTTTGCAAAGATATTTTGTTCATGTTGACACAGTGGGGCTACCAAGGAGCTGCCACACGTGTCTGGACAAAGCTAGCACAGGACCAGCCAGGCCCTGCCCACAGCCATTCAGACCCTGGAAGGGGGTGATGGGCCTGGCTTAGCTTTGACCAGCACAGCCCAGCTGGAGGCACACACCCAGCTGACTCTTTGTGGTGGACCTTCTGTGTGGGGACGTGTTTGTTTCTTTAAAGATCACAGAATCACACAATGTTCCGGTTGGAAGGGATCTCAAAAGATCATCCAGTCCAACCCCCCTGCCAGAGCAGGATCACCTAGAGCAGGTCAGACAGGAATGTGTGTAGGTAGGTTTTGGAAGTCTCCAGAGAAGGAGACTCCACAACCTCTCTGGGCAGCCCGTTCCAGGCTCTGTCACTCTCACCGTGAAAGATTTTTCCTTACGTTTACATGGAACCTCCCATGTTCCAGCTTGCACCCGTTGCCCCTTGTCCTGTCATTGGACATAGCAGAGAAGAGCCTGGCTCCAGCCTCCTGACACTCACCCCTTATGTATTTATCAGCATTAATGAGGTCACCCCTCATCAGGGAGATGCTCCACTCCCTTCATCATCTTTGTGGCTCTGCGCTGGACTCTTTTGAGCAGTTCCCTGTCCTTCTTGAACTGGGAAGCCCAGAACTGGACACAATATTCCAGATGTGTCCTCACCAGGGTAGAGTAGAGGGGGAAAGATTGGAGGAAAGAGAGAAGAACATGGTCCAGTCTGGCTCTTCTGCCCTACATACCAGCCAGCTCTTGTCACCAGTACCACCCTGTCTGTGCAAAGCTACATGTCTCCTCCTTTCATCTTTGAGTCCCTCTCTTCTGTTTTCTAGGTTGCTAAAGATCTTCAGACCTCAGCAGCGTCTTAACCTCCAAATAATTTCCTTTCTTCATGTTTTCAGGACTGCCAGGACGGGTTGGTCCCCCAGGCCCAGTTGGACCAACTGGTCTTCCAGGACCACCAGGACCAAAAGGAGAGAAGGGACAACCTGGTGAGAGGGGCCCAGCAGGGCCACCAGGTAAGTCCTGGAGCTGCCATGATAGGAGATATTTCACTTTATACAAATGACCTGTGACAACGGATCATAAAAGGCCGGACATACAAGATGCTGAGCATCTTCAGTTGGTACAGAATCCATTCCAGCGAGTCCCCTGGGCACTGGAATCAGCCAGCAGCTCTCAGAGTGGGCAGCTACCAGCAATGACAGGCCCTGGGATTTCCCGTGCAGGTGGAGAGAGCTCACCCCAGAAAGCTGCAGAGCCAGGGTCATGTTTCTCCATCCTGCTCAGGAGCTGTACAAACCAGTCTCTGCCCTGTCAGCCTTTGGATAACCCTCTCACTGTGTGCCTGTTTTAACTCCTTTTTTCCCCACCTTTTGTGTCGAGCTGTCAGATGTGGGGATGTCCAATTAGTGATGCTTTTTTTATGCTAAGGGAGAAGGTTATGAGGCCATTCTCTCACTCTAACTCTGTTCCTGAGCTCAGAGCCTTTCTTCATTCCCAAAATGTTCCTAACTCTTTTGATGACAGCGATCCCACCCAGTAAGTCCCAGACCTCGGGCTCTGTGCTTTGTACCCACCTACAAGGCTGTGCCTTGTAAACCTGAGCTCAGGAAAGATTTGAAACTCAGAATGTGCCTTAAACCCCAGTGTGGCCCTGAATGCTTCTTGGCATTTCTTGGCTGAAGCCTGGCCAAGGCTGTGTCTCCTGTTTGGTTTCTCAGTTTGCAATGAGAGCTCTCCAGCCCAAGAGGAAACAGAACTGGTGTGCTGCTGGACTGACTGGGTTGCTGTTGTTCTTTCTGTGTTTCCCTGACAGTGAGGGGACATACCCATGATTACAGTTCAGGACAGAAATTTTGTCTTCTCACTGCCTTTTTTTACCTGGTAGTGCCATTAGCACATCTTCAAATGCACTAACACATCCTCTCCTGCCTCTGCACAGGGCTGCTGGGACCACAAGGACCAAGAGGACTTCCAGGTGAAACCGGGATCCCAGGTCCTCCAGGTCCTCCAGGGCCACCAGCCACCCCAAGCCTCCCTCTTACCTTCCAGCAAGGGGTTCTCTACTCGCTCCAGCCCACAGCTGAAAAAGAAAGTAAGTTCACTCCTCAGTTCCCACTTTTCAGTGGTATATCAGCAGGGTGAGTAGGCACAGAGCAGCTCAGCGCTTCCTCCCACCTCCCTGCCAGGCTCTGCCAGGGCCCTGCCTTCCCTGGGAGCTGCTGGACAATCAGCCTCCAGTGTGTGTGTCTCTTGGAAGTTCCTGTTCAGGATGAAAACACGTAAAACTTAGAAGATAGAGGGGTTCACCTCTGCAAAATGAGCAACTAAATCACTCCTCTTCTAAAACCACCAATGAGAAAGGGTTTTAGGGGATTTATGGCTCTTCCCTCTGCCTGCTTTTCTGGGTTCATCACAGCTTTGAGGAGGCAACTTGGTGTTCTTTAAGCTTCCATCATGAGTAGATGCTGTGAAGAGGGTGTCTAGTGAAGTGACAGAGCTCAGCAGCATCGCATGAGAGACAAGGGGGTAGAGAAACAACAGCAGGCTGGCCACTTAGGTTCTGGTGCAACACAACTGTGCTTTCGAGAGACCTCTGGGTGCCGCTGTTGGTCAGAAATGAGTAAGTACCAAAGGTTTGCAACACTGAAATTATATAACATAACAAGGGCATCTGTTAAACGCGTCCCTTCTCCTGCCCCTGCAGATGCATCTTCCACCTGCGTTTCTGGTGCATCAGCCTTATCCCACGTCCACAAAACCCCACGGAATTACAGATTTAAAAGCCCAGACCAAGACTGTTATTTATCCTCTCCCTATAACTGGAGGCATCAGAGTTTCTTTGAGCCTCTGGTGATTTAAAAATACGTTTATTTGATTTGTGCTGTGCGTGGCAAGAAAAGGCTTTCTAGGAAAGGCATATCATGCACTTTTATCTGAGTGCTCTCAGATCTGGGCTTGATTCTTCTGGTCCCATCTCTGTGGCTGGCATCTAATAATGATAAAGCAGAGCTCAGCCCTATTTCCACTTAGCCTGTAAACTTCTGTTGCTCCAGCTCTGTTGGGTCTCCTATCCCCACTCCCCCCCAGCTTCTGCTCACACCAGCTTCAAAGCTCAGTTTTGTGAGTTACAGCCAAGGATCAGTAAGTCTCCCTGTGTCTGACAGTTTCCTAGAGCTCTCCTTTCCCTTCCACCCACTCCGCTCTGCAGACTCCTTTTCCTGACAGTGAACAGATGTATTTTTAATTTGGGAAGAATTTTAACAGCTTGATTTCATATTCAGTTGCTCAGAGCGTATGGGGAGGGTGAAGTTAATTGTAGTTCAACACTGAGACTTTCACAAACTCTAGATTGAGCTGCTGTGCTCACGAGCCTGATAACAAGGTGGTTTGGCACTGCAGTCACCTCACTGCCTCACGGGATCACACCAAATGGGGCCATTCTGCACTCAGCCAAGGGCCCGTAAGGATGCTTTGGTTTGCTGCTGCCCCCTCCCTCCAACCACTCTTTAATTTAGTCTTTCTTGCAAAGTAAGATGAATAAGATAAATTAGGAAGTGTATAAAGGCGTTGATGACGTGGCCTTCCCAGATGATATGTGAGAATCATGGAATCATGGAATTGTCAGGCTTGGAAGGGACCTTAAAAATCATCTTGTTCCCACAAGCCTTAAAAACTTCAAGGATGGGGCGTCCAGCACCTCTCTGGGCAGCCTGTGCCAGTGTCTCATCACCCTCATGGGGAAGAAATTCTTCCTAATGTCCAACCTGAATCTCCCCACTTCTAGTTTTGATCCATTCCCTCCAGTCCTATCACTGCCCAACATCCTAAAAAGTCCCTCCCCAATTTTCCTGTAGCCCCCTTCAGATACTGGAAGGCCACAGTAAGGTCTCCCCAGAGCCTTCTCTTCTCCAGACCTTTCTCTTCTCCAGACAAGGTGAGCTCTGAGAAGAGTGAGCTCTGTGTTGTCCCAAAATAGGAAGTGGATAAATAAATGGACAAATAACTGCATGAACTCTGCCAACAATGGGAGCAACAGCCTCCCACATGGCCTGCAGGAACCATGAGTAAATGGTGACTTGCATCCCTGGGGCAGCCCTGTATCTCTGCCCCATCTGGCTGCTGGATTTCTTGCTTTGCAGAAGGAGTAGCTCAAAACTTCATGACAATTTTTCTCATTTAAAATCTTTTTCTTCATACAAGTCTCACTGCAAGTATAGGTTATCTCGTGACAAAGTTACAGCAACACGGAGACCTTTTTCTTTACAAAAACTTACAATTTTGGTTGTGTGCTGCCTGATTTTGCCAGGCAGCCACAGGTTGGTGGAAAGCTGACCCTCTGTTACCAGTAAAACTTAGCATTGTAAATTCTGGGTAGATTTTAAAAATAAATAAATAAATGATTTACTTCTTTTGAATGGATCACATCTGAAAATGGTGAACACAAGATCCCAGCTGCTGACAGCAGAGGGAAGCATATTCCTGGTAATGGGCATGTGCACCCAGGGAGATGGAGAAAGCTGTGTCAGCCTGTTAGCAGCAGCAGAGTGTTTGGTTCTGCCTGAACATGGTTGATGCGTGTGCCTTTATTAATCACAACAAGTTCCTCTTGGCAACGTTTATCAGCAGGAGGAAGCCAAAAGTGGGGAGACGAATTTCTTCGCGCAGTTTCGCTGTGCTGCAGTAAAGAAATTGGTCCCAGTTGTCTCCCTCCAGATCAGGTAGCAGAAAGAAATTAAGACAGGATTACTTCATTTCCATCCTGTCTCAACAAATCAAGCCTGTAATGGGGGAATTTATCCCGTAGAAACATTAGATGTAGGCCAGGAGCTAAAGTGCTGTACCCCACTGCTGGGGCTGCTGCTGTCAGGATCTCTTGCTTTCTCTGCCCCTTAAAAATGAGTGGATCAGGTACATGCTCTGGAGTCAGCTCATCCTCTGGCTCGTGCTAAAGCTGAGACAATTTTTAGGGACAAGACAAAAGAATGCAACGTTCATGCACTTGAGGGCTGCCTTTTCTCACACAGAATCAGAGTGGTGGGGATTGGAAGGGACCTCTGGAGATCATCCACACAACCCCCCTGCCCCAGCAGGGTCACCCAGAGAAGGGTGTCCAGGAGGGTTGGGAATCTCTGCCAAGAAGGAGACTCCACAGCCTCGCTGGGCAGCCTGGCACAGGCTCTGACACCCTCACACCAAAGAAGTTTCTCCTACTGTTCAGATGGAACCTCCTGGGTTCCAGTTTGTGCCCATTGCCCCTGTTGCTGGGCACCACTGAGCAGAGTCTGGCCCCATCCTCTTGCCCCCCAGGGCCCTTCAGCTCTTGCTCAGCATTGCTCAGCTCCCCTCTCAGGCTGCTCATCTCCAGCTGCACAGCCCCAGGGCTCTCAGCCTGTCCCCAGCACAGAGATGCTCCAGCCCCTCAGCATCTTCAGAGCCTCTGCTGGACTCTCTCCAGCAGTTCCTTGTCTCTCTTGAACCAGGGAGCCCAGAACTGGACACAGTGCTCCAGAGGTGGCCTCGCTGGGGTTAGGTCAGGGAGGAGAACCTCCCTCATCCTGCCGGTCACACTCTTCTTAATGCACCCCGGGAGACCATTGACCTTCTTGGCTACAAGGGCCCATTGCCAGGGGAGCACAGGGAAACTGAGGCACAGCAGGCTTGGCATTGGTGGAAAGGAGCATAGAACAGAGATTGGTGGAGTGACATCTCTGCACCTGCTGCCACGGGGAGCCCTTCCTGAGGAAGGGAAGGGGAAGGGGAGGAGAAGGGGAACGACCTTTGATTTAGAAAACCATGCTGATTGCTTTCAAAACTGTCCAGCCCTGTGCCTCTGAGGTGTCCTGCCCCTCTGACCAGGCAAGCCTGGCTGCCTCATTCAGGGCATTTCTGTGCCTCTGCAGCTCTCCCCTTTGCAGGATGTCCATCCTTGCTGCCAGAGAACGTAGGTCTGCCCAGTTCAGACTGGTTGCGTTCTTTCTTCTTGGCTGGGAGTTGCAAAGGTCCCGGAGCAAACAGTGTATCAAGGTCCTCTCTGATTTTGTCTGCTTTTCAGAAGCACTGAAACAAAATCCATCCCTTGAGCCCAGCAGAGCCTGGGTCAGCCCAGGAGCTGGCTGAGAAGGGGAGATTCCTGCTGCCATTGGTGGCTGTAACTATTTCACGGGGGCTGAGAACCACAGAATGTCCCCCTGTATCAATGGGGATTTTCTGTATATAGGGAGAAGGGATTTTATTTATATAAGGAGAAGGGGTTTTATAAGGAATTACAAGTCCTTCTTCTGCTCTATGGGAATATGGAAATAGCCCCTCAGAAATTCTGAGGGTTGTGTTTGAAGAAACTTCAATCCCATTTCATTCACAGGGCGTGCCATTCAGAGCTTATCCTGGAGGGAAGCCTTGACCTGAGTGAGCCCTGCCTGGCCAGGCAGCTGAGGAAGGAGCCACTCTAGGTTCCCTGCATGTCCATGCTCCCATGGTGTGGTAGCCAAATCAGAAGTTGCTGAGCTCAAGGGCTGTTGAACCTCTGCTCTTCTCTTCTTTGTCACAATTATGGAATCACCTTTCATAAATAATTTTGAGTGGGATGTCAGGATGGCTGGATTTGTGGGAGTAACTCTGTCATCATAATAATGTACCATTTAGCTGGAGTGGTTTGTAACCCAAATCTTTATCCCTGGCTTACCTCCAGCAGTAATTAAATCCTGGTTGTTTGCAGCCCATCCTCTCTCCCTCTCAGTGGATGTACATTAAATTTTTTGACCACTTGTTCTTTAAAAACAAAAGGCTCTGCAATTGTTAATGCCTTCACTGCTGTTCGATGCTCATTTCCCAATTTCATCTTACTCCCAAGTCGTGATGGATTTTGACACGGTCAAATAAAACTCAAATTAATTGGATTACACACTTCACTTGGGTACCTTTCCTTCTGAACATGAAAACAGTCTCAGTTGTTTTGTTTCAGGGCTGCGAAGAAGGGAAGATGGATGGGGGTTAGAAACAATAGTCAAAGAAATACCTGTTTGCATTCAGGCTTTAGGCACGAAATTTGGTTCTCAGGGGGATCTGGGATAGGTCTTGTGCTGTTCTGCTGCCAGGAAGGCATTGCAGAGATGTACTGTCATCCTTGGCAGTTAAAGAGATTTCACAGTTTTCCCTAGGAACTGCTTTCAAACAACTAGCTTGAAAGTCCTCTCTGTCATTGCCAATGCTCCAGAAGTTGAAAAGGCTTCATAATGTGTCTGCTCACATTTCTGGGGATTTTACCTTATTGTCCTTTGGGCTGGACTCTTCAGAGTAAGCAAACATCCTTCTGATCTTCCTGGTGTCACTTGGTATTTGCATCAATGGAGCAGTGAGACATTTGCAGCCTTTTACTGCAAAGGGCTCCCCTGAATTTTACTGTGATGAGTTAAAGGGACTGATGAAAGGAAACATGAGTAAGTTTGAGGTCATGGGCAGGAGGAGATGGACATTATTCCTTGATGGTGGTCTCCAGCTGTGGAAAATGTGGACTCTTCAGAGGGTTTACCATCCCAGTGATCAGGAGCCAATGTCTCCAGCAGGTTAAATGCAATAGAAGTTATCAGTCCTACAGCACATGGGGGTTCCCTTCCTTACTTCGTTATCTTGTTGTCTTGGTTGGTCTGGGAACTTTTTCCCCTAGGTTTCCACAACTGTCAGACGGTGTTGTGGGATGATCCTGTGAAAGATGCTGCCGTGGAGGAACCCCCACAGATCACTGACGTGCTACAGAGCAGGTCCACAAGGAGTAGGGTTGTTGAATATGGGTTTGCAATTGCAGTGAATAATTAGGGTTGTTTTTTTACAAACACTTGTGTTCTTTCTAGTCAGATGCCAGCTGAAGTGGTGAGCCTGTTGGTTCAAGGATGAGTGAAGAGGGGGGACAGCTACAGGCTGATGATTTTTAAAGGAGAGGACTGAGAAAGATGTGCAGAAGCACAAAATTCTTCCAGTTCCTGCTGATGGCTTTCCCTTCCCTGCTCCACTCCCATTGCCATCTGTTTCTCAGAACTCAGCAGAGCTGCCCAAACTGGCCAGTTGAACACCTAAAATAATCCTAAATGGCAGGAGAGTTTCCTCAGGGTGTGGAGGCGCCAGAGCACACCCTGTCCTTGGGCATTCCTGCATCCTCAGACCTCACAACACCTCCCACCACCACCTCACCCAGGGTGAGCTTGCTGGGTTGGTGGGGATGTGCCAGGCTGGCTCAGCAGTCTGCTGATGCTGGACAGGAGGGAGCTCCAGATCCACGTTTGATTCCTTAGGTAACCAGGAGCCAGATGTGTCTTTGAGATTTTTGGGTTTTGGGTCAGTTATTGCTGTACGGTGCAGAGCTACTCTAAATCTGCTTTGGCATTCAGAATTGTGCAGGAGCACCAATTTTTTGACAGAAAGGACAACTTTTCTGGGGTTATCAGAGGTGGGATGAACAGCTCTGCCAATCTAGGGGTCACATTACTCCAAGAGCCCAAAGTTTGCATCCTGAGGCACCACCTGCCCTTGGCCAGCAACAGGCACCAAAGAATTTTGGAGAGAAGTCCTGCCTTGCTGGGACCAGGCAGCTCGGTTCTAACTTCTCTGTTCCTTAACACAGATGGAGAACCCCAGCTGGCCTCCACCGTCATAGACACCATCATGGCTGGCCTGCCAGGACCACGGGGAGCCCCAGGCCCTGTTGGGCCACCAGGTAATAAACTCCGCTGAGCTGCAAAGCTGTAATGGGGAAGATGATCCAAAGAAATTTCTGATGGAGAGTGGAATGATCTGTAGGATGCCTGCAGGGAAGGTCCTCACTGGAAGTGGGTCCAAGAGTGGGAAGGGTGGCAAGAAGTAATGAGGTTTCTTATCTGTTGATAGTGGCAGGTTGGTTTTCCTCGGCAGGACACATTCTGAGAAGGCAGTAATGGTCTGGCTTTAAAATGGCTTGTCCAGAGAATTCCTTTATGAGTTGGTCTCACTGCTGCCACAATCCTGTCCTGTCACTGAGCAGGATCTGGCCAGCTGCTCTGTGATGTGCACGCAGACTTCACAGACTTTGGAGCTCATTTGAGCTATTGCAGCTTTTCACCAGTATAACTGAAATCAGAATCTGGGATGAAAATTCAGTGGCGAGCCTTCTTTTTCTCTGAGCTGATGGGCAGCTTCAATGATAGTATTCCTGCAAACATCAGCACTTCCCTGCATGATGCATATTTAGGAGTGAACTCCCATTGTTTGCAGAAAGGACTTTTCCTTTCATTACGAAGGCTTCTCATTTATCTTTCAACTCCTTTATTCTTTGATTTAAGCATTTGTATGGTGCATTAATGATTGAGGCTGATTCAGCTGTACTTTGTGTGTGATGTCCACATTGTTTCATCTCAAGGGTTGTGACAACTACAGCAGAGAGGAGTATTGCTAAGTTCAGACTAAGCAAATATCCTGTCTCCCATTTGCAGCTATAATTTAACAGCTACAATTATTTTTCCAAAAGAAATGAATCTGTTGACTGACTGTGTAAAACAAGTTGACCCATTTAGACAGTGTTTAACTGGGCTGGAAGCAGGCTCTGCTGTGGTACAGACTTGGAAAGAATTTATTGCCACTGGAGTGAACAAAGAACAAGAGACAGCTTTGCTTTGCTGTGTCCAAACCCCATCTCCATCATGTTCATCATCAACTTTCTGACCACACTAGAGAGAGAGAGACCAGCAGGCTTCTGGGCTTCCCTTGCCACCTACAAGACTGCCTTGCTCTGATGTAGCTGTTTCATGGATCTAGTTTGAGTTTTCTCAAAAGCTGTCGTTTTAAACACTGGAAATGCAGCACATCACTGACGTCCTTCATGCCTAGTTTAACCTTTTTTTCCTCCCAGAGCTCTAACATCTTCCCCAGGACATAGGGATCTATTACATCAGGATGTGGGTATCCAATAATCCAGTGGGTGATGAAGCTCTTACGATGTAGTCCTGTGATTAAGCAATGTCTCTTACCCGTTCAGAGACGAAGCAGTACACTGAGAGGAAGTGCATGTATTTGGAATTTAGGGTCCTTCCTTCTGAGTCTCCTTAAAATTGTCTCAAATGATGATTCCCACCAGGGCCACCAGGTGCATCAGGACCCAAAGGGCCACCAGGACCTATGGGAGTCCCTGGATCACAAGTAAGGTGCTTTAGTGCTTTGGGGGTAAGGGGCAAGTTGGGGATTTGGTGTGAAACATCTTCTCATTGCACAAAGAGAAGGAGTAGTTTATAAGCCTTAGATCTGATGTTTTGTTCCCCATGCAATTCTGTGGTTTTAATACCTTTTTTTTCATTCTGAATTGTGTTGAGAGGTTGAAGTGGTTACGCTTTCCAGATTTTCCCTTAATCATAACAACACATCTCACTTGCTCTGTCAAAACATTTCACTGTGGCCTGAATTGATGCAAAGGATTTGACGTGGGCTTTACTAACACACTGATAGAAAAATACTGTGTTTCCTGTGGAACACAGAGAAAGAACAAAAATGCATCAACGGGAATTCAACCAATTCACCAAAGTAAATTTGTTAAGCCTAGCTTTTGTGAAATAGCCCTTTCTATTCAAGACAAAAATCACAAATCACAAATTCCCATCACTTTGATTATTTGTCAATACAAAAATCGTGGAGGGGGGAAGTAATAATGGAGTGTGATAAACTCACTCAAAAGAATTTATGATAAGAACTCACATGGCTGGAAAAAGATGGTTAAATGGAAAGAAGTGAAGTCATGATGAATGGTGAGCTGCCAGAATACTCAAAATTGTGGTTGACTGATACAAAGGGACTCCAGTTTTGGGAAGAGTATTGCTTAATGTGGAGGTAAACCAGTAACATCAAATATTTCAAAGGAACCTAACATGACTAAAGAGATAAAAGTGACTGAAGATCACAGAAAGAGAGAAAGGTTAAGTAACTTGGCAGAGGGACGTGTCTTAGATCCTGATAAGAAGGGGTTTGGAATTGCTAGGAGTTAGAGAGGGATTTTTACTCTCTACTTCTTAATCAGTTTGAAGGAGCAGTGGACAGCAGGTTAGTGAAAGTTCGCCAGTGTAGCAGAATCGTTTCAATTAGTGAATGCTCTGGAGGACGATGAGAAACTCCAGACAGAGATGAACATGGTGGGAAACTTGGCAGCAGAATGACAGATGCAGTTTAACATGATTAAATATAAGGTAATTCACAATTCATAAACAGGTTCTGTAGCAGAGTCTGGCTTCTTCACATGCAGTACACGTTATAAATCTGGTTTGGTTTTTTTTTTAATAAAAACAGATGTGTGGAATTCAGTGTTCTTGAGTGTCCCCGTGTAGTCACCCACTGAAAGTCACTGGTGGGAGCTGTCGAGAGCACAGGATGCTTGTGGACACCTAAGCTTTGTTCATGCTGCATGTTTGATGAGGGGCCTGTTCTGGTTGGTGCCCTGCCCTGTTTGGCAGCCCTTGTTAACCTCCTTCATCAGACCTCACTTTCTGAGTCTTCTGTGGGCCCAGGTGAGATGTGGCTAAGCTGGATGCCAGGTCACTCTGGGGCTTGGTGGTAGGAGCAACATGTTAATGGTGAGCATCGCTGCCTCCCAGCTGAAACTGGGAGAGTGCTCCTGCTTTAGACCCTTAGAACACTAATGCCCAGTCTTGTTGGGCCACTTAACCAGACGTTGAGGCTCCTCAAAGCTCTGTCTCAAAAGCCCATTTCTCTGGATGCTAAAATGGGGGTTTCTGGGGGGCCACTACTAAGCTTAAATCACCAGCAGTCTGGAGAGAGCAGCAGCATCCTGTGTCTCCAAGGCAATGTGCAAGTCACCTGGGGTAGAAAAAAACCCCATCTTGCATGGGGAGCTGATGCTGAATATAAACAAACAATATTGTCCTCTCCCTGTCTGGTTTGTGGCCGTGGCTTCACTGGGTGGATAAGTTAAGAAATTGGATTGATTTCTGCAGAGCAGTTCAATTAGTAGGAATCTGGAGACTATGCCCCTCTTGGCCGTTGGTGACTGCTTTATAGATTTGTTCAACCCAGGGAGCAAAATTATTAGTGGAGATTGGGCTTAATTTGAAAATTGTTTATTAGGGTGAGTGAATAGCTTCAAAATAATTTTCACTGCACAATCCAATTAATTTTCAGGTATGTATGCTTACTCATGCCACCCACTGAGGCAATTATGAACAGGGGGAAAGTTGTGGGGATTTTTTAAGCTAGCCATACTATCAGTATATTAATTTATTCCTGCTTACCAAGGACAAGAACTATCCTGGTCATACTGATCCCTTAAAAAGGGGTAGTCTGCAGTGCATTAAAAGACCCTAATGGAAGAATATGCAGACACTATAGGTCTTGGGATATCTGCAAACATTGCTTCCATTGTTGTTGCTGGAGGGTTAAAATTGAATTCAGCCCAATTGCTTAATGGGTATATGAGGTTTTCAGGGTCTGAGGATCACTGGGAAATGTATTCACTGCACCTACATAAAGGATGTGTAGTAGAAATTAATTCCTTGTTGTTCTGCATCTCTTCTAGGGCTTGCCGGGCTCTCCAGGACAACCTGGGCCAAAAGGCTCCAAAGGAGACCGAGGAGAGAGAGTAAGATTTTACAAACACAGAGGGATTCCCAGCAACATCTGGGGTGTGCCTCAGAAATTGCATACAACATAGGTCTTTCAAATTCTGCATGACTACTGCCATGAACAATTTTAAACGTAGAGTTTCCAGATCTCCTGCAAGAACCAAGCTGCTGGTTTACAGTAGAGATTAAGGGTTGAAAGTCTGCTGTTCCCTGGAGACATTCAGGTAGCAAATACATGGTATATAAAGGCTCGTGGAGACCAACTTTCTTCTGCCAACCCAAGCTCTTTAGCGTGGAATATTTTGGGTGGTAAAACTGAACTCTTCCTTCTGTGGCAATAAGGCAGTAAAAGATCATCAGACCTTTCCTGAACCAAAGCCACTCCCAGGTCAAATGCTGTTCTTAATATATTTAGAATATTGAAATTATGTTCTTATTGTGTTTATGTGCTATACCTCACTTCTTGAGGGGTTGTCAAGTGCTAATAGCCAAACATGGACAGAAGTGCTGTTTGAATGTTATTTTCAAACTGGTGAAGTTTAGGAAATATCAGAGTAAAATCTAACAATGATATAAATGTGTCAGGTTCCCAGTCCAGCATTCAAGCAGCAGGAAGGGTTTCAAAGTGGCATTTGGGCCTTCAACTCCTGTTCAGCTTTCTCTCCAAAAGGCCATGGTCTTTGAAATCTCCCGAGAGATACGAGGAGCACAAAAATAATTTGAGAGGGTGATATCTGGTGGAGGATCATTCAACAGTTAGATTTGCAAAACGTAGAAGTGGGCACAGATGGGCTGTGGACCATCACTAAAACCCTACTGTAGAGGAGAGTCAAGGCAAGAAAGATAAGGAGAAAAATATTGGTTGGTAGCTCTAAAGTGATGGAAGTTTACAGGGATGGCAGCATTGACACGGCCTTGAGCCACAGCTGTAGGAAGCAAGTTCCCTTTTCTTCCAGGTGATGCTTTTACTGTCCACATAGATGGAGGTGAATGTGGAGGTTACCACCTGTAAATGGGTGACTGCACCTGACATGCTTCCCCCATATGACACCATCTCCTTTTCTTCATTTCTGCTCACTCTTCCACTCCAGAAGACAGAGGGATGTCTGAAAGAGCTCAGACAGACAAATGCAGATTGGTTATCTCCAGTTCGATGACCTCCCAATGTCATGAGAATAACCATCAAGAGGCTTAAATTATTTTCCTCTGCCCAGACTGTGTGCAAGGAGAGCACGTCCAGCTGGCTTCTTTCATTCCCTCCCGAGGTGCTTCACGCCAAGAAGCAGGGGATATCTGAGGATGGAACTTTTAAGATGCTCCATTTCATTTTAGTACCTGTGCACATGGTTTTGAGTTCTTGGTCCCTGTTCTGACGTAAGAAATGATTTGCAACTCCCTGAAAGATAAGAGACCATTTTAAGTGACTTGTTAGGAATTTTTTTTTTAATGTTTCCTTGTGCAGATCAGCCACGTGGGGCACATGTTGGCTTTACTCTTAGATTAGGCACTGACACATTGCTGGGACTTGGAGGTGAAGGTTCTGATGGTGAGCAAAGCCTTAACTGGTGAGATTTCAGCACCGGTTACCGACTACAGCTGATCGCTGTTAAATGTTCATTTTCAGTTTAAAAATACAAGGCATGGTATGTGGCAAATCATCAAGTTTCCATCCAGGAAACTGATAAGAGCTCTTCCCCAATGATTCATTTAACATTTTCCTTTAGTTAGTGGTTGACCATATTGCTAAGATTAGACTTACTTCAAAACAAAAGCTTTGTTGCACTGTGTCTATTCAGTACAGAAATATCCTTTAGACTTTGAATTTGCTCCTTCCTTGTTCGATATTCGGAACTGTAGCTCTCCTAGGTTTGGGACAAAAGAGGTTTCAAATCTCAGAATGTCTTTCTAAGCAGAAAAAAGAAATTCTATTTCTTGTCCTTCCTCTGTTAGCGTGGAAAGTGAAACCGATTGCTTTTTCTGGCAGAATCTCTGTAGGATGTTCTGCGTGCTTTTTGTCTTCTGTGAGTGTGGATTTGAATGCTGGTTTTGACAACGACACGCTGCAATTTTGGGTTTGGTGGATACAAATTAGAGCGAGCTTTACACAGCGCAGAGGAGCTGTGCAGCTGCAAAGAAAAGCAGAGGAGGGTTTACAATATCTGTTGAGATTCGAGAAAATGTTATTATACATTCTTCCTGCTTAATCTCAGAGAGAACAGATGTAGGAGAGACCTGCAGCATCCCCTGGCTGGCACGTCTGTGTGTGTGCCTCTCACCGCCAGCCTCTGTTCGTCTGGTTCTTGCGCAGTGCCGGGGAGGGATACACCGCATCCTCTCCAGGCAGCCTGCAGGGGCACAGCCAGCGAGGGCCTGGCAGAAAAGATATTTCTGACATCCAGCCTAAATATCCTTTGATCCCCTTTAAGCTGATAACATCCTTTCCTCTTCCCTCTGGACACAGAGAACAGCCTGTTTATGTATTTTGAGTGCGTTGTTATGTCTCCTCTCCCTGCTTTGCCCGTGTTTTTTCACAGGCCTCCCTCCTGACAGTGCAGAATCCAAGTATTTCCCTTTGAAGATGCTCAGAGCACCTGACAACCTGGGCCTTCCTCCCAGCTCTCCCCGTGCCCACGCGGGCCTTTGCCCAGCATGGGCTGGCTGCTCACCGAGCAGGGCACAGCTCTCCGCACTGAGCTTTGGGAGATGCCCGAGGCCCCTTGGTTTTAGACAAAGCAGTATTTTGATGGACACAAAAGCCAAGCAGCTCTCCCTTTCTGGCAAAGGCTACAAAAAGCTGCAGCCAGCTCGGTGGTTTTCTGGGGGAAAAAGGATGGGTTTGTTTCCGTGTGTGTCTAGGGAAGAGCCAGGTTCAATATGTGGCTGTTTCATCAATGGATTATGAAAGATGCTTTTAAATTTTGCCTCCTCTTCCCAAGCTCCTGCTTTCTCATTGAACAGTCTGTAGCTGTTCTGGTCAGGGATTCTGCCCTGCCCCACCATGCTGCAGGGTGGGAAACCAATGCTGCGGAGGAAAACAGAGAGAAAAAAAGATTCTCAGTCCAATGGCATTTCATCCCACCCCAAACCAACACCTACCATTTCAAAATGTCTGTTTAAAAAACCCAAACAAACCCGAAAAACAACAAGGGCAAAGGAAACCCCACTGAGAACAATGTGAAAAAGGAAAGGAAACCCCACTGAGAACAATGCGAAAAAGGAACAAACCAACGGGAAACAAAAGAAAGAAACCAGCAGGAAAAAGAAACAAACCAACCAAAATATTCTAGCTGTGTTTTGCTCGGTAGCTGTTGGGGTTAACACAAGGGGGTGTGTGTGGAGCAGGAGGCAGATAAAATCAGTGCTCTGTTTGCTGTCTGGGGCAGCATCAGCCCATCAGTTTTACTGGAGAGAAGAATGTGGTATCTTTGTAAGAAACAAATCTCCAGCCAAATTCCTTCCTGGCATAATGTAGCTGACTGCTGTAAAGTTCAGAAAATTGCTAATCGTCTTACCGAGAGGGTACCGAGCTGAGGAGCTCTGCAGCAAACCAAACTGCTCCAGAGTGCGCGGGGATTTGGAGCTGATACTTGACAGGAAAGCCTGACCCCCTTTTGCTGCCTCTCCGTGATAATGTCAAGGGAGAGGAATTTTTTTTTTTCGTATTATCCCAAGTGTAAGGTTTCTCATTAAGCCATCTTAATGCCACCAGTAGAAATTACACTATGTTCTTGTCAAATGGAAAAGTATCTCCTAATGACACTTACTTTATTTCCAACAGGGGCAAGCAGGTCTGACGGGAGAGAGGGGCATTAAGGGATTTCCTGTAAGTGATGTAGTTGCGGGTGTGCAAGACTCAGATGGGTTTGGTGCCTGCCTGGCACCATAAGTACCACGCGGCTGGACTGCAGCTGGCACCACCAGCTCGCTCAGAGGAAATGCTCAGCTCAACTGCCTCCAGCTTAGATATTTGTTCCACAGTCAACCTCACCTTAACAACATAGTCCTCTGCAAATGAAACGTGGTCTTCCTGTGTGTCCAGCATAGTGCTGAAATGCCACGGTCAGGAGGGTGCCATGCCGACAGAGGAGATGTGCGTTGCTTGCAGCGCCCCTCCGGCCACACCTTGGCAGGCAGAAGCCCCCTTCCTGCCCCATGAGGTTCCTGGCACTACCAGAGCCTGAAAGTGGGCACTGTTGAACAACTCAGAGTACAGCAGCTGCTCTTAACTCCCTCTTGCACCTCGAGCTGCCAAGCTGAGCTGGAAACCCTTTAATGAGATTAAGAAATGTCTCTAACTGATTTCCTGGCAGTACCTGAGCAGATGCACGCTGGAAACATCAGCACTGGCACACAGGCTGAGGGTGCAAGCAAACCAGCAGAGACGAAGGTTGGCCGAAAGTGAGCTAGTGGGGCAGGGTGGGTTTTTTTGGCTGGCAGCATTCAGGGAGGTCTTAGGTCCTATGGGAGGGTTCTCTTCTCTCTTCTTTAATGGCACCTCATCGTTTTGTATGATTCATACAACCTCTTCATCAGTACCTACCCCTGCTTTGCAGGTGTCTCAGGGATGTCCAACAAGTCTGAGGAGCCCCGGCATTTCCACTCTATTTTATTCACCACTTTGTTAGCCCTTTCCCTTGTTTCATGTTTCACTTGTGGTTTAATCTCTCCATGTCATCTGTTCTTTGAGAAATGCATGAAATTTCTGGTTAGGGGGAACACCAGACGGATGTTCACAGCACATAGGAATCTTTGTTCAAGGAAAGCTTAATGAGCATCTTCAGAGGCAGGAAGTGATGTGACTAAGTAATGAAAGCAGGATGGAGGATTTTATGTTCTAAATCAAGATGAACATGTGCATGTTTTGGGGAGGGGAACAGGATTTTCATCTCACTGTGATACAAAAGCATTGCTTATTGAGATCATCATGAGACATTTATAGTCCTGTTGTGAGTCCAGGCCACAGCAGCCAGCCCCTCCTGCAGCTTGGCCACTCCTGGCCATGTTAGAAGTAGTGCTGACCTCCTGGGAAGCTGCTGGGAGCCAGGGCAGAGCTCATGAGAGTACTTGGTGTGACATGTCAGAGAGTCAGTTTGTTTTCTGCTGGTGAAACACTGCTGGCTTTAATTTGCTCCTTTGGAGGGAAGGGATGCAAGTGATCCTGGACACGGTCCTCAGCGACGTGAAAACAAACTTCTGTTCCTTGTCTGTTTTAGGGTGAACCGGGCAAGAAGGGTGAGGAAGGTGACAAAGGTGCTGATGTAAGCATTTATTCTTACTGTTTTACTTCCTTTTTGTCTCTTTACTGTGCTTCAACCATATTCCGTTTGGCAGGCTGCTTTGTGGAGGGGAATGGTCCTGTCCCCAGTAAAAGGAGGTGATTTGAACCTTGGGTTTGATCTTAATACATGCTAGAAATCCTGGTCTTTGAGGTTTCCTTGGCCACGTTGTCAGCTGCCCTTCTCACCACGCTCTCTGAACAGCTCCTCAGTCCACAGCAGTCGTTCTGGCACACAGAGCTGCTACAAGGTGGGGAATTACCACCTGACTGCCCCCCCAACTCAAGGACAGACTCCCAGAAGAGAGCTAACTGTATGTGCAGAGAGGTGGAGTTACAATCACAGAACGCTTTGGGTTGGAAGGGATCATCAAATATCAAATTCCAATCCCCCTGCCATGGAACACCTCCAAGACCAAGTTGCTCAAAGCCCCACTCAACCTGACCTTGAACACTTCCAGTGATGGAACATCCACAGCTTCTCTGGGCAACCTGGTCCAGTGTCTCACCACCCTCACAGTAAAGGATTTATTCGTCACATATCTGCTCTCCTACCCTAAAATACTTCCCAACATCTATCTTGTCCCTTCAAGCTCCTATCTAAGGCAATGGGGCAACAAACTACAGTACATAAAAGTATGAGGATGGGCTTCAGGCAGCATGTGGCCCATCTAGGAGCTCTGCAAGAAGCATCATGAAGCCCATCAGGATGGTCTTTCCTGCCACTGTTCCAGTTTATAAGGGAGCACCTGTCCCAGTTTCCTGGTGTACCAACAAAGAGAACACCCAGGTAACCTGCTGGCGTTGGGAGTGAATGCCAGAGGAGCACAGAACCTGTTCTCCAGGTAGCTCAGCAGAGTTGTAACATAAGCAACACGTGATAAAGGTTTGACAGGAATATACACCCTGGGTTTGGCCCACTGCAGAAGCAGGAACCAAACTGAAAGGCTTGGCTGTGAGTCAGAAGCTCTGCAAATGTGGCCTATAACTGAGGAGTTTTCCTTTCCATAGGGATTTCTCCTGCATTCCTACTTAACCCTTGCACCTTGTCCCCCTTTTCACATCTTTTCTCTTTGGAAGACTCGCACAGTGTAGTTTGACATTACGGAGGGAACATTACGACCAAGAAACATATTCTGCAACATATACCAATGTTCCTTTTCTTTTCCTTCTTGCAGGGGGAAGGTGTCCAGCAGCTTCGAGAGGCTCTGAAGATTTTAGCTGAGCGGGTATTAATTCTTGAGCACATGATAGGAATTCATGGTAAGCGTCGTTGAGGTTTTCTTTTCTAGGCAGCTCTGGGCTCTGTTCCGGCAGCTGCTTGCTGCTTAAACATCCTCCCAGTCTCCTAAACAATCTGTCTAGTATCTACTTAAGCCAAGTTTTCAAACCTAGGTACCCGACATCACTTAAAGAACCGCTGAGGATCTAGAGCTTCCACCAGTGGCAGTGTTTCCTCTGGCTTTACAGTAGCAGGTGAAATGACCCCTACAATAATTTTTATTACAATTCAGAAAGCCAAGTCACGAGCAGCAGCTCAAGCCATGTGGCACAGATCATCTACCAGCTTCCCAGGGAGCTGCTTATTCAAGTCTTTAGGCCAGATTATTTAATCCTGTTAATAGTGTCTTCCAAGTGGCTCTAACACCACTGAGGCCCTCTCCTTGGGTAGCACTGTTTTACAGAGAAAGCCCAAACGCTACCTTGAAAACCAGTGATCCATGAATGTCTTGTTACTGTAACTTATGTAAAACCTATCTGACAACCAGATGTAAAGAAAGTCTCACATGTCCTTTTGACAGTCAGATATAAAGAAAGTCTCACATGTCCTGTGATCAGGCAGATTTTCAGTTTTCTGTTGAGGCTGTTGCCACTGGTATAGAGTGTGGCATCATCCCTCGGCGAGAGCGTGGGCTTGTGCAGCCATCACCGGTCAGACATCTCCCTTTGGGATGCTTGAGGATCAGTTCTCTCACAGCTGCCAAAAGTTCAATTCTCTCACGGCTGCCAAAAGTTGCTGTGCTGTCTCCCCTTTCAGAAAGGCAGGAGAGGCACAGCGTTGTTCAGATCTACTCCCCCAGCCTGTTCCTTGGCACTGAGATAAGCAGTTTTTAACCAAGTCACAGAATCACAGGATGGTAGGGGTTGGGAAGGACCTTTGAAGCTCATCGAGTTCAACCCCCCTGCCAGAGCAGAATCACCCAGGGCAGGCCCACAGGAACAGATCCAGGTGGGTCTGGAAAGGCTCCAGAGAAGGAGACTCCACAGCCTCTCTGGGCAGCCTGGGCCAGGCTCTGTCTCCCTCACAGTGAAAGTTTTTCCATACGTTTACCCAAAACCACCTATGCTCCAGCTTGTACCCATTGCCTCTTGCCCTATCACTGGATGTCACTGAGCAGAGCCTGGCTCCATCCTCCCTACACTCGCCCTGTACATATTTATAGACATTAATGAAGTCCCTCCTCAGTCTCCTCTTCTCCAGGCTGAAGAGCCCCAGCTCTCTCAGCCTCTCCTCATAAGGGAGATGCTCCACTTCCGTCATCATCTTAGTGGCCCTGCTCTGGACTCTCTCCAGTAGCTCAGTGTCTTTCCTGAACTGGGGTGCCCAGAACTGGACACAGTATTCCAGGTGGGACCTCACCAGTGCAGAGTAGAGGGGGAGGAGAACCTCCCTCGGCCTGATGACCACTCTCTTCCTAATGCACCCCAGGATGCCATTGGCCTTCTTGGCCACGAGGGCACGTTTTTGGCTCATGGTCATCCTCTTGTTGACTGTGACTCCTAGATCTTTTTCCCCAGAGCTGCTGGCCTGGGTCTCAGCCCTGCTTCTCACTGCCTGTGGCCCTGTTTCTTCCAGAGGCAATTTCCAGAAGCACCCGACAGCGACAGCTTAAACTTTTCGGGAAATCATGAATCATGAACCCACGGTTTAACCACAGTCACCCTGAGCTTACCTCTGCCTTAATCCTCGTTTGCCTCATATTTTTGTTGGATTTTGTACACCAAGGGGAGGAAGAGATGTTTTAATGCATCTCTGCTTTGAGATGGTGGAGGTACAAGGAAGATTCCCATGAGATTGCCTTGGGAGCAATCCATGCTTGGCCAGTATGTTCCCTGGGCAGCAGGGGAAGGGGAACCCAGTCCGTAAGAACAGAACCCATAGCCTGGCTCTCCATCACCCTTTAGAATCACAGGATGGCAGGGGCTGGAAGGGACCTCTGGAGATCATCGAGTCCAACCCCCCTGCCAGAGCAGGGTCACCCAGGGCAGCCCACACAGGAACAGAGCCAGGGGGGTCTGGAAAGTCTCCAGAGAAGGAGACTCCACAGCCCCTCTGGGCAGCCTGGGCCAGGCTCTGGCACTCTCACAGGGAAGTTTTTCCTTATGTTAGGATGGACCTTCCTGTGTTTCACCTTGTGACTATTGCCTCTCGTCCTACCCCAGGGCACTGCTGAAAAGAGACTGGTCTCTTTACTTTGTACCTTCATTTTTACCAGTATAAACCAAAATGTCAGCTCCTCAGGAAGCTTGTAGGGCTTGGAGGGGGGGATTCACACTGGAGGGCTTGGGCTGGGGGATTCACACAACTTACCCCTGCAGAACTGCCCAGTTCATCTCTTTTGGATGCCGTTTGGCAACACAGCAGCAACAAGGCAGATGCTTTGAAACGGGTCATTTTGGCAAACCATTTTTACTGACATAAATGTACTTTCTGTTATTGCTTGGGACGGAGGCAAGTTATTTATACCTGTGTGTACTTCTGCACCGGTGTAACTGCATCAGCAAAAATGGGTGGGTTTTAATTGTACAATATAGTTAAGGCCATAATTAAATAGCTTTATTGTCTGACTTTATATAAATAGTTCCTTTTTTATCCAATAACAGGATAGATAATTATATTTTTTATTCTGTGCTTTTGAGACAGTTCCATTCTTTAACTTAAGACATATTTTAGGCCCTACAAAAATACTGTTTAGAAAGAGAACTTGGAAAGTAAGGCATTTTTCCCTTGTGCAATTACGTTCATCCCTTTATGTGTCTATGGTTAAATAAAACCCCCCAAAACAAAACCAGAAAAGGACATAGAATAACAAAACAGAGTATCCTTGAGCACAGGCCTGCCCGCACTGGAAGGCAGCACACAAGTTTAAATCACCCAGCACTCTGGTCGTGTTCCCACCGTAGGTGTTAAGGATTTTACGGCGGGTTCCTGGGCAGCCTGACTCAGCCCAGCTTGCAAGACCCACGCAGAAATGCCACTCGCATGCTCTCATTTTCCAGAGAAACTCCACAATCAGCGTGGTTTCCAAAACCACAGCCACCCAAGCAACAAGGCAAAACATCCCAGCAAACAAACCTCTGCAGTGGGAGGGCAGTTTGAGATTGTCTGGCCCAGGAGAGCAGCCCAGCAGCGTCTGCTTCCTGCGAACGCAACGCTGACCGCTCGCTGGAACCGGGAATGCTGCCTCCTGGGATCAAAGCAAGGCTGGGCTTGTGAGCTTGGGCTCCTGGCAGGGAAACAACCAAACATCCATCTCTGAAGGCAAAAGGAAGGAGAAAGTAGGGCATTAAAAACGATGAAGCAGCATCGAGTTATCAGCATCTGTTGCTGACTGCTGGGAAAATAAGAGAGTGGCTGTAGTCAAATGTGCGTTTAGCCTCGTGGGGCAGGACTCTGTGGAGGGAGGAGGTGTGTGTTACCACGAGGCATGCTGGGAGAATGGGCAGCTAGTATGTACTCCCAGCTTTATTGCCAATTTGGCTGTAGCCTAGGGTGGATCAATCCTTCCGTTCAATCTTTTCAGCGCCTCTAAATGTCCTCCTTTACCAGGAGTGAGATGGTACTCAAACCCTCAGGAGCATCTCTTCCCAATGACTGCTTGGCCTCACCCTTCAATAACAGGAATCTGTGGGCAGTGCTGAGTAGCAGCTATAGCCCAAGCAAATTTATAATCAATAGAACAGCAGTGCTTTAGAAATGGAATTACAACTGGGAACAGGAGCTGCTGGGCCGCGTGCAGCGAGGGCATCTGCCCCAAAGAGTTTAGAGAGAGCAGGGGGAAAAGACCTAATACAGGAGTAGCGTGCTAGCAGCAAACGTGTCAGCACCACAATTGCTTGCTGGATGGAAAGACAACAGGAGGGACGACACGTCTTCCAGAGGAGGTATCACTTGGAAGGGCCCATTTACTCTTTCCTTAGCCTCCTCTTTTAAATAGCCCTCTCCCGTGACTTTTTCTCCTTACAGACTCTTTGTCTTCCATTGAGCCAGGCTCTGGACAGGATGTGATCCCCGGCTCCCCGCTGCGAACCAGCATCAAGATCAAACGTGGAGGACCCCAGCAGCCGCAGGCCTACCAGATCCTCTCTTCACTGCTGGATGACAGTGAAGCCAGAAGGAGAAGCAATCGGATGAAGTAGGAGCATCTGTGTGTTCTCTGTGCCTGTTCACCAGTTAAAGATACAGTATCCCAGTGCTTAATTGCAGAGTGCAAATGAAGTGGGTAGGAGCCTGCAGTGTTGGCAATAGAGTTTCCTTATCTGGCCAATCCTTTGCAGGGAATGTCTCATCCGTAGCTCAGAGAGGGTCTTATGAACATTTTTTCTTGGTTTTGTTGGTTTGCCTTTGGAATACCAGGTGGCAGGTGGCCTCGGAAGCTGCCTACAGAATGGCACCTCCTGATTGTGTCTCAAGAGTTTAATCCTCCCCTTGTCTCCTCACTGCCCTTGAAATTTCCTCAGTTAAAGCATTGCCTAACTGGCTGAGACAATCAGTCCCATCTACACTCGAAGCCAAGCCCAACCCTTGACCATTGGTATAGTTGATGGCATCTGCTTTTATTTCATCTGGGGGTGTCAGGCTGGCTTCCAAGGCCACTAAAGCATTCTCACCTGCATGGATTTCTTTTAAGCAAAGGACAAATTGGAAAAAAATCAGAGAACATTTAAAACTTACTCTGAAAATTCAGGTTACTCTTTGAAATTTAGCATCAAAATCTTGGCTTTTCATGTTGCTAATTGCATGTGAGTGGCATTCTTTCAATTCGTGGTTGGCTGAGCAAGGACTTTTGACGCAAATGTTTGTGGCAACACTGACTTTCTGCCTTCAGTGAGATGAGACTGTTCCTGTGGAAATGCAGGGCAGTTTGGATGAGAAGTGCTGGAATTGTGCAAGAATTTTCCCATACCGTGTTGAGCTTATGCGTACATCCAGAGATAATGAATTTAAGCAGTAGCAATAACTGTTCACAGAAAAGGCAAAAAGTTTCTTAATCCTACATCAATAAGGAAAGATGTTTTCACAATGTTTTCATTTTTATCTTGTGACTAAACCCTTGCCATTTGAATCCGGACACGGTGTAATAGCAAACCACAGCCTAAAGAATGAGAGTCTTGTCAAGAGCTTATCTTGCACTGGGAGTTCAATATAAAGTCATTTTACTTTTTGCAGTAACTGGGGGGAAGTCCCAGCTCCACGGTTAAGAAGTTGAACCTGCCCTTCGGTGACAAATGAATCCCTACACCTGCTGTGCAAACCAAAGCAGACGAGTTGATGTCATTCTTGTAGACAGTGATTATTTTAGAAAGGGAGAGACTAATTAACAGAACCAGTGGTTCATTTTTTTTTTAGTTCCCTTCCTCCCACCATGTCCTGACAATTTTTAAATTCAGCCCAGGACAAAAATGAGCAAATTGAGCTTGTTGTGTGTCATTTTACAGCGTTAGTCAAGGAAATTGGTCGTATTCTGTCTGGTTCCTAGTGCAAGAGACAGCTCTCTGAAAAAGGCAAATCTGTACTGCTACAATATTCCTGTCCAAAAAACATGAAGGAGCTCTGCCAGCCCAACATTAGCCACACATTAGATTAACTTTCCACACCCACAGTAAAACATGCAGACCTACAGAGACATCAGAACATCCAAACCTTTCCTCTGAGGAGCGTTACATTTTCAGGAATGAGGAGGTTACAGGATGACTGACTTCACTACGTGTCTCTATTTGGCCCTGGTCTTTAGAAATCCAACCATCTCCCCGGGTGGTGTCAGTTCCCGCTGAGCAAGCACCAGGAACTTGCCCTCAAAGGGAAGGTTTTTTTACTGCTGTACGGCTACATCATGAACAGCCTTGGGTGAAGCTGGCGTGGAGGCTGCATGGACTTGCCCTGCTTGGCTGGCAGTCGTGCAGCTCATTCGGGACTCATTCAGGTTGTACTTCCACAGGCTCAGGTTTTCCTTTGGATATTTCAAAGAAACAAGCCCAAAGCGTTACAGGAGTTTAGGGAGCTGAAGGCAAGGTACAATCAGGGGCTCTCTTTCCCTAGGACTCCAGCATTTGAAGTGACTGCAGAGTGTTGCCAAGAGCTGGTGCTTCAGGCTCCAGCATTGCTTTGCTTGCCATTGCTTTTGCTCTGCATTCCAGCTGCAGCGTGACACGGGTGGAAGACAAGAAAAGAAGTGAAACTGCCCAAGCCAAGCAGGTTACCAACCTCAAGCAGTCATCCTGTATTTGTAATCCTTTGGGGAGAATAAAGTCTCCTTGAATGCATCTTAGTTTCAAATCCAGCACTAGCTCTAAATCCAGTGCTAATGGTGGTATGTGTAGAAATGATGCTGAATTAAGTCAGTGTCTTAAAGAAGGCTGGCAACCAGCTCTCAGCCTAAAACCAGTCACAAACACAAGCAGCTTGGCTTGCCAACGCTGACTGACGTGCTGTACAGCAGCCCCTGGCCCTCCATTCACTGCCACCAGGGCAGCAGCTCTGTTGGTGGACAGCTGAGCGTGGTGCAGACACCGGGACATTCTTGGAGTAAACTCTACATTTAAGAACTGAACACACAAAAAAGGATGTTTCCCCCACTACAGCCTGATTCCCATATAGGAGTTGAGAAGTACGTGATTACCTCCTTGTGGAACAGGGACCAGCTTGGTCTTGACCACCTGGCCATTACAGGACATAGCTGGTGGCTTCCAGGAGACAACCCCTTATGCCTACCAGTAGAGATCAGAAAACCAGGCCCTGAAGACTGAGGAGAAATCCCAGTTCAGTCCATGTGTGTGCACTGGGCAGGCTGGTGCTAGCTGTAGTTGCTTGCCACATTGAGAAAGTTTCCTCATGGCAGTTTCAGGAAGTAAACCAAACCAAAGCAACCTTTAAAAAGGGAAATGGCACAATTTGGTTTCACTGGTCCTGTAGCTACAAGGTTGAATTTAGGGAAGGGGGAGCTCAATGGGGCCATTTTCACTTCCTTGACATTTTGGAGCCTTCACACTGAATCAAAAGAGAAATTTTTCTTCCTCCAAGTTTGTCTTCCTGAATTTAAAGGTATTGAATTAGCTTGATGAGTGCTCTCATCAAGTCACTCGTATGGACTAGGATTATTTAAAACAGATTCCTGTCAAGATGACAGGAAATTTGATGGAAGTTGTTTGCAATGAGTCCTGCCAAATCAAAAGGCTGGTTAGGTTTGGGGTGCAACCATTTCAGTTACTGACTTGTCCAGGTTTCTAGGTGAGATGTATAATTTTTTTTCTCCCCACCCTTCTTGCTTTATTTAGCTACAGCTCTCTCTCATGCGGTACTGTATCTTTAATGTGGGTGACAGTAGGATTGTACCAAATGGACTTCCTCTCTCAGCTGGGGTTTCATTCCTCTCTCCTTACACAAGGGTTGGACCACACTGTCGTGCAGTCCCAGTTTAATTATGTCTTCAAGGTGAACACAGCCTCACACGCTGTCGTGAATGATAGTCATGCCTAAGCAAACCACTCCAACCACATTTTCCATCTTAGGCAGGATACTAAGATTCATTTTAGCCAGGGCATATGATGCATCTTGCCTTGTCTATGTAACGTAGAGAGTGGGTTTATTTTGAATGCGTGCTCATTTAGAAATATATTTTAATTGAAATGTTTAGTGCTTTGTCTTACGTGCATACTGTGCAATACCATAGTGTGTTCTTTCTTTTTTATTCCTAAGACTTGTTTGAAATTCTTAATGTTTCTCTGAGCTCCGACGTGGTTTTGGCTTGGATCGGTTCTGGTAGCAGCAGCACATTTTCCTTGCCTTGAGCTAACCAGCAGCAGCAGCACGTTGCACAACCAAAAAGCTTTGCAATTCCTGCAGCCTGATGCTCCCCAGCAACCTGGTGCTCCTGGGGGGCAGAGAATGCTTCTCTCCAGAGTATCGAATTTGCACTTACTCTAAAGAAATGATAGCAACCCAGGGAAATAAGAATAAACTAGAGAGAAGAGCTCTCACCTGCTCTCCCACCAAACTCCACAGTAATTTTGCCATCGACTTTGAAAGGACCAGGCCATAGGAATCATCTCCAGATGTTGTGCTGGCACGGCCGGGTGCTGCTTTCAGTGGAGCAGAGCATGCGGCTCACACACAGCTCTCTGGGAGCTTGGCTCTGGGATTGGGGTTCACTCCCAGTCCCTGCAGGGAACTATTTCAGTGCAGGAACCTGACCACTGTGACAAAGGCTTCTAAAAGACAATCAGCTTCTGGAGCTACTTCTCGATGCGATTTATTGGCAATCCATTGGCAATCCATTCCCTCCCTGTTTACAGCTTCTGTTTAATTCAAGATTACATTCCAATCTGGTGTTTGGTGGCACAGGGGTTTAAACTGCTTGGTTTCCGTGGCTGCATCGAAACCAAGCAATTCAAAGGTGCTATGATTGTCCACAAAGCACATTCCCATCCATAGGAGGAAATGTTAACTTTTTCACTAGTTATTTTACACGGTATTTTTTTTTATTTATATCAGTGTGTTTTGTTATGTGTGCAAATGGTCCCAGCTTCTCTCATCGTAAAAAGCTCTACCACCACTTGGTCTTTTATAGGGCAGCCATGTGCAGTATCTCACAGTCCTGTGATTTCCTGACTTAGAGCACAAATAAATCTCATCTGACAGGATGAAATCATTTATGGCAGGCTCTAATGTTTGTTGTAAACGCAACCTGTTTGTTCCACCTCTTGCATGGATACTTATCTGTTTTCATATTGCTATGTTAGTGTTCAAAATATCTATTTCTCTTTATTTGCTATGGGGTTTG
This sequence comes from Todiramphus chloris collaris, assembly GCA_025345505.1. Lineage (NCBI taxonomy): Eukaryota > Metazoa > Chordata > Aves > Coraciiformes > Alcedinidae > Todiramphus > Todiramphus chloris. Next base: position 603,883 of record JANVCC010000094.1, on the reverse strand, counting down.
TTACTGTATATGGAATGTTTTGTATTCAGCATTTTCTTACAGAGCAGAGTGGGAACAGTATTCAAGAACCCACAAATACCAAAGAACTTTCATGTAATGCACTGAGAAATAAACATACTGTAAATGAATACCATGTCAGGTGTCCTGGATTTGCAAGGTTCAGAGCTAGTTCAAACAAACTGCATCCTGAAATTAGAGCGGCTGTTTCTCTTTTCTGCCATCTCAACTTTCTCTAACTCGTATGTTTGCAGGTCTGTTAACCAAGAGTATGCACGAAGCCCCTGCTTCTGGTCCTCTTCCATCGGGTGGAGGGGTAAAAAGGGCCTTTGTTAACTAGAGTCGAATCTGCTGGTTTCCTTGCCCCTGATGGGACTGACTCTGCTGCAGATGTTTCTAGATGGAAACACAGGAAGTTCCTCCTCAACGTGAGGAAAAACTTCACAGTGAGAGGGACAGAGACTGTAATAGGTTGTCCAGAGAGGCTGTGGAGTCTCCTTCTCCAGGGACTTCAAGACCCGCCTGGCTCTGTTCCTGTGTGGGCTGCCCTGGGTGACCCTGCTGGGGCAGGGGGGTTGGACTCCATGATCCCCAGGGGTCACTTCCAACCTCCACCATTCTATGATTCTATGACTGCCAGCTCAGGGGCTTGGGATTGGTCTCTAGGACATGCCTCCTTGCTACTCTGAACGCCCAGCCACACTAACCAGATACTGGGGCACATCCCACCTTCATGGTGGGGCATTTAACGCCTAGAGCAGCCCAGTTAAAGCCTTCAAGCAATGTCAGCCATGAGCATCTTGCGTTGCACTGCAGAGCGAGGTGCTGCCTGGATGGGCCAGACTCTTCCTGCAGGACCAGCCCTCCCGTTCCTGCAGGACACCAGTACCAGTGTAGGGATTGCTGCTTTCCCCCAGGCTGAGCTCAGGCCAGAGAGAGGATTCTGCAGAGCTTGGGAGCGTAAAGTCAAACCTGTTGTTTTGTGCAGCTTGCCTCCCTTCCTCATATGGTTCTGTACCGTCCAAGGAAGTCGAGCTGGATAACCTGAGAGCTGCCCAGGCTCCCTCTCTGCCATCCCCTGCTGCCTCCTGGGCATCTGCCTTCTCCAGAAGCAGCTTCATTTGCCCACTTAGTGCTTTCTCTGAATTTGCCTCTGGGCTTGTGGAGACCCCCAAAGCCGTCACCTCTTGTGACAATTGGAACTGTTAGATGACAGTCTGGTTAGGGATTTTTGTGTTGGGGTTTTTTTTAACTTTCCTACAGTAGGAACAACTACCCAGTCTGGGAACAATTACCCCCTTTGGGAACAACCACCCAGTTTGGGAACAGCCACCCAGTTTGGGAACCCCTGCCCATTTGGAGCAGCTCTCTGTCTGTTTGCAACCGGAGGCTGTACCCTGCGTGAGCCGTGGCTGTAGGAGAGGACCTGGGCTGTTTCCATCAGCGCCCTGACAGTTCCGTGTCCTGAATCACTTCTGGGTTTTATATCCTAAGGAAAACAAGAGAAGTGTAAATCACAGCCAGTCCCCCCCCGATCAGATTACACTGCAGATATGCAGATACCAACATTACAGCAAAGGAGAAGTCTTGTAAACACTGAAAAACATCCACAGCATCAAGGCCTCTGCTTCATACTGCTTTTTGCATCAGTGATGAGGACACACTCAAGGTTACTTGATGCCAGACATTCCCATGCAGCACTTCTCTGGGTCTCTCAGGGTGTATTTATCTTGGTTCTTGTGTCCTAACACCTCCAACTCTGATATATTTATCCTTGCAAAAAAGTCCTCTGAGGGAAGGCAGTTCTGTTAATCACTACTGTACAGATTGGGAGTTGCTGGATAAAAGGCTAAATTAATTTCTCGGGACGTTTGTGGCTGTGCTGGTCTGCCAAGCACCAAATTAGCATCAGGCCCATGTTGGTCTCTGGGCCATTATGGCCACTGATTGTAATCACAGCAAAGGGAACCGGCGCTTTGCCTGACGCTTAACGCAGCACAGAGAAAATCAATGGCAGAGCTGAACAGATTGAACTTCTAGCAGGGGCTGATTAAAAGAAAAAATATATATTCACAAACGAAACCCAGTTTCTCTTTGACTGCACTGCCTTAACTCTTCATTGCCCGCACGCTCAGCAGCAGGTTGCCCTACAGCAGAAACGCCGTGGTAAGTACAGCCCTGACAATATTATCCTCTACATGAAGAACATTGCTCTCCACACGTCAGCTTGTGGTATGTGCCCAGGGAAGGGTTGCCAGGAGTCCCCCCACCCCTGTGCAGCCTGGATCAGCATCTGTAACTCATCGTGGGGGAACTGGGGAAGCAGAAAACCTGCCTCAGGAGCAGACCGGTCCTGAGCTTCCCAAGCACAACGATGGCCAGAAAGGCGACTATTAAATTATACATGCTCTAAAGAAAAAGGAAGCAGGGAGGTTATATTACCCTATTTACCATTGCTGCCTCTCTTAGGACAGTGTGTCTACAGCTCATCAAAACAAGTTGGTTCAAATATGGATTGGAAACTACTTGACTACAGCAGAGTTAAGGAAACCAGTTGCTTGGCATCAAAGCGAGACTGGTAGCTGATCAGTCCAGGCTTGAGTAGCTCTGAGAGTCTTCATGAGAGAGAAACCTCGGTGCCAGGGTCAGGTTCCTCCCCCTGCCCCTTAGGAGAGGACTAAGCACCCTGAGACAAAGCCAGTCCCATTTCTTTGTAATCCCTATGACACACTGGGTAGCAGACACCCTTTGAAAAGTGCATTAGCCACTACCTGGCAGATAAAAACCAATGCACTCTTTTAACGACGATGATAATTAACCATTGTAACAATTTGCCAAAGGATGTGGTAAGGCTTTTACTACTAGTTGGATTTTTAAATTAAGACAGGATTTTCTTCTAAATGAGAGTGTGTGTTCGTGTGCACACACGTGCCCTTATGTGCATGTGTGAACGTACTCCAACTCAGCGACTGATTCATCCAGGAGAGCCATTCTAGATATCAAACTGCTAGAATCAGGGACCACGAAGCTGCAGCTGACAGTTCCTGACTCTTGCCTGCACTGAGCACAGAAGAACCCAGCACTGGGTAGATCTGCTGCTTTACACCGTCTACACAGAACAAGGTCTTTGTAGCTTCACACTAAGATGAGTGGCCCTAGCACATCCCTGGGACACACCGTCTTTTTGCAGCACCCAGAGAGGTCCAGGCTGCAACGACTGACAACCCAACCCCTGGGAAAGGGCTGTCCAGGAGGGAAAATTTCTGGCATCAAACTTTTGGACTGAGACTGGCCACATAGCAAAGCAAGCTGGAGGTGCCCCGCTGGTTGTGGGCTGCTGCGGTAGAAGGGAAGGGCTGAGTCAGAGAGCCCAGACCTGGCCTGTGTGCAGCACTGGTGGGTCTGTGGCAGCACTTGTGTGACTGTGCCAATGAAAACTCAACTTATATATAACTGGATGGAGTTAATGTTCAACCAGTAACCTTACATGACAGTTAAACTTTAGACTTAGTTCAGAAAACATATTGGCCGAGAGATGAACAGCACATGAGAGGTTCTTGGCAGCAACCTTCTCTCTACTCTTCAACCACAAAAACATCTTCAGAAATGGCTAGAGCCTGGGTCTACCTGGTGACGGGAGGATGTGGTTTTATTGGGGAGAAGATCGTAGAGCTCCTGTCTCAACAAGACTACATCAAAGAAGTCAGGGTTTTTGATTCAGTAGCAAGAGAAGAAGTAGAAAAATTCACCACAGGTAAGATAAGGGCAGCAGCTTCTATTTAGCAGCCATAACCCTCCCTTTCAAGAGAGCTGCTGTTATGCTGGAGACAGTATTATTGTCAGGGTAGGAACCTTGTTTAAACAGACTGCGTGAAGAATACCTTCCAGCTCAGGGACCTTTCTCAGCATAGGACCAAATCAAAAGATCTATAGTGTGTAAGTTCAGGAGATCTATCACAGGGAGGATCCAGTCCCCACTCAGGGATCAGTTTTAAGGAGCAACATGCACACCAAGTACCTGACATGGGAACTTGGCTACTTGGTTGATTCTGCTCAACCAGTCTAACAGCAAAGGGACAAAAAATCCGTGCTCCTGAACGGCTCCAATCAGTTATCAATTCTGAGAAAAATAACCAAAATCTGCTGACAATAATAGAATCAAGCTCAGCATCTGCTGCAGGTACTGTGAGATAAATTACAGAAATAATAGAGAGAAACCTATAGCAGCCTTACTGTGCTGTGCATGAAAAGGGAGAGGTGAGTCTCAGTAAACACGCTCAAAGATATTAAATTAACCCATTTGCTCACATTCTGAGAGCTGCCTTCTGATGTTCACCCAGGCTCTTTATGGTGAGATATGTTGGGGAAAAGCAACCTGTTTTACTGGATTTGAGAATACCCACCCCAAACAAGCCAGTGCAGCTCATAGGGCTCTGCCCAGTTAATGGTGGGCCAGGACTCGAGCTCTACAACTGCCCAAATCTTCAGAATGAGAGAGGAAAAAAGGAAAAGGGACATCATCTCTGATTGCAGATGTCAATAGAAAGGAGGTACACTTAAAGCAAGTTAAAAGACTCCCAGGGAAATATCACTATCAGAAACCCTCTCTTGGCAGATGAACTCACCAGACTGGTTTCCCCTGGCTTCAGGTAGCCAGCTGCCTTAAAAGCACCCATAATTGAAGAAAAAACCTGTTTAAACCTTAAGGAGTTGTCATAATCCGTGCTCCAGGAGAGGTCTGTGGCCTAACACCAGAGCAAACCACAGAAGAATGAGGCAGAAGCAGCCCTGAGGGATCATCCCATCCCATCCCATCCCATCCCATCCCATCCCATCCCATCCCATGGTAGAGTCAACTTGGCCAGGGCCTTCCCCACGGATGTTTTTCCATCCTGTCCTCAGGCAGCCAATTTCTGCACCATGGGGCTAATCTGCAATTTCAGTCCTTGACTCCCCATCTGGTCTCACAGGTAGACTAGGTCAGTACAGTCATTTTTCACAATGACCTTCACCATCTGCCTGAAGAAGACTGAGGGAACTGGGGCTCTTTAGTCCTGAGAGGAGAAGACTGAGAGGGAACCCTATTAATGTCTACAAATATCTGCAGGGTGGGTGTCAAATGAAGGGGCCAGGCTCTTTTCTGTAGTGACAGCAATAGGACAAGGGACAGTGGGGATAAACTTGAGCATAGAAGGTTCCACCTCAGCATGAGGAGGAACTTCTTTCCTGTGAGGGTGACGGAGCCTGGCCCAGGCTGCCCAGAGAGGCTGTGGAGTCTCCTTCTCTGGAGACTTTCCAGCCCCCCCTGGATCTGTTCCTGTGTGGGCTGCCCTGGGTGACCCTGCTCTGGCAGGGGGGGGGTTGAATTCGATGATCTCCAGAGGTCCCTTCCAACTCCTAACATTCTATGATTCTATGATTTGAGATGTGCCACCCTCTCAACTCCCAGGTGCTGTCTCCTTTAGGCCAAAGCAACTCTCCACGCTGGCTGTAGCCCTGAGCATTGCTCTTTTCTGGAAGAGGGGCACCGGCGTTAGGACAGAGCCCAGCTGTGGCCTTCCTGATGCTGAGTAGAGCCGATGGATTTAATTCCTCTGTCCTGCAAACCCTTCTCCTATTTGTACCTGTCAGCACAATTTTGCCTTTTTCACAGTTGCCAGGCTCTGCTGACAGGCAATAGCTTCTGAGCTGCCCTGGCCCAATTTAATTCTCTCATGAAGACCCTCTGTGTCTTCCCTACTAAGCCCCACACCTTCTCTTTCTCCCTATCAAATTTCACCTTTTGTGGTTTTTTTACCCCAGACTCTATTAATTATATTCAGCTCCTGCTCTAATCCTCCAGCATACTTCGAGTCCCTCCCAGTCTGATGTTATCTGCTGATTTAATGAACAAATCTGCCAGATTCTCATTGAAAACAATCAAAATAAAAGACTCAAATACAGCAATAAGCCCTGGAGAGCCCCAGGGCAGCCACCTACCACAGCTGGCAGTTCCCTGGGAACTGTAATTCAGCCAGCTCTGCTCTCACCCAAACGTGGCTCACTTAGACCATGTTTTACTGACTGGCTGATGAGAATGACACAGAGTTTCCAAAGCCCTTCTAAAAATCAAGATAGATGACATCAACCTGTTCCACAATATCCGTACAGCCTGTTAACTTGTCATAAGAACAAAGGAGATTTATCTGACTTGATTTGTTCTTGACAAATCCGTGTCAGCTGCCTCTGTCTCCCTCTTATCCCACAGGTGCTCACACACATGTTGTTTCGGTGTGTGTTCCTGGATTTCCTGGGCTTGAAATCAAGCTGTTCTGTAATTTCCTGGCTCTTCTCTCCCTCTTTTCTAAGCACAGGTGTTTCATTTGCTCTGCAGCAGTCTTCAGTGCCTCCCAAAGTTCTCCAAAGTAGCTGATAATGCAATAAAGCTGCAGTGACATCCATCACCTCTTTAGCAGCCCTGGATAGAGCTCATCAGGCCTTACCAATCTGAAAATTTCTCACGGTTGCCTTCTATCCTCCCTGGGTTTGGCTGAGCTCTCATCATTCTTTTGCTGGTCTTAATTGCACCAGCTGCCTTAAGACAGGAGATGTGAAAGAGACTGGTTAACACTTCAGCCTGACAGGTTAAAGGCTTTCCCTCACCGCTAAGGAGCAGCAAAATCCCCCCACCATGAAGCTACTGATGCCCTGCTCCATCTTTAAGCACTGGCAAAGGCTTCCAGCAGGAGCAGCCTCCTCTGAGCTCTGGTCCTCCAAGTGTCTTGTTACCTCTGCTACATGGACCAGGCCTTCTTTTTTTTCTGCTCTGTTCTCACTGAGTCAACTCAGTGCTTTTGTATTAAATTATTTTAATATAAAAACTCTTATGAGCTGGTCCACCAAAGCTTGGCTACGCTAATTAAGAAATCAGCTTGGCCTTTTTGCAAAACTCCAACATCTCCCTACATCCCACCGGCTGACCTGTTGTCTTGAATCTTGTCCCTCCTTTGAGTTCATGAGGAAGAACCCTGTTCTTCCAACACCTTCCCCTGGATGTTGCTCCCTGAGGGTTTCCATGCCATAATGCTTCACTGCTGGAGCCACAGCCCCTTCCCTGAGCTGCTCCTGTGTACGATCCTTCAGGCATCGCTACCCTGATCCCTGACTACACGGGGCTCTCCAGAAGGTGCCAGCCCAGGCCAGAGGAGGCACCTCCTTCCCGTAGTGGTCCTGCAACTGCTACTGCTGTCCAGCTTGCTGCAAAATCCCCAAGGAGTACAGCTTCCTAACCTCAGCTTCTCGCTGGCCCCACTTAAATGTTACAACACCGTCTCAAAGCAAGAAAATAAGCAGTAGATGCCAACAGTAGCCACATATGGAACTGCTGTTTTGAGCAAGAAGGAGGGTGAAAAATCAGAAAAGGAAAAAAACCCCACTTCTAAATGGGCCAAAGGGAGGAATTTCCTCTGAAACTTTTTTAACCTGTTACATGATTTTCCTTTCCAATCTGTAGTATTTGCAATTTAAATAAAGCTCTGCACAATGACCCCAGAGTTATTCCCAGTAAAAATCTTCTAAAAGTTTCTCTAAAAATCTTCTGTCTTAAGGAACTCATCCGGCACAGCTTCACTCATTCACATACTGGAGCAAGTGCTGGAACCAGCTGCAGCTCTGGACCGAGTCCCCCCTTCTTGCTCTGTGCTGTCCCTGGCTGCACCCTAGAGATTTGCGATGCCAGCCACAGTGACTCTGACCCACAGCTGGGGCCAACTGGCAAAGCACTGTGCCAAATCAAACCAGGAGCAGATCCGGGGGTTCTGAACCTTGGGGTCCAGATCCAGGGATGCATTTTCTCCTGGTGTGCTGTACTCAAATGGCACAGTCAGAGTGTGCTTCAGCTCACCCTGCAGAGATGAAAGCTTTCCAAACAGGATCCTCACCCTGCAAGAAGGTGGGGATGCTGAGTTGTAGGTTTTTTTTCTCCCTGCATCCATGGTTATATTATTTTTCTCCAGCTACCACTCATGTGACAGTGATGAAAGGAGACATTCGAGACTACAATCTGCTCCTTGCTGCCATGCGGGGAGTTCACGTGGTTATTCACACAGCTGCTCTTGTGGACTACAGAAACACTGTGCCCTTCTGGGAGATGAGAGCTGTCAACGTTGGGGGGTGAGCTCTTTAAAACAAGCAATTAAATACAAGCCTTAAATTCACACACCTTGCTGTAGTCATACAAGAGGCTCCGAGAAACACATCCTCCCTGATTTAGTGCTGCAAACACATCCTCCCTGATTTGGTGCTGAATTTCACGCGTGCCACGCTGCTATCAGATGAGAAAGGTGCCCAGGACCTTTCCAGGGAGGAATTTTCTGCCCTTGCCCCTCTGTCCTTGCTCAGGATGTGCTGCTCCTCTCCACTGCTGAAGCTTCATCTTAGAAAGCTAAATCTGGACTCTGTTGTTATATTATTATATAAATTATATTATATAGTTATTCTGGTCAAGGGTATAACTCTCCATAATAGTACTGAAGTGATTCACAACGTGCCCATAGTGGTAAGAGAATCCTTAGGATGCAGCAAGGACAACAATTAAATTAATGGTTCTTGATATCTCCTGGCTTTCCCAGGGGTTTCCAGGGGAGAAAAGCCCTACAATATACTCCAGCAGAAGACTATACCCGTTGAACTGCGCCCACACTATAAGGGAGTGATGTTATTTTCATTATAGTCAGAGTTCACAACTATTACGTACCTACGAGCCAAGCATAACTGGGAGCTTCGCGACGTTGTCTTCCTATCATGAAGAGCCAGTTTCAAGTTAGGTGAGAGATCTGCTTAAAGAAAATTTGTTCATAAATCTAGGAAATAAGCACAGGCTATAAAAATAATGAAATCCCTATTACAGCTGCAATTCCTGTGGCACCTCAGGCTGTTAGCTACTAAAATAGTTGTTAACCACAAGGAAGGAATTTTATATATTTTTTTATATCTCTCTCTCTCAAACTCGATTACTGCTTAGGGCTTCTACTATTTACTGATACATTCAAGGGCAGCATTTAAATTCCATCCTTCTTTTCATTGCTGTAGCTGTTGTCAAAAGCAGATGCTTTTAAGAGCCTGCATTGTGCACACGTACTGGGAATCTTCAGAGCCCGAGGGTTCCTGCTGCCTTTTAGTGGCTTTGTGAGATCTTCCTCTTCATTGTCTGCTTGCTAGGACCAAGGTACTTCAGCTCAGTGAGGTTTCTACAGATAGCAGTGAACATTGGGCAACTCCCCTACTCAGCAAACCAAACCTCTTGCAGGTATTTGTGACATTCCCAGAAAACCACAGATGAGAATACTTTTTTTTCCAGCATGACTGGTGACCAAGGGCCTCTCTGAGGAGCACAGTTTGAGCTGCCTTAACAGGAGCCTTATTTTCAAACTGTTCCACATTGCTGCTTCCTGTTGGAGGGCTTCCTCTAGACCTCCCTAAAACGAGGCTGCTGCCCTCGCTAGGGCTTCTCAGAATCTTGAACTGCGAGATTAAAGTTTTCTATTAAAATTATAGCAGCGAAAAGAATAAAAATGAACTGTATTTGATACCTGCCATAGACTTCATGGAAAAAACATTAGGTCAAGACAGGTCAGCTATATAATCCTCTAGCTTGCTCCTCTGTGTAACTCAGGCCACAGAAAGTCATCCAATTATTGCCTTAAGCCCAACAATTTGTGGCTAAATTGGACTGTGCCTTTTCAAAAGACTTGTTGCCTAGAATTAAAGACTGCCAGTTAATGGGCTATCTATCACATCTTTCAGCAAGCCATAACAATGCTGAAGAATATTAGTGTGGCTGTGGCTAATTACCCTTTCTGGCAAAAATTTACATCTTCTGCTTTGATCCTCTCCTCTGTTTCAACCACTGGTTGCTGAATCCTGTTTCAGCCTTGTTGGATAGCTTGAAGAGCCCTCTTCCACAGGAATTATTTTTTCCATCTAGTTACTAAAAGACTTTTTAATCTGCTTTTTGTTAAGACGAATGGATTTTAACTCGGCCATTCCCAGTGATGTTTCTCAACAGGGATTCTCTGTTAACTTTATATATTGCTTATGGAGAAGTAAATTGATTCTTTTCCATCAGATCTTCATATTGATTCATGCTCTCTGAAATTATCCTAAACTCAGGATTTCCTTGATAATTTCAGATTATGCCCTTAACAAGAGAAATCACAAGCCCTCCCTACACATGATCTTCAGCAAGGCTCAGGGGCAGAGCCTGATTAACCAGGTATAAACAGTATGGAGAGTTCCAGAAACCAACCTTCGAGGTCTGCCTTATCAGATTTGAAGACCCTTGCGTGCACTTGTGGTTATGCTGTTGTCATTGAGGTTCTCGTGGAATCAACTTGAATCAAAATCACAATGAATGCAAAAAATCATCCCTGGGAGAGGCGTAAATCATGTAAATCCACCCCCTCCCCTAGGCCCCCAAAACCAAATGAACAAAACCCACACACACAAGTTCAGGCACAATAACCTTTCTTAAACCAAACCATGTTTCAGATCCATCTGGATTTCATGTGGACTTGTAAGATGCCCCTGCTATTTTATTTAAAGTTCTTCAGCTATCAACATTCTGTCACAATGATTCTCTCCCTATAGTCACCCTGCAGAACTTCTATAGATAACTATGTGCAACTAAAACACCAATCCTTTTGCCAGAAGGCTGCAGTTCACCATTTGTCAGTCTGCCCATGATGATGGAGAATGTGAAGTTTTGCTCTGCTGTTAGCAACTTCTTGCTTCTTGTTAGCAACTACTAAATCCAAGTTAAGTCAGTTGTCACTAGCGAGAGAGGTTAAGCCACATTATAGCTGTAGATGTACCTGCTACTCCCACCTTATGAACCATCTATTCCTCTGCAAACATACCTGAGGAACTGCAGCCTTGTCCTGTGCCTTTGCATCCTTCCAGCCATGAAAAAGAAGGATCTGTTCCAAGTCAGAATCCCAAGCCTAGAATTCTCTTCTGATTTGCACAACAGGAATCAAGGCAACGGTGGTTAATGTTTGTCCTTCCCAACCTGCCCCACAGGGACTGAAAATGTGTTAAGGGCCTGCTGTGCCCTGAACATCCCCATGTTGTCTACACAAGCTCCGTTGCTGCGGTGGGACCCAATACATCACATGAGCCCATGTTCAGGTAAGGCTAAGCAGATCTTCTCCATCACTCTGGATTTCCAGCTCAGCTATGATGAAACTGCAGCGAGGTGGAGATTTTTGCTGATGGAGAGGATATGACCTCCCCTTCCTGTCTATTCCCTTTCTCTTTCTTGAATTTCCTTCTTTGCGGCTCTTCACTTTGAGGAACCACTTCTTCCAAACCTGACCAGTAGTGGGTACCATTGATTGAAAGAGTTGGTTGGGAGATGCCCCATCTGCACCTCCAGGCTGTCCCCAGTAGGTCCAGCCCTGCTCCTCTGAGCCCTAAAATCAGTTTCAGATAAGGTCTCAGATGCTTAAGGTTTGTGCTATGATCAAGTGTTATCCTGATATTGGGTCAGTGTTTGCTCCCCCCTCACACTGAGTCAATCCAAAGGGCAGAAGATGCTCTGCTGTTACCAACCCTCTCTCCATCCTCATTTCAGCTCCACTGTGAATTTCTAGCAAGCCTGTACCCAGCTCCTGTGACCAAATTTTGCTTATAGTTCTTTGCTATCTGGAGCTGACTTTCACCATCAGCTGACACTCCTGCTCAGGACTCAACATTGGGATACCTTTTGTATTCATGGGGCAATAGCACTCGTACCTTGAGAACAGGGTTGTTTCTGAAGACCAGGAGCTGAAGTTTAGGTTAAGTAGAGATAGCTGCAGTTTGACACGTACCATTGTAAGGCTCTTTTCTGATTGCAGGTATGGTTGTAGCTCAAACCATGGAAACCTGTGTGCAAGGGGGACTGGCTCAAAGTCAAGCTTTGTCTCTGCAGGCAACCAGTTTCAGTCATTTGACCCTAGAAATCTGAGCCCAGCTAGGAAAGGCTGCTTGATACATAATTAAAAATTACCTACAAGCCTAAATTTCATACTTACAAGTAAGCTGAGGCATAAACTAGCTGTTGTGAAAAGTGTTTAAGAACCCAAATGTGTAGAACGTCTGACTTATGAAAAAAATCCACACGAGCAACAAGCATCAATCCACTTGGGACCATGAGCACCAGAGGCTCTGCAGCACTGAGCAGATATGGAGTTTGGTCATTAGCATATCTAAGTCATTTCTAAAAGTGAATGTAGATATAGGCACATCCTAGTCAATGTTTTAACCCTGTGACTTAAGACAGAGGTGAATAGATGGCTTGAAAGTCCTATCCTAAATCTTGGCCAAGAGGACAGTCCTTTGGCTTGTCATGGTGGCACCAACGGGTGAGAGCAAAATCCCAGCCAGGCTGATGCACATGGAGCTGCACAGGACCATCCTCTGCCCACCAACTCCCAGTACTTCCCCACCACAAATACAAATAAAACACTACCCAGAGCCTTTAACTCGTTTTGCAGAGCACACTCGGGTTCTCCCGTGATACTGAGCAAAAGCCCACGAGAGCGGTCCTTGTTCTCCAGTGATTTTGATTTCAAACTAAGGGAATTCCCTAATGAGAAATGAGAGAAGGGTGCAGCCCCCCAGTCAAAAATTACACCACCTGTCTCACTAGGGAGCCCAGAGATGACTGAAAGGCAACATAATATGGTGCTCTTTTCCCTTCCTCCTCTTCTCATCTCCCCCGTCCCCACCCAATCTGTTCTGCTCTTCTCCCTCAGAGTCCAGGTTCCTACCTCCCTGCCTTTTCCTTTTTCTCTGTCCCCCTTCTCCATCATTCCTCATATAATTCTATTTAACTCACTTTTACGTGCTTGCGAATTGACACAGACAAAGCATGATTAGTCTCTGGACAGGGTGATGGGTGCAGGGATAATGCTCACACCTCAGCATCCGACAATAATAGAAAATGCCTCTGTCAGTCTCAATCCCTCCGAGACAGCCACCGCTGAGATACCTTCTGACAATGCTGCTCCAGTCTTATTAGCGTTCAGTTATCTCTGATCGTTTTGAAAAGCAAGAGCATTATGCTGAGCTCTTTGTTACTACCAAGCTTCAGAAGGGGTGGGGGAAGGCAAACACAAGCAGAGCTCTGCAGCCCAGGAGCAGCAGGCAGGTTTGTCCCTTTGTGAAGCTGCTGCTTTTTAAAAGCTTTGCCAGGCAAAAAATAAATTTGGATTAAAAAAACAAAAAAAGAAAGCAATTAAAACTGAAACTTCTACATAACCCCTCTAATTGTCTTGGGCTTGCAACAAACCAGGCACAATCAATCTTTTGTCTTGCTTGTTTTCTGGTTTGTCTCTTGCTCATCACCCGTAAACACAGGGAAGGGGAGGAGGGTTCTGAGATAAAAGCCCAGGTTGTCTGAGGAGGCTGCATTTCTGATGCTCGTAATTCATTTCTGTTGCTGTAGCACGAGAAGGCCCTGATCTCAGCTGGGATAGCTGACACATGAGATACTAGACTGCCACACAGGCAGGAGAAAGGCAGCAGCATTATCCCTGTTTTACCTGTGGAGATCTGAGCACAGAAAAGAGCAAGCAAGTTGCCCAAGGTCAAACAGGGAGCCTGAGTCAGAGCTTGGTCTCCAGAGCCCATTGTTGGCTGCAGGTTTGCTGCATGAACTTGTCACAGGACACTTAACCCTTCCAAGAGGTACATCTGAGTCCCACCTGCAAAAGAAGCATGACAATCCTTCCTTGCCCCGGGTGGGGTACCCTGTGCCCGGCAAAGCCTGTTGTCTGCCTCGGGTGAATTTCTCCAGGAAAGCAAAATATAGACTAAATTAATGTTAAAATGTGAAGAAGGTCTACTGCAGCATGCAGAGGGAGAGGCAGCCTGTCCATGCCAGCCATGGCAGCACGGGAGCAAGTGGCCCCATGGTATTGATGGATGGTTCTTCCCAATACTCCAAACAAGGTTTCTTCACTCCCCAGCTCCCCCAGAGCTCACTGAGTCCACTTCAGCAAATCCAGCAGCTAGCATTGATCTAGAACCACTGGGACAAAATGCTGGTGCCCTGGTGGGGAATGCAGCTGCTTTCTTGGTTCTCCTTGGAATTATTTCAGGGTCTGTGAGGCCAGCTACATATTAGACCCCATGGGCTTTCCTCCTTGCAGCTGTAAGTGGAGCAGGTTGTCTTCCATAGTGGCAGCCAAGCGTCCCCAGCATGGCCATGAGCTCTGCTTGTCCTTAATCATGGCTCCACTTCTTTGCTTTTCTCCTTGAGTGTAATTTGCTACAGAAGATGAAGGAATAATCCCAGCACAAACCCGCTGACTGCGTGTCTGCCAGGAGTTCACTAGCAGCTCTATCACATCACTGGCAAATGTCTCCCAACTCTAATCAACTCCATGAGAAAATTAAGCAGCAGCTTTCTCCTTTTAGTTTATGGCTCCTGAGAGGCTTTTCTCTACCTCTAATGAAAAAATGAAGTAGGATTGCTCTCATTTTCCTGCCCTCCATCTTCCTGTGCTCTTTCCACCTTGTTCAGCCACTTGTGAGTTGCTGAAAAAAGGCAACTCCACTGCCTTCTAACTGCCTGCCAGAATATTATTTGCTTCAGTCACACTATTAGACAAAACCAAACCCATCTGATAGAAATCAAACCACTACCCTCATGCAAACCTGCCTGTGAACACCTAGAATCACCTGGTATTTCTCACGACCTTATTTCTCCTACACTGCAGCAAGGATCCCAGGTTCCTACAGCTCCCAGCCAGTGGTAAGTCCCTGGAGAGTGGGCACTGCAGAGTACATCACTCTGTGACAAATATCTCCTGGCCATGTGCTCTACTCCATGGTCACTTGCTGCCTCTCACAATCTGTTTCAGAGGAAATAAGGACACCAAGTACAGTGGGAAAGTGGAGCTGCCTTATGGGAAGACAAAAGCCATGGCAGAAAAACTTGTATTTGAAGCCAATGGAAAAAAGGTACAAAAGTCCTTAGGACCCCTGGTGTTACAGCACAGGATGGGTGGAAGGAAAGAGATGGTTGGAAAGACCCAACAACTCACACTGAAGTGTGTATCCAACTGCTGCCTTGAGGCATAAACCACATTTGCCTAGGGCCACCAACACCTGATGCGCCCACGTTATCGGGAAGCTGCCAAACTCTTGCAAGACCAAAGGGTGCTGAGCCCCTTTGAGCCTGTGCCTTAAGACCACCAGAAAGGAGTGTGACTTCAGAAAGAGCCGTGTTAAACTAGGGCCTAAGAAACCAGTCTCACCTAGTTCATTGTCCTGGTTTGAGTGAAAACAGAACTAATTCTGTTCAGTAATTTTACTTTCCAGCTTGGTTCTTTTAATTAGCTGCACTTTCTGAAGTTAGCAGCCTGTTTTCACAGACAGTGTCTGCTTCTAGCAGTGAGAACACCTCATGTTTAGAGTTACTACCAAGGATTGGTGTGCAGACCAAGGCCACTGCTGAGTCCTGTGCACCACATTGGGGGGTGCAGAAAGTGGAAGGCTGCACCTTCAGGGAGGAGCGGACAGGACGGGTGACTCTAAACGGACCAGCGAGGTATTCCATCCCATAGACGCCATATTCGGTCTAGAGCTGAGGGACCCGAAGGGTCTCTGAGCTCTTCTCTCCCCTCGTGGACTGCTTTGCCAGCTTTTGCTTGGCTTGGCTCGGGTCCTCTCTCTCTGTTCCTTCCTCGGAGCACCCAAGGAGGACTCTGTCCGTTCTGCCTTCGATCCGGTCTGCGTGTTCCTGACCCCGGTACCAGAATCCAGCTCCTGAACACAGCTCCCGGCTGCTGCGGGGCCCAGTCTGGGACTGCCCCGGTGCCTGCACATCAGTGGTGATGGTGATGGAATTACCATCAGGGGGGTTGGGTTCCATACTGGTTTGTATATATTTGTATATATTCCATTTTTATAATTATTATTTTCCTTTTCATTAAAGCTGTTATAGTTTCCTTTTCTAATCGCTCAGTCTCTCTCCCTTATTCCCTTTCTCTTCCCCTCTGGGGAGGGAGGGGGGTTAACAGAGAGCGTCTGTTATAGGTTTAAGGGGCCCTGACCCTAAACCACGACATTCATGCTGCATAAAGGGGTCACTTCCAGGTGTGCCCGAGTGATTTAACAATTAAAAAGCTCAGTGTACCCAGAGCCAGCCACCTACCCGAGTTAGTCTCTTTAGACTCCCAGTACAGTCAGGCAGACTCTTCCAGAGGGTGAAGGAGAATGTAAAAACAACACTTGGGTTCTAAATCACTACCTGGAGCATTTTCCTCTCCAGCTTACAGTTTGAGGCCAGCCAGCTTAGATGACTTCCTCCGGAACCTGAGTTTGGTAGTTGCAAATACTCATTTCTACATCACAGCTGCGGAAGAGTTAATGCCACTGGCATCCTCCATCCAACATCTCCCACAGGTACAGGGTCCCAAACCAGCACCTCTGCAAATGTTGACTCCTCTAGGCCAATATTCCCAGGTTTTGAGTTTATCTGGCAAACCAAATACCACTTCAGAAGATTTCACCTCGAGTCCATCACTCGCTTCTGTCCCTCCTGATACTACAGCTGAGCGGCGGCGGAGAACTAACAACCTGCATCATCCGGCCAAACACAGCGTACGGGGAGAAAACAACATTTCTTCAAGAGCTGTATTTGCCAGCCAAAGCCAGGAACGGTGTGTTGAACTACCTGGAGCCTGAAGACACAGAGCATAATTACATATACGTGGGTGAGAGCATGATTGATCTCTTTACCTGTGCTGCTTACCAGGCTTGTGGGCACAGGGGGTTTTACACACCAGCTTAACCATAACCTTCCAAGAGAGACAGGAGTGTGGTGAATAAGCACAAAAACTTGGACTGGCTAGAAGAATTTTGAAAATAGTTGTTTGCATTGTGCTGTTTTTCTTGG
This sequence comes from Todiramphus chloris collaris, assembly GCA_025345505.1. Taxonomy (NCBI): domain Eukaryota; kingdom Metazoa; phylum Chordata; class Aves; order Coraciiformes; family Alcedinidae; genus Todiramphus; species Todiramphus chloris. The sequence continues at coordinate 586,959 of JANVCC010000094.1, read as the reverse complement.
GGTTTTTTCCCCTCGACATACAGAAAATGTTGTTTAGAAAACTACAAAAAAAGAGTCAGTGGAAAAAAGGATCGAGATTTAATCATTCTTTTCTTAGGTAAATGTTTCAAGGGATGTATGCAGGGAGAGAGAGATGTTTGGGCAGAGTTAAAAAAAAATTTGGTTTGAAAAGACAATTTCATCTTCATCAGAAGAAATTTAACTAACACAACTTGTGAAATTCCTCCCAAAGAGGCTGTACTACATAACTGATTTTAGCAAGCACAACCAACTACTCACAAAGCCTGCAGAAAGGGTTTGTTGTGGTGTTGAATGCGTTTCAGGGGAGTACAGCTCACCATTAAATCATGGGCTAGGTATTTCTGTGCAGCACACTTATATGTCTTTTTCCAAAAGTGCAGATAACAGTAGTTTGAAAATGCTGTTAGAGAAGAATCAGGCCTAGATAAATCAAGTGACTTCTTCAAAGGCTCACAGCAGAGCCTGGAATAAAGCCCTCGAGCACTGCCTCCCATTCATCCTGCTCTCGCTACAAAACATTGCCCTTTCACTTCACATGAACCAGGATCACAAGGCACATTAATTGTCCAGCTCAAAGGGGAAGCCAAAGGTTTAAAGGATCTTGGAGGTCTGGATTAACTACTCAGTCTCTCTACAGTACAGCTGAGGAACATGATGAGTGCTTCCCTACTTCACAGCACTGAAGCTGGCAGATCCAACGCTCATTCTACAGTAAACAGGAAAATTTAGCTGCTCCTGAAGAGCTGTTTCTCTCCTCCTCTGATGTTTCCAGGGAACGTTGCATGGATGCATGTTCTTGCATCAAGGACCTTGCAGCTGAAACCAGCTGCACTCAAAGGACAAGTGTATTATGCCTACAATGAAGCTCCAACAAGGAAAGGTTTTCTGCTCAGGCATCAGCTGTTGTCCTCCATAGACCCCTCAGGGAGACTAGGCTCTCACATCCCTTCCTGGAAGATGTGGTTACTGATACAACTGCACAGGATCATCAAGGTCATCTCGTACCCTTTCTGGAAGCCACAGCCTTTCCTAACCTTGCCTATACTGAACACAATGGTCACCACCTTCTCCTGTGAGACAGACAAAGCCTCCGGGCATTTTGGGTGCAAACCCCTCTTCACCTGGAATGAGAGCAAGCACAGAACTGCAGAGTGGTTGAAAGCAGCTCTGGGGAACCTGGAACACCCCCAACTTCATGAAAAGAAGAACTAAGCAGTGTGTGTGGGGTAAGGAGAGAGCTTACCACCCCAGCCATGTGCACGCAGACACAGGGCTTGCTGGCCTCACTCATTCCCATGGTGTCACCACTGCATGGGGATCACTGGTGGGAAGAAGAGGGACAGGTTCAGGTGGGAGATGGTGCACAGCAAACACCTTATTGATAGGATTTTGCTTTGTTCCACAGCCTGTGAGGAGCCTCCATCTCTTTCCATACTCAGCTACTGGAGCTCTGCCTTGCTATGGTCTCACACACCCACGGGGTCTCCAGCAACAGCTTTGGGGAAGACAGAATGCCCAGCAAGACCTTGCTTTGTTTTAGGGTTTAAAAATAAGAAAAAAAAGAAGAATTTCCTTTTCCAGAACTACTGTTTTCAAGATTCCTCCTGTTATTCTTAACGTGTGGAATATTGTATCTGTTTTGAAATACTATCCCTATAGGAACCTTCCAATCTCCTGTGCTAATGATCTATAGGCTGACCTACTTCCTAAGCATATAGATGGATAACTGATGTCTCCAAGCTTAGAGGTGGATTCATACAGTTTGTTACTCAAAATCTCTTACCCCACAGCAGTCTAGCAGCAAAGAAAACAGATTAAAGCCCATGTTCAGCTGCTGCACCAGCAGACAGCAGCTTCAAGTGAAGGCCTTGGGGGCTGTATTTATACTAAATAAGGTCTGAACTTCAGGAAGAAGAGGTGATTTCAACTCATTCCATGGTACTAGAGATGCACAGCCCATCTGGGAGCAGCAGCTGATATTGTCCTAATACACTTTAGGTGGGTGCTTCCAGAAGATTCACAACAAAACCTGTGGCTTGTATCAGTTTATCAGCATCTCTGTTTTTCAGATATACAGAGAGACTGGGAAACCTCCATGAAGCACAACAGAGATTTCAGTTCTCACCTGAGCTTGGAGGAATGGGTTATTTTTCCAATACTGATTCAAATCTGAAGTTAATTCAGTTGCTATCACACTTCTGTGTTCTGTGACTACATAGCAGTCTCTTGAGTTTTCCTACAGGAAAAGTGCACATACACAAATAAAAGCTTATTTTAATTACAAGTGCCATAATACTCCTGGAAAAAGCAAGTTTCAGCATGACATTCTTAATAGAAATGATCAAAATTCGCTTCTTGTTAGTCACAGTAATTACCCAGGAAGGAAAGCAGAGCAACACGGTGTGAGTTGCCAAGTTAACTTCACTGAAATTCCCACTTGCAAGAGAGTTGTTTGCAAAGTGAGCTTACAAATAATAATAAAAAAAAAAAAAAAAATTTTGCTCTGGTAATTCATTAATAACTTCATATAACAAATAAATCTGGGGGAAACTACTGCAATCTGTTCATAGAGAATATGAGAAGGTGAAGTGTGTAAGTTATCAGTTCCCTACTTTTTTTTCTTTCTCCTACCATTTGTGCTGGGAAGAATTTAAGAAAGGGAGTAAATAAGATTGCTGGGGTTTCTATTTCACAAAAAAAAAGTCTCTTTGAGACTTTATTTGCCATTATTCAAACAGTAGGTGACTGGTTGCTAAGACTGACCAAGAAACACACACCCCGTTTCACACGCGGGTTGCCAGAGCATCCCTCCAGTTTGCCAGAGCATCCCTCCAGTTTGCCAGAGCATCCCCCCAGTCTAACAGCGTTGACCTCAACTGGTTTTAACGCTCCTCAGCTCTGGGTTCCTCTTGCCAGAGCAGTGCCACTGGGGGGAGCTGCGAGCCTGCGAGACACGGACCTGCCCCGCAAGCTCCAGGGCTGCAACTGCTCCGGCTTTAGTGCTCCCAAAAAAGAATTGGAAGACCTGAGGCTGAGGGGTGGGCTGGGGGGGGGGTCTCTGACCCTCTGGGTTTGTCCTCAGGCTGTGGCATCTGGAGGGCTGGACTTCCCTCGGCTGGCTGACTGCCTGCAGGCATCATTTTATCTTCATGTAGTCACGGAATCAAAGAGACTGAGGAAATTGGTTTTCCACTCAGAAGTCGTTAGAAAAGGGTAAAAGTTTGCTTTCTGTTTTGAAAAATAGAATTAAATATGGCACTTTGAGCTTCGGTGCAAGAGCTGGTTCTGTCAGAGCCTTTCAGAGCCCTTGGGATATTCCTCCGTGGGAGCTGGAGGTGCTGAAGGTATCAGATGGGACACTTGTCAAGGCCTAGTACTGTCCTGGAGATCAATGCTTCATAAGCTTGTTTGCCTTCAGAAACCTTGCTGGGACCTTCATCACGCTTTTGTTCCTGTCCTGCTCATCCTCACCTGAGATTTTGATGCTTCTCAGGACACAGGATAAGGAGCGGGGGATTTTTAAAGGCAGTTAAGTGCAGGGTTTTTCAAACCTATCTGAATTAGTCAACTGCTTAGCTTTTTTTATACCTACCCACCTCCCAAGCTTTGACAAAAGCAAGCAGAGGATTCCCTTTCCCTGCTCATGGTAGAAATGGGGGGAAAAGTTAGACAGCAAAGCCTCTGTGCTGTTCTCCAAAGAGATGAGTAAGCTTCCTTTGGCTGCCCTGCATTTTGGCTCCTCCGAGCTAATGCTGCTGCAGACTTCCTGTTAGATCCTTGATTTTATCAGATTATAACTTGTTTTCTCCTGGCAATGCTTTAATTCTTTCTACTGCACTGGGTTGTCACTGGCTTTTCTTCTCAGGGTCTCAGGCCCATTATGTAACAGCAGCAGAAAAAAAAAAAAAAGAAAAGAAAAGAGAAAAGAAAAATATTTCAGATCTGTTTCTACTTCTGGAGAGGAGCCTTTGTGCACAATTACTCATCCAAGAGATTCAGCAGGTATAACTGCTTCCCCCAGGGGCTCCATTATATAATTGGATTTCAGCCATACAAATTAAATCCTATCTTACCCCTTAGTTAAGCCAGGCAGTAAGTATTTAATGCTAATATCCCTGACAACTATTGCAGGGAGAAGCAGAGATGAAGCACAGAGGAGACAGATGCATGCGTTCCCTACCAGAGGAGCAGGGAGGATGAGCAGAGTGCATGGACAGAAAGACACCTGCTATATTTTAAACACGGCTGAACTTCCCCAGCATGAGCCGAGGTGTCTGCTGGAGTTGTTGTCTGAGCTGGAACGTGGTTCTCCCTTCGTTTTCCATCCTCTAATATTCCCATGTGTGCACTGAGCGTTCACCACCAACCCCCCCCCCCAACACATACTTCAAAGAGCCACATGCCTAACCCTGTTTGAGTTTCTATGGAAGTCTCTGTTCTTGTGCAATGTCTGAAGGAAGCGAGTTTAGTAATATTAAAACTCGAGCCAAGCACACAAACAAGCAAAGAATCTCCAAATTAAAAAGAAAATCTCAACCAAGTTACTCATTCATCTGCATTTTCTGTTGTGCTCTGTCTTCTCCTGGCATGTTTCTTTTAGACAAAGCCCTCTGGGCAGAGACCATCTCTTTTGGTGTCTGGTACATCAGTCACATAGTTAGTACATAGTAATAAAGGAAAATAGATTCATGGTAGGAGTTAAACCAGTCAGTCTGGTACTGTAATTGGAACATAATCTCATATTGACAGTATTTAACACAGGATGCACAGGGAACAGATGGCAGCTCGCCAGGCCTCAATCGTTCTGCAAATATTGGAAAGATATTTTCCAAGTCCAGCTCCTGAAACTCATCTCCGACGTCGGAAGCTTTGCTTCCCCAAATGGGCTTAGATCCACTCCCTGATCCTGGCTGAAGCCCAACGCACCCGTGTGCTCCTGAGCTTGCAGACAAGCCGGCTGGCAGCGTTTCTACTGCTAACCATTTGAAGATTTGGAAAAGCATCGAGGGCAAAAGTCCCCAACATCTGTTGGTACAACCCCCCCAGACCTTTTGCTACACCCCTGAGCCTTCCCCTTACAGACAGAGACCTTGCCCCTGACACGAGACACGACCCCGCTTTCGGGGGCCAGGATGCCCAGCAGCAGATCCGTCAGCTGTTTCCTTCATCTCCAAAACCTTCCTTCATTATGATTAACCCAACAAAGGGTACTGGCAGGACAGAGTTGCTCCCTTCTCCAAGCCCAAACCACTGAGCTAAAGCAGGTAAAAGGAGAGGAAGCACATTTAGGTCCAAGATGCATCTTACGGTACAGAGGGTGACGGTTCAAGTGCAGACAGAAAGAGAAGCACACCCTGCTTCATGTGTCTGCTACAGGAAGTTTCAATTGATTTTTTCTCTATTTCAGCAATTAATTCCCATTAATCAACTTACTGTACAATGCTGCACTATAATTCACAAGTTTTATGTATTATATGAATAAAACTGCGCATATATTTTTATGTGATTTTCATTTAATTGAATTCCAAGGAGATTTATCTGCTGGGTTATTAATAAATCTTAATATGGCCTATAACACTCAATTGATATTTAATTAACCTGCAATAACTGCCTTGTAAAATGTAAATTAAATGCTTTATTTTTCCAGGCATATAACCTTAAATCAAATTCTTCATTCTACCAGCAAAGCAAAAATGGAGTTGGTAAAAAACAAGACTGCGGGCCAGAAAATATTTGATGTTTAAAGAGCTTCAAACTGGAAACTGGATCCATGCTTTGTAATCAGTTCTTCTCCCAAGGAAGTACTTTTCCACTGTCTCCCCACCTTTAAAGATCACAAGGATCTGTGTGGATTTAGATGAAACATCAAAATCTCAGGAGGCTTGAAGTGAGAGGCGCCCATTATTAATAACAAGGTTGCAAATTCCCATAGGTATTGTGGTATTTGGCATTTTTCTTAAAGTCTTGGCTCCTAAAGTCCCATTATCAAATGAGAATGTTGATTTTCATTTAAAACTAACAAAAAAAAAAAGGGAAGGATGTTAGAGCCCTTTGATAGGGGAAGAAGTTTGCAAGCCTGAATGTCAAAGGCATGAGAACGAAGAGACAAAAATACATAAAATTTGATCCTTATCTTTAAAAGTACCAGAACTTTTTGAGAGACTTGAGCTGTTTGAAAACTGGGAGGTGGCAACAAATTACCAAAACAGCCTTTACGAGAAAAGATGAGAAATTATATTTTAAGATCAAACTCTTCTCCTCCCCCTCCCCTAGCAATTTACATAGATCTACATTAAAAACTGCAAACTGCAACAACGGCTGGTTCTGATTTCAAAAGCAGGGTAGTAGCTGCTTTTGCCAAGTGATCTGAAAAATTCAAGAGAGTATGACTGTTGAAAATTGATAAGCCTATAAAGTTTTACTGCCATAGCATCTAAACTTAGTATATCTTGCTTTTGTTAATGCACGGAGTGGCCAATCTGTCTTACAGTATTTTATTAAATAGGGTATTTCCACCGAAGGACAGTAACCCTCACTGTCTGTAATCTGTCTGCATTAGATCACTTTAAAAGGTATTAAATGAAAATCAAAAGCTAAATGTACCATGGATTTTAAAAGTGTCACGGCATGGAAGAATAAAAATGAAGAGAATGGATTCTGACTTGCAATGAATGAACAGAAATAAATCCAGATCTTCCGTAATGGAAAGCCTGTCCTCCCTCACTGTTCATCCTCTCCAGTCACTCACTTGCCACCCCGCTTGCCTAAACCCCAAACCAGTGAACCCACTCAGCCTCAGCCCCAGCAGTAATTCTGCCCGGGAGCTCACGAGGCTGAAGGATTGATTCCTTGGACGGCTCCAGCGTGCCGTGCAGCAGGAGGGTAGGCAATCCTGCCATCCCATAGTTACTCAAGGGCTCTGTGAATTGCATTGCTTAGAAAAGCATTGCTGACTAGCCCAAATTCTGCCACTCTCACACTCTGCAAGCAGCTTCGCTGCTTCAGAAGAGGAGCACCCGGAGCAGAGAGTCAGCAGATGCAAGTGGCCTCATGCTCACCGTAATTGACTGGAATTTTGCAGACCTGGGTTTAATCCCCAGCTCCACCATGGACTCTCTAATTTTTTTTTTTTTCTTCCTCTCTCCCTCTCTCTCCCCATTTTATGATTCTGGCAATTGATCAGAATTAGCCTCCTCTCCTTCTCTTACCTTTCATCTTTTAAACGGAGGGGAAGGTATCCCGCGAGCACGCTGCGTCGGATCTGCCATCAGCCGGTGTCCGGGGGAGCTGAGCCCAGCATGAGTCTGCAGACCACAGCTCCTTCCCAGGACAGTTGTGTTTTACTCCACTAGATAAACACTGACACGGTGGATTTCTTCTGTTCCCTCAAAGTGGGTGCCTAATTGAGCTGAATGTAGCTCAGCTCTCCTCAAGGGCTGACCATGACTGACAGTTTACATTTACTTGGGTGGCACTTTTCATCAGGCAAAGTCACCTGGGGGCTGCACCAGGAAGAGTCAGAGTCCCATCTACCCACAAACTGCTCTTAATGATGCTCCTGGGAATTAAGTCACAACACGAGGAACAGAGGTGATGGATCAAGAACTGGGGGGGCTGCAAGTTCTCAGACTTTAGAAGTGCTTAGGACTTAGGACGTGACAGGTTGCCCACAGAAATGTTACCTCTGAGTTTAATAAAAGCAGAGGTGGGCCAAGTGTGGGACTGCTGGGATGAGCAGCATGTCTCTCAGGGATGCAAGAGCAGACCCACCATCGCCTGAACTACTTCTTTCTGCTCTGCCCACTGGACAACAATCCACGTGACCATCCTATGGTCACACCCACATCCAGTACGAGTCCTAAATCCCTTTATGACCATACCACCCTCCTCTTAAATCCCAGCTCCAATCTCCTTTCCTTTGAGAAACACTTCAGGCTAAATATTCCTGACATTTCCACGGTGCTCAAAGCCACCTTCTGTCCAGGGCTCTCACGGCAACAGCCTCAGTGGGAACGGAGGGAATTCACCTGCTTGGCAGATGTGGCTGATAGCAAACCTGTTTCACAGCAAGTAACTGAGAAGCAAAGCGTCTCCAGTCCTGCTGCTGCTGCTGCCTCTGGGAGTAATCCCACTTACACTGAGATAGGTACTGACTAGGGGGGATCTTTAACAGAAGACAGACGCAGCACTTGCAAGCACTGCCTTTCTCAGAATTCACATCTGGAAATGAGCAATTGAGCAAGAACCAGCCCCATGAGACACATATAAATCAGCCCATCTTAATATTGGGCACATGCTCTTAGCTCGCCCGTTGCTGTGCATTCAAATGATTAATGGCTCAATATAAAGCTCACGTAGCACTGTACAGTGGTACTGTAGAGCATCACCTAGATCAATACACACGCCTTGCCCCAGGAGAAGAACTGGGATTTTTAAACCAAAGAGAATTAGGTGCCTGATTTCTATTACATTTCAAAGGGACTTAGAAGCTCTGCTCTCTCTCAGAAACCTCACCAGGCTACCTTAGGGGCTGCACACATGCTTGACATGACACCAGATAATGTTTGTGGGCTATGGCATAAATGGGGATTACTGCCTCTGAAAGGAGGACTTGCTGAAGTGGCTGTGGTTTAAGGAAGGATTTGAAAGGAGGGAGAAGTACAGAGAGAAGCTGTTCTAGACAGTAAGTCACATAAGTGAAGGCTTAAAAACCAAGAGCAGGAGGAAATGAAGGGAGCTGGAAAGGAAGGGATTTGGGATAAATGAGAGGAGAAGGAGGAGAAATGTCAGCTAGCAGCAAGATTACATGGGGCAACATGTGAGCTCCTTCAGCCCTTCTTCATGGGAGGACTGGAGTGCTGGGAAGGAAAGGAGGCACCGGTGAGCTTCTGGGCTGGCTGAAGGGGGAAGAAGGGACAATGACAGAGTCACGGTGGAAACAGAGGGAATGTGATGAAAATACAACCCAGCTTGCTCAGGTCACAGAGTAACTGATGGTGATAACTTGTTACAGGCAACTCCAGCAGGTACAGGGATCAAACTACAGCCGGCGGGCATCCAAGCAGAGAGCAAGCCCCACAGCACAGGCCAGGAGAGGACCGGCGTGGGGAGGAGCAGGAAGCTGAGCGATGGTGCGGCTACACCCAGAGTAAAATGGTGTCATGTTCAGTCACCAAACCAAATTAAACAGGACTAGCTGCGCTCATGGATTTCCCTGCGCTGGTTTGCACTGGTTATCACAGATAAGCCACCTAAATGCAACTCTGTTATGATGTTGGGAAACCTCAACAATGGAACTTAACTGCTCTGTATGGACGGATGAATGGAAGTTGCACAACTGCTGCCCCAGTTCCGAGAAGCACAGCAATGTTGAGTGGGTGCAGCCACATTTAATAGCTGTTATCAAACTCAGGGAAAGGACTTCCATTCAAAAGGGTTCCAGGAGAGAAGCATGGACTTGGTAGTGTTGCACAACCACAACTCTGGACTGGCACCAACAACAGTAACTCCACTGCTGGAACAATGTACCAGCTTAGTGATTTGACATGCGGCCAAGGGGCTTACAAAATACCTCCAAACAGTTAATGCAAATCCATATTACCAGGTCTATTAATGGCCTGTCATTGCCTGTCTGCAGATCGCTATTTTGTGCCAGTAAGCTCTAGATTTCCTTAATCAGTTATCCTTAGCTGACATTTCTAGCACCGGTGGGATCCCGTGAGGTCCTAAAATCGGGAGGACCAATCTCTTTTCTACTCGTCGAATCATTGTAATATCAGACTCGCCATTCCCTCACCCTCTGGCCTCAGTTTCCTTTTTCACAGAGCAGGGACAAGTTCTTGGACCTTCACTGTAGCCACAGGACATTTGTGCCCAGCTCTTTTCAGACCTGCACATGAGCTGAGTAACTCAAGCAGACCTGTTGCTTTGATTTCCTTATTGCCTCGATTAAATATTTTAACTGATTCTTGCAATCTTTCACGCACATGACAAAATGATCAAAAGCCATTTACAGCTGGTTTTAAATGCACGCTAGACTTTACCAAAACCTGGTGTTTCTGCCCCATTTGCAGAGGACTTGGCAGAGAGGACAGCAGAAGGGCTGCATTTCCCCTGTCTCGGTTCCCTTGTCTGTTAAAGTGAAACCTAAAATACTCCCCTCCATTTTGGATCAATGTCACATAACCTCATTTCCTCAGCTTAAGAAAAAGCCTTAGATTTTATATGTTGCACTAAAATATGTCAGCACTGTTAGGTTAATAAACAGAACTAAATCAAAACCAGGCCCCAGTTCGTAGATCATGTGAGCTCTGTCAAACACGGGGAGCGATACCGTAGAGGAGAGGTAATGGACAGACTCCTTCGCCTGGTTTTTATGGCTGTGAAAGAGAAAAACCTGGTGTTCCATCACTTTTCATTCACCAGAGGCTGTCACACAATCTCTCACAGCTCTTTGGGTTATGTTTATTTTTCCTGGGGTTCCCAAGAGCCCAATCTTCTGATCCCCTTGCAAAACCTCCTGTGTGACTACCTAAAGGACTAACCCCTGAGCTACAGCCCAAACTTGAAGCTTTTACTGCACGTTAGACCAGATCCTTACCTGATAAATCAGAATATCCCTCATCAATTTACACCCACAGAGGAAACAACTTTCACAATTCAGAGGAACAAAGGTTTGATTTTCTTCTCCATGTTGACTTTTCCTATGTGGTGATTGTACTAAAGCCAAGAAACTTCTCTCCCTCCCATCTGTCAGTAGGACATCCCAGCAGTTTTTAGGGCCATAATTCAGCACCTATGGCCACCTCAGCCTGGCAACAAACCCCCAACCCACTGCAACAAGGGGGACACACTGCAATTCCTATGGGGATCGTGGTGAAATGAAAAGAGAGAATCCCATCAAGCAACAGCCTCCTCAGAGTCTGTCCTTCTTAGCAGTACTTCCCAGCCAGCATCCTCAATTTGGGGGAAAAACAATCAGGGGCGTGTCTTATAGACTGTCACACATATTCATTCAGAACTCCCATGCCCCTGATAACCAGCATGAGTAGAAATACACTGAGACCCCCAAGCAGGCATCTATTGTCCTTCATACCCAAAACATGACTGATTGCTGTGCACCTTTAGAGCTTAACAGTGAAAACCCTCTTCTTTCACTCACTGCTGCGGAAAAAAAAAACCCTGTTTTTGGAAAGCTGTTCATGTCATTCGATAGTGTCCAGTTTTTCCACTGAGAAAAGTGAAACCTGAAACCCCCACGATGGTTCAATTTTCCCCTCGGCACAAGCCAGCAAATCGCTGCTCAGCGTATGTGTATCTACACCTCTTGCTGCTGCTCCTGAAATCTGCCACCAATTCCATCAGCGATGCCAGCAGGTGACCAGAGCAAGGCACAAACCAAGGCCACCGCAGCGTGTCCTTCACAGTGGAACACGGCAGACATCGCCCACAAGTTTTGGTCCAGCTATAAATATGTGCTGTGTTGCGGCAGGTTGACATCCACTGGAGACCCCATCCCTGGCAGGGAGTGCCACCACATCGTAAAACTCAACCCTGTTACTTGCAACTGAAAAATAACCACCTAAAAGTTCATCTAAGTTCAGATTTTCAGCCTCTGCTGCAGTCATCGGAGCGAGAAATTTGCCCAGTGGTCTCCTGCTCTGCATAAAGAAGAGTGTGGCCTGCAAGTCAAGGAAGGTTCTCCTCCCCCTCTACTCTGCACTAGTGAGACCACATCTGGAGTGTTGTGTCCAGTTCTGGGCTCCCCAGTTCAAGAGGGACAGAGATATATACAGAGACAAATACTAGAGAGAGTTCAAAAGAGGGCCATGAAGAACTATGAAGATGCTGAAGGGACTGGGACATCTCTTGTGAGGAAAGGCTGAGAGCCCTGGGGCTGTTTAGCCTGGAGAAGAGGAGCCTGAGAGGGGATCTGATCAATGTTTACAAACAGCTCAAGGGTGGGGGTCAAGCAGAAGGGGCCAGGCTCTTGTCAATGGTGCCCTGGGATAGGACGAGAGGCAATGGTAGCAAGGTGAAACACAGGAAGTTCCACCTCAACATGAGGAAAAGCTTCTTTCCTGGGAGGGTGCCAGAGCCTGGCCCAGGCTGCCCAGAGAGGCTGTGGAGTCTCCTTCTCTGGAGACTTTCAAGACCCTCCTGGCTCTGTTCCTGTGTGGGCTGCCCTGGGTGACCCTGCTCTGGCAGGGGGGTTGGACTCGATGATCTCCAGAGGTCCCTTCCAACCAACCATTCTATGATTCTTTGATTCTATTCAACCCATCCCAAGATAGCTATCTGAGATGGGTAGGGTGAATTGATGCTGGAGGTGCCAGTGTCTTTCGACAGGGACTATAAAAGGAGCCTTGATGATTATCTTGGACTAGACACCTAACTTTTAGGCAGAGTCATTTGAGGTGAATCTTCGCTGAACTGAAATCAGCGGTGGTTTCTCCCTTGCCTTCAGTGGGGCCAGGTTTTCACCACGGCAATCTGAGTAGATTAGAAAAGAAAAACAGAAAAGGGAAATGCATCTATAAGAGAATGAAATATTTATTTCCCCCTATTCACAGAGAGTAATTAAGATAGAAAGAGATTAGGGGAATTCTTCACTGACATGAAGTGGGCTTGTATTGAACAAGAAAGGAGGAGGCTTTGGAGTCTGCATGCACAACTTGAGCTATCAGCCACCCTGCCTCGCTCCCAGGAAAAGCATCATGCAAATTTTAGAAGGAAGGAATCGCGGTAGACATGCCATCTGTGAGGATGATGGACAACAAGCTGACTAGGAATAAACAGCAAAATATAATAAATTCCAAACCATGCCAACAGCAACTGTTGTGCTATGAATTAACAGTGCTATTAAATGTTTATGCACACACTTCTGTCAGCACCTGTCAGCATTTATGCAATACATACGTTGGCAAATCTGTATTACGTTATTTCTTGCAACTGATCTGCATTAATACTGCCCGTGCACATGTTCAAGCAAATTGCTACACTTCTTTTTGACCTATCCATGTGCAAAAGGTGCAGCAGTTCACAGTATTTTATGCCTATGCAGCAAATTAGGGTTTTATGCGCTAGGCAGCAGAGCAAGGCTGGGGGATAGAGGGCAGCAAAGGAAAAAGAAAGAGAGCAGGGAAGAACAAGGGACCCGGGAAGCCACCAGCGTGGGCAGGAGGATGCCCAAGGAGAAGGCGGTGGGTTTAGGGCAAAGCTGGGTTCCCCCCAAACAGGGCCAGAGAAGGGGAGTTGCACAATAAGGCTTCCTGAGCAAGAAGAAAAGGCTGGGGATGTGGGGAAGCTCCAAAACACAGCCATTAGCTGCAGCCTCATTAGAAAGGGAAAATCATTTTGCCAGGGCTTCTGCTAAGATTGTGCTGGAGGAAACAGTTATGCTATAGCCAGTGAGATGGACTGCAGTGGTTCCTGTGCCCAGGCACTTTAAGTTTCCCTCTTTGACTCCTTCCTTTTGCTCTTTCATCCCCTCCCCCAGCCCTGAGCGCAGTAGCTGGGGTGGAGGAGATAAAAATGTATAATTAAGGGAGTTGCCACTTGCTAAAGCTGGAGACCGCTCGAGCAAAAGACAGGGTTTGTGGTGACAGAGCTAAATCTGGGACCCACCAATTGTTGCTAATGATGAGAGCCTGTGGTTACCGTGCCACCCAGGCAGAGTCGATGGAAAGACAAGCTTGTTATTGCAAAAGGAGCGTTGGTGCCCCACCTCTCCTCCATACAAGAGGATTTCTGAGGCTTGCACAGGGGGGAGGTTTGCAGGGCTTCGGGGCAGCAGTGCAGATGCTGCAGAGCAGTGGGAACCGAAACAAGGTCCAGCAACGCAAGCTGCTGGGTGGCCTGACTGCTGCGCGTGGTCATCCTACCTCCATGGCCAGGTTTAATCTGAGCATGGCTCTTAGGCCAGGGGAACACGTGCTGCAGAGGAGGAGACATGCAGTGCCTTCCAGAGCTGCTGCAGGACTTTTGAACTGTTCCTGTTCATTCTCTCCCTGTGTTTGTGCTTAGAGACTGTGACATTTTGCCTTTTTTACTCTCCATTTACTTGAAGTACCAAAAGAAGCAGCCGACGCAGTCATTTCAGAGAGCAGACCTTTGGAGTTGCTCCTCCTGGCCTGATCAAGAGAAACTTTTGGTGAAACTGAAGCCACGGAGGAATCCAAACCCTGGTGTGAACAGCAGCAAGTGACAGAGCCAGTAGTGTTCCTGACAGTTGTGTGTCACATAACATCAAGCTCACCTTGAACTCTCGAGTTGCAAAGGCCACTAGTGCTTCAGAAGGCCCATTGAAAGCCAAAAATGTGTGAGGATATTGGATTCCCGTTTTTCTGTGTGAATTAAACAGGGTTCAGAGCAGGGAGTGAAAGGACTTACCCTGCCTATATTTACCCTCAGTCATCCACATTCATTCATTTCTCAAATATATTCTTAGGTCTTTAAAAACACAGGACTTTGATTCAAACTAAAGAAGGGGTTTTATACTTTACATTGGAATTACATGACAAGCGATTAGCAGATCATCAAGAATAAGACTTCTTTTAATAGTACTAATAAAAAGGGAGCTTTTTTTTTTGGTAATGCAGTTCCTAAGATTAATAATTGCCATTCTGATAGAGTCAGAATTTCCAGCATGAGCCGTTCCCTCCATAGCCACAGGTGCAGATGGATGGAGCAGCTCAGACAAGCTGAAGTTGATCACATTTTCCATGTAAAAGGGCACAGTAATTACAACTGATGAGGGTTCTGGAGCCAAAACACTGGGTCTTGGTAGGGAAAAAAAATACAGATTCATAATCAACAGGGGTAGCCACAGGAGAAGTTTTAAAATCCTAATTTAAAACCACTTAGCAGTAGCATGCTCTGCTCCTACAGTTACTGAGTACCAGGACATTGGAGGAGAGCTAGTAAGTGTCCCTGGGAAGTGCTGCTATTCAGGGCGACTCTTCAGCTTTACTGGGATTTCCAGTGCTCACACATCTGAAACTCATGATTTCTCATCTATTTAAGGAAGGCACAGAGTATTTTAGTGCATCTACAAGATTAAGTGGAAAATTGGAGAGGCTGCTGTTTAAGATTCAGTTTGGAGGGCTGAACTCAGCCTCAGAGATAACAGCGGTATGTCCCCATCCTGGAGTTAGAACACCCTTGCAAAACAGAAACATTAAGTTTATTAATATAAGTGTGCATTTTTGTCTTCAAATAGCGTTTTCTATGCTGAAAAAGCATGCAGAGATCTTGTCTTGCTAAATATCAAGACGACAGCACTTAAAGGCTGGATTTCCAAACGAGTTCAGCCCCCCCAGTTTGCAGAGGAGCTTTGTACCACAGGCTGATTTTTGTTTGTCTAAATGAGTGCTAAGATCCTTGGAAATCTTTACTCCTGATTGTGGGTTCTGTGTACTTTAAAACATGCCCTTGGTCTCTTCTAACACACTGAACCCCAAGGAGAAATACCAGTAGGGTTAGAAACCACCACCAGATATATTTTGAGCTTGATTGCTTGTATTATCTTAACACCCTATTGCTCCAAAACCTCTGAAAACTACATATCTCATCTTTCTATTGTTATTACACCCAAAGGATATGTCTACACCGCAGCGTTGAGGTGCCCATGCCAGCTTTCGACAAGCTCGCTCTGGTACTGGGAGCAGGCTGGCTCCAGCAGCAGCGAGCACATTTCCTCTGCAGGCTCATTCACCCGGCTCCTCCTGCCCCTCTGAAGGTGGCTGCGAAAGGCAGCAACGTGCTCTTGGCTTGACTCTTCTGGCAGCACACGAATGCAACAGGGCAACCACTCCTGATGAGCTCGCTCCCACACCATCTGTTTTCCAAGGCTACATGGACTTTCTGGCAGGGAGATGCCTGTTTGAGGATACGAGCTTGTGTACAACAGTTTACCATAACCAGCAAAGCCGAGCTGACGCTCCCTCCCTCAGAGACAGCAACAGTTCTGCCTTGGGTTTTTTTCCTTTTTTTTCCTTCTTTTTTTCTTTTTTTTTTTCCCTTTTTGTTTCTTTGTAGCCCTTTGCCTATTTGGCATCGCTGGGTCCCACACCGGTATCACACTGGCAGGTTTGTTGGCACAGAGTGGCTCATCTTGTTGGGTACAAGGTGTCATGGCCAAGCAGACGTAGGAAGGAAAAGCTGATCCCTGAAATCACAACAGGTTTGTTTGGGTCCACTCTGCGACAGCCCCTTTCAGGCCTCGGGCGAGAGGCAGCGCTGGAGCCTCACCAGGACTCGCAGATGCTCCAGTGCAGCCCCGGAAGATGCAGCCCAAGGCAGGAGGGCTGCACGGCCCCTCTCCTCACACTCCTTCCTCCATCTGGCAGCGACGGAGCAGCCCTAACACAATGCAGAACCCAGGCCAAAACCCATAGCCACTCTGTCTGGCTAACTCTGTCTGGCAGTGGTGCAGTACATTATTACCTCCTGTAATTCCCCCAAGTTATTTAGGGCTGTCTCCTTATTATCTCGATATCTTGGCTCCCATAATAATTACAGACCCAGTTTTACAAGGGCAATTTTTTTTTTCTTTTTTTTTTTTTTTTTTTTTTTTTTTAATTTTTGTTTTTTTCTTGATTAGTTTCCAGGATTCTGTTGTTGCATCAAAGCTGTGCTAGTTGGTTTTTTTTGTGTGTGTATTCCTGACAGATGTCTACTGGGGGAATTACAGAATGGGCACGTAAAGAGGAAACATCTCCGGTGAGGTTAAGGCAACAAAGAACAGTTCTGGGAATTGAAAATAATTAATTAAATAATTAAATAAAGAAAGAAAAGGTGTTTCTCACACACGTGAGCAAATGCACACAGGGCTGGTCAGCTGAAAACACACTTTGGTGCCTCAATTCGTGTCGTTTCTCCCTGCTTTTGCCTACCCAGAGCATAGCACGCTACCGAAGTGCTCTAAGAACATCCTCTCGCCTCTGCAAGTGCAAGGAGGGTTTCAACAGAATTCACCAGCTCTAACTTCTTACTATTTCTGCTGGAACTCACCGTCTCTAGGCAAACCTCTTGAAGCCCTGGATAAAGGAGCTGGGTGTTAATTACACGCTTAACAGACAGGAAACTTTGGTGAAACGTAACAAAGCGACTTAGCTAGAGGTAACCTGGGAACCAGGGGCTGAGCAGTGAAGCAGAGGTCTGCAGCGTCCTTCCAACCTCAGCCCAAGCTCACGGGAGCGTCTGCTCCTCTCTGAGCCCAGCCTGTGCCACCGCTGCCTGGGCCACAAAGTCCACTGGGCATTTGCCACACCATTGCTTGCTGGGTGCCCTCGGCTTGCAAGAGGGATTTGGCCAAGAATAAACAACAACAACAACAAAAACAAAGCACGCTGGTTATTTGGAGTACAGTGGTGCCTAAAAAAATACTAATTATCTCTCACCAAGCAGTGCCTGCAGGTGAGACTGGCACCCCATTGTGCGAGGTGTTACACAAAACAGCTTATAAAAAGATGGCCCCTGCCCTGAAGAACTTGCAGGCCAATTATGCAAGAGAAGGAGTGGGTGGAAACAAGTTCAGAGAGATAGAGTAACTGATTCAATATCTCCCAAAGCAGAGCTAGCCAACAGTTTCCTGGCCTCTGAACTAGTGCCTGAACCACACCGATTCCCTGGAATCAGGAGGGTCCTCACGCTGCCTGCTGGCTTCTGCCTTGGGGCTCCCAGCGGTTGACAAAGGCAACAACTTGATGGCTCTGAAGCGGCCTTGGGAAGTGCCTCCGGTGTCTGTTGCTTGCAGAGAGAGTTTCAGGCCCCAGGCAGGGGTGTCTGAAGCTCAACAGCAGCAACAGCCATGGTGCCACCAGGATCCACACCTGCAGTCTCCATTTTCAGCATCAAGTGACCCCTCTGCACGTTCCTCTTCTGCAGTCAAGGGTGCTGCCATGAAAACAGGCTTTTAGCTGCCACCAAAGGCAGAGGGTTGGACTTGTTGGACACAGAGCTCGATCCGGAACGGCAAATCCTGTGTATTAAAGGCTGGCGATGAGTAGATCAAACTGTGTGTCAGATAAATCACCCGCTCAGTCCAGAGCCATACATGAAAATACAATTAGGGATTAGCCCATAGAGTGCATAACTGGCAATACGTCAGCTACAAATCACTTTAAAAGCATGTAGCTGATCTAGCCTCCTTAATTCCTTGAGTTGTTGATTCCAATTATCAGCAGCCAAGTAGCAAAAGGTTTTTTATCCCAGAAGATTTCTTACTTTTGGATACAATAAAAGTCAATTTATTCGATGATTACTAGGACATGGGCAGTTAATAGGTTGCGTCTGTTCTTTCTCCCCTCAGATACTTCAGAGTGGATCCATTAACACATTTACAGACTAGACTTAAACAATAATAGTGCTTCTCCTTCTCTAGGGGTAACCAAACCAACCCACTTTTTGTACAGGGCTCTGGGATGTTTTTTACTATTACAGCTCCAGAGGAATTTACATAATTGGTTATGAATAATTCGTAACTTGTCTAAGAGTCTCCATGTAGCTATCTGATTTACTACAGCTTCCCACTCCAGAACCAGCAGAATGTTTTAATACAGTTTTTAATTGCAAGATCATAATTTAAGCGTATCAGTGCTGTCTAATGTAGATGGGACGTGAGACGAGCTCCTCTCCACAGCTCCCCCCATACCTGGTGTCTAGCTACAGAAGGACTCACAAGGCCTTGGAAAGGCTGCTGAGATCACCTGGAGGGCAGGGAGCAAGCACCACTGTCCTCAGTGCAGACCTCTCTTCCCCTCCTTCACATCCTCACTTCCAAACTATTTGTTTTTTTGGAAGGAAGAGGAGCAGAAGAACCCTCATGGTTTAAGCAAGAGCCTTCTGCTAGGGTTGTCTGTGTTCAGCTGAGACCTCTGAGCACCTTTGTTCACTCCTTAGTCTGACCACTTGGGTAAGGCTGATAGTACGTAGGTAGCTGGTACTCCAGGGCTGGTTGGATACTCTAGGACCAGGTCTATAGGGAAAAAAATTTACCTTCATCAGAGCTGTGGTGCTGGGGGGAAGTTGAAAAAGGGCAAGTGTAGGGTCCTGCACCTGGGGAGGAATAACCCCCTGCACCAGTACAGGGGAGGGGGGACCTGCTGGGAAACAGCTCCATGGAGAAGAACCTGGGAGTGCTGGGGGGACAACAGGCTCACCACAACCCAGCAACGTGTCCTCATGGCCAAGAAGGCCAATGGTCTCCCAGGGTGCATTCAGAAGACTGTGTACAGCAGGTCAAGGGAGGTTCTCATGGCCACCTCTGGAGTACTGAGTCTCCAGTAATGGGCTCCCTGCTTCAAGAGAGACAAGGAACTGCTGGAGAGAGTCCAGCAGAGGCTCTGAAGATGCTGAGGGGCTGGAGCATCTCTGTGCTGGGGACAGGCTGAGAGCCCTGGGGCTGTGCAGCTGGAGAAGAGCAGCCTGAGAGGGGAGCTGAGCAATGCTGAGCAAGAGCTGAAGGGCCCTGGGGGGCAAGAGCCTGGGGCCAGACTCTGCTCAGTGGTGCCCAGCCACAGGACAAGGGGTAACGGGCACAAACTGGAAGCCAGGAGGTTCCAGCTGAGCAGGACGAGCATCTTTTTTGGTGTGAGGGTGTGGGAGGCTGTGCCAGGCTGCCCAGAGAGGCTGTGGAGTCTCCTTCTCTGCAGAGATTCCCAATTCCCACCCCGGCTGGACCCTGCGCTGCTGGGCCCCTGCTCTGGGTGCCCCTGCTGGATGGAGCAGGGGGGGACACCAGATGCTCCCCAGAGGGCCCTTCCAGCCCCCACCATTCCGTGACTCTGTTACACGCAATGCCAAAGACTTGGATTTTGATAAAACAATCTGTGCACTTAATCTGCTTGATGGCAAGTGTTGCTTCTAAGCACTCTCTTTTGGGAATTTGTCCCTGTCATGCAGGCAGGGAAGGATATAATAATCTGATTGTGCAACCACACAAATAAGTCTCTTGCCTTACAAAATTCAGAGCTCAATGCCAGTGACTCAGATATTCTACAGGAATGCTGGCTTGAAAGCCAGGGAAATAACCTGGTAGAGCCCCTGCGTGAAGGAGACCTGTGGCCTCTGAGTGTGTTCCTTGGCCCCAGGGCCAGTTCCCACCAAGACTGTACTGTGGAACAGGTCTCCCTGTGGTCTGTGCCCCTGTGCCACTCCGGTGCCTTGGTTTTGAGGTTCCCATGGGACACCTTGACCTGTGCCTGGGCAGTCGCCTTTGCCCACGTGCCATATCTCACAGAGTCTGAAGGAATGAGCTTTCTTCTGCAACCACCATCCAGTCTGGAAGAAATCAGCCATCGGATCCAAAGTAACTGATCACCACAGACTGTCTGCTTTGGCTCTGTTTCCTGAGACGGTGGCACTAAAAAGAGATTCCACAGTTGCACTCAGCTGGAAGAAGGTATAAAGCAGAAGACTGCAGCAAACTTTCTTTCATTTTTTCCCTACGTGATGTTTTTCCTTCAGCAAATGGAATTTAGGACTGGGTCACTGAATCAAATTGTTTGCTCCCACAGGAAACCTCTCCACGTAGCTCATTTAATTATTAATATTTTTGCCCCCCCCCCCCCCCCCCAGTTCAACAAAATCATGGGAGCGCTCCTGAGTTTGTATAACTTAAAGCAACTGCTAATTGTCAACTGACTCCAACTGGCCCTTCCCGAGACAAAGGACATGCTGATGTGCCTTACAAAATGCTGGTTTAATAAAAGATGCCATATCTCTTTCTACAAATTTCAGTATGCAAAGGGTAAATAATTGCTTAAACTTGGTCAAAAGAGGATAAGCTTCATAGAAGCAAGTCCCCAGTGAGACTTAAGGACATGCCAAAGTGCTTCCACTGAACTGGGGACCAAACAGCTAATTTGCCCTTGCTATGATAGGCCCTTTACTGTAGGTTTTTTTTCCCCTTCAGTTACACTTTCTTTTAAAAAAATTAATCCCATAAACTACTGAAAGAGCCACCTCACTTCCTTCAAGTTTCTTCCCAGCATTTATAAAAAAGATGGTTTATTGTTCTGAAACCAAAACCATTACAGCCTGTCAAAACCTTTCTGCAAGGCGGCAGCCAGCTGAATAATACATTTCACATTAAATTACACAACTGTGTCATCGGGCTAACATTAAAGGTAGGTCATTAATAAAAAGAGAAAATAAAGTGGTCCTTAATTATACAAGACATTAAAAGGCTGCGTGTTTTGCTTCTGCGGCACACTCACTTTGTGAGAATAAACGCTTTAAGACCAGTATGAACTTTTCTCTGTGGAAATCAGGGCTCAGAAATAATCCCCTACACCCACTAATGCAGCTCGTTGCTCCGAGATGTGTCCTCATGCACCTTCTGACTTCTTGGTGCTAGCCCTACCGATGAAGCCAGTTTGCAAACCCTTGGCTCACACGCACCGGTTTTTCTTTTCTTTTGTTATTGATGGGGGACATTTTCTAAAGACTCTAGTGAAAGCACTTACTAGCTAAACCCCATTGATTTTCTGTAAAAACAGGGCATCTTGGTGCTTTTGACAAACATCCAAATACACTTTGGAAATTGGATCCTAACAGGAGAAAGCCAAAGGAGCACGGAGGGAATACAGGCACCGAAACCTCGGCAACCCAGGCCAGGCGCAGCCCCACCGAGGACGATGGCAGGGACATGGGGCACTTGCAAGCTCAGGGCAGAGGATGGATGAGAGGGGCACACTGCCCCTCCTGCTCCCCAGCCCCCAGCGAAACCCACACCGGGAATCCCTGCAGCCCTACTCCAGTGATGGAAATCGGGGGGGACAGCGTGTCTGCCGCGTGTCTCTGTACATTATACTTTCTTTACTTTGCAACTAAGTCCTTAGAGCCTGGACTCCTATAAGAAGGCCACGGATCGAAAGCTTTTGGGGTCTGTCACCATTTTTGCTGGCAAAATACCTTTTCCCAGCAGAAAAGTAATCCTCTGCTCTTCATCCCCCTTCCTGGCTCCTCCTTTACCCTCCAGCTTCCAGAAATGCAAAGGTACCATTTTGAGAACACAAATCCTCGCTCGTTCCCCACTGACAAAGCCAGTCTTGCCTGGTGGAGCACGACTGAGAGGTCCCTCGTTTTTGGTGGCTTGCTGGGAAACTCGGAGGTGCACTTGGAAGCCTGAGCTGACTGAAGAGCGAGCTTCCCGGCAGAAGCCATAACGTTCTTCTGCTGGTGGTTGGGTGCAGAGCAAGCCACGCACAGCACTCATCAGCTGTCCACAAGCCACCATGATCTGGTAGCTGCAGAGTGTTAAGTGGGAGTTTGCTGAAGTAAAGCTGTAGGAATAGAAGGGTTAAGGGTGCACAGGAAGATCCGTGATGTGCCTGTACCAGTGATAACCCTTCTCTGCCCACAGCACCATGGTTAATTGGAGTGACTTTGGATTAGCCTCCTTTTGAGGACTTCAGTCAGGTAGGCTGTGGATCCTTCCCTTGCAGGGGGGTGGAGCCTGAGCTTTCCAACAGAAACAAACTAGAAGGAAAATTTCCAAGGAAACATGAGAGGCTGTAAAAAGCATTGGTTTGTGTGGAAAAATTTTTTGCCCTATTTTTCCTGAAAAACTAAATGCCTAAAAACAAAAGTATTTTGGCCAAACCCCTGAGTTTTTCAGTATTTGAATTTCTGAACCATAAAAAAAGAACTTTTCTTGGGAACTGTAGATGAAAAAAAAATCCCCCTTAAATTAATTTACTTTTAGTTTTCATTTAAATTGTCTGCTTTATTATGGCACTAATTCTGGGTTTTTTTCTTTTTTTTAAAGAAACAAGTTGTGTGTCCTCACACAACAGCAGCACAGTTATACCAAGACTCAGAAGACCTCTGGGTTGTGGATACAGCCTTTCATCAAGCAGACTAAAGTTTTCCACAGAGCTTCAATGCCGGGGAGCCATCATCTAAGGCTTTGCTTCATGTAGCCAAATTGCCCAGGAATTAGTTTTGCAAAGAAAACTTCAGGGATTTAACCATCTGCACATCCCAAACCATGCAACTACAATCTAATCAACTGGTTTTCTTTCCGTAAATGCCAATAGAATATTCGCTATGTATTAAAGGATGCTCATAGAACTTGGAAGATAACATGGGATTCTTCCCATGGAGCACAGTATCTGCCCCCACTTTGCACTTTCTGTGCTTCAGCAGCACGGTAGAACAAGATGCACAGGGTATATAGCAATTAATTTCCAAACTGGAGGGGTGTTTGGGTGATTTCCTTGTGTGAAGGCACCCTCTCTCTGGTGCCTGCTAAATCATCCTTGCCAAACATTATTTACCCCTCAAGCTAACAAAAATACTTTGAAGAGCAAGTCTCAGCATATCAAGTGTTAAATATTTTCACATATGCAGGGGTAGCCTTCACATTAAAAGATGTCTTCTTTACCTCAGAGTAATTAACACATTTGAACTGTCCTGGGGTTAAAAAAAAAAAAAAAAAGAAAAAAGAAAAAAGAAAAAAAAAAGGCATAAACCAAAAACAAACCAGAAAAAACCCTCAATGCCAAGTAAAACCCAGATGCCTGAAGTTAACCGTGAAGTATGTTCAGTGGTGTTAACCCCAGGCAAAGATAAAGGGCTGGGTTTGGTGGATGTCCCTCACAGTAGAAGTTTGGGCTTCCCTTTATCATGGATAAGCTTCACTGAAATTGCAAATAGTCACACCTGGGTAAAGAGAGGGAAAAAACAGTAAAAATAAAAATAATACCCTTAATGGTGGTGGTCCCCTTCCACCCCACGTACAAAACAGCAAGAGACAGGCACCCTGAGAGGGCCAGGTGGGACAGGCAGGACTGGCCACTGTGGGACACGGCATACCGACAGCTTCATCTAGCCTTTTCATGGCACACCATCAAACTGGCTTGTGCCAACCCATGCCTCTCCTGGCAGCAGGCTTCCTGGTCCTGGGGAGCCACCAGCCAGGCGAAAGGAGCACGTGTTTTAGGGAGTCCTCTGCTGTTCTGGCTGCATTTCAGATCAACTTCCTTTGCGCCTCCACAGCCTTTGAAGCACCAAGGAATGGTTCACTTGCAGACACTGTTGTCCTTCCATTGCTATAAGAACACCCCTGATTTTCCATTATTAAACACTATTCCTGTCTGTCCATGGAGTGGTGTGAGAATTACTGCAAGTACACACACCTCCCAGGACCCCCCAAACAGCTGCAAGAGGTCATAGGATCATAGAATTGTCAGGGTTGGAAGGGACCTTAAAGCTCATCCAGTTCCAGCCCCCCTGCCATGGGCAGGGACCCCTCCCACTAGAGCAGGGTGCTCACAGCCCCATCCAGCCTGGGCTGAAACACTTCCAAGGATGGGGCTTCCACCACCTCTCTGGGCAGCCTGTGCCAGTGTCTCACCGCCCTCATGGGGAAGAAATTCTTCCCAATGTTTAATCTGAATCTACCCACCTCTAGTTTTGATCCATTCCCTCCAGTCCTACCACTGCCCAATGCCTTTACTGGGAGGCACATGGACTGGATGAGAGAGCACAGTGCTGGAGATTCTGACTCAGAGTAACAGGCTGTGAGCCTTGGACTTTCAAGTGGAGCAACTTTGCATTAGCGCAGCATTTTTCACCACGGCTGAGAGGAAAATCAGTTGGGAAACCCAATAAATAATTGAGGCCCCATCTGTACAGCCTGAACGTGGTTCTCAGGATGGGACATCCCCCAGGTAGATGAGGATCTCCTGGAATCTCCCATGCTGCTGGGTCTGCAAAGCAGCTTTGGAGCCAGCAGAGCATCGCTGGAGCCCCAGTGCCGAGCGGCTGATCAATGGAGCGGCACTGCCGCCCGCATCGCCGCCAGGCAATTACCGGAGCTGCACTCGGCAGCAGTTCTGCATGCTGCTCTGTGGAGTTTGCACTGCTGCCATTTCATCAGTGGAGTGGCACTGGAGTCTGTCTCCCTGACAGCTGATCAATGAGGATGAATATAGTAATCATAATGTGGTGGTTTACAGGATATGGGCCTTTAACCCAAGGACCTCAAATCCCTTCTCAAGATGTTCATTAAGCCACAGATTCCACAAGTGTGGAGATGGTCACAAATATCCAGCTCATCAAAGTACTGCAAACTCATCTTTGTTCTTGTCGCATAGATGGGTGATCTGAGATGCCACAGACAGGTTGAGTGTCCTGGTTTAATTCCCAGGGGAATTTAATTCCCAGGTCCCAGAGGACCTGAACATAGGTCCTCAATAGAGAAAGGCTAAATGAGGATGGGTTCTCCAAAAACCTTTTCAGAAAACCTGTCCAGAAACGCCACAATGAAAGCTAAAACTTGCTGAAAATAAAAACACACCTGATGCCAGGCTTGTGGGTCATCCTTTTGAAATCCTGAGAAGTCAATGACAGACTGTAGCACACACCCCAGAAGTGTGGAATGCCTTGGTGAAAGCCAGCACCACCGATGCCTCAGCAGAACCACAGTTCTTCTCTGTTCCCTCATCACAAAAGCATCCTCCAACTTTAAATGTGGAATGAAATTCAGGTGTCTAAGCTACCTGCGCTCTCTTCTATCCCTGCACTCAAATCCCACGTGTGGAATCAGGGTCCACCTCAGCACACCGAGGTGGAGCTTCACCCTCCAAATCTTTCATGGTCCTTTTTCCATCAAGACTGTCAAAGAGCTCAGCTAAGGTACTATTTTCCTGGGCTTCCAGTTCAGCATCACCATGCCTAAGCAAGCTGCTCAGCTCAACAATTCTTGTTTCAAAGTTATAAAGGCCAAGCCGAACTAATCTTTCTTTATAATTCATTCCCCAAATCCCTGAATAACTTTGGTTGCCCAACACTGCCCTTTTGCATTCTCAAATGTGCGACATGCTTCCCATAATAAGGTGACTAAAACCCCACACAATAGCCTACATGTTTTGTTTCATGTTCCCCCCGACTAATGCTGGATGCTTACACAGAGTATATCCACATGCTTTACACTTAATGCTTCAATATATATATATATATATATACAGTGCAATAACCTCGTTGCTTTTACTTTACAGCTGCCAATTTGTGCAGATGGCCGTAGTGTATTAGTCACCACCAACACTCCCCTCCTCCTCCTCCTCCCAACAGCCCTGTTCTCAGTCAGTGTTTCACATGGCATTTCCTTTCAAGGTATCTATGGCTATTTTTGGCCCGAAGAGTTCCTGGTATATTAAATGCAATGAGCCACATTGTGTAAATCTGCACGGCCCTAATTTGGTCAGTGGAGCTGTGCCAATTCACATGAGTGGAAAGAGTCCCATAAATCAGTTATCAGACCAATACATTAAGGCAGCCTATTTAAACTGCTTCTGCTTTGTTTTTATTTATTTAGAGATAACCCGTGGCATGCAAGGATGATGGTCCTGCACCACAAAGCCCACGGAGCACGGGCTGACTGGCCGGGGATAAGGACAGACACTGCTCTGGTAGTAGTGCAAACCCCTTCTCTCCTCATTCTCCTTGTGCCTGAACAGCAATTTGTTTCAAGCCCAGAAGGGGTGAAGACCATTTTTCTGTGCAAGGGAAACAAAAGCGTAGCTAAAATTGACCCTCGCCACACCTCCCCATCCTGAACTGTTTCCTGGCTGTGACATCCTCTTTTTTCTGTCCAAAAGCCAATTTTTAAACCAGTCTTTACCCTGGCTTTTCAGAGCAGGCTGTTTTATATGGTCTTCCCAAGTGCTTGCTAATCTGCCTCAGCAGCAGCTCCACGTACTGCAGCTACAGCCGAGAGATGCTGGAGCAGAGCGCGGCACAAGGGAAAAAAAAGCCAACCCATTAGACTCTTGCCTCAGTTCCTCAATGTTTTGAGGTGAATGATTTAGGCTATAAGAAAAAGCCTCCTGACAACAAGATCTATTAGCATGTGGAATAATCTTCCAAGGGAAGTGATGGAAACATTGCTTCTTGGCACACAGCTAGTGTTTGTCCAGACTAGTTTTTAAATATACAATCCTGAGTTGGCAGAGGAAAAGTCTAGTCGAGGTAGTTGCTCTTATCTATCTCCATATTCCAGGATAAATCAGGTCATCTCCTTTGTTCTAGTCTAAAAATTGAGGAATGCACTTAAAACAATTCATGCAGTTTTAATCAGCCATGATCTCCCTTTTATGATCTACATGGGTTGTATCTTATTGAATTAGATATATCTAGCTGTTTCTTTTTAATCATCAAGTTTTTCTAATATAAAGCAGCAGCAGCACTGTCTAGCACAGCTGGCATGAACTTGGGCTGTGAACACCTTCAGGTCTCTCTTTGGGTATGTCTCAGGCTCACAGACAAGTAAATAAACCCCTCACATAATAAAATAAATAAACCAAACCAAAATAAAATAAATAATACAATAAAATATAAAATCACTCTCTAATTTGTTTACGTCACTCAGAAAGCCTAGGACTGACGATCAGAGGTCCTGAGTGTACATGGCTCTGGTCAAAGTCACTAGTTGAAGGGAATGAGAGTAAATTTATCAAAGAGGACTCAGAGGCATTTAGATACCACAACACTTTGTGTGGTGTAAAACCAGGAAAAAAGCCCCATACTGCAGGGTGAATTAAGGCTGAAAAGCACCAACATCCTCAAAGAGAGACTGAATTTCAGCCTTAGCGTTGCTTTGCAACTGGAAATACAGATACGAAGATAAAAAGAAACACAGGACATTAAGAATTTTTTTTCTGCCTTTCTGCTGGAATGTGAGGTCTTCCTTCCAATGCTCCCAGTCCAGCATCCCTCCTTCCCTCAGCAAAGGGGTCACACATAGGGTGTCAGTAAAGGCAATGACTGGAGGTCCCTCTGATGCTGGTTGTGCATCGTCCTGCTGGACAGAACTTTGCCCTCCCAAGGACTTTGTACATGATCCTGGGCACAACACATGGCCATAGGACACAAACAAATGCTGAAGGGGAGGTAGGTGTGATTTTCTTTGTTTTGTATGACAATCAGCACTGCAAGGCCCCAATCCTGGCCGAGGCCTCTCGGGAAGGATTTGTGCCTGTCACCTTTTGGTACAAAGAAGCCTCAGTATGATGGATCACCACCTCATTTGGCTGCCCTCAAAAATTTGGCCCCAGCTGATCAAGCTTCAGGTAGGAGGCTCTATGATATTTTCTCCATTTCTTATACTCTTTAAATTATTCCTTGACTTCACTGCAAAAAACGTTTTAGTGGCATAAAATTGTTTGAGAAGCCATAAATGTACATTCAGATGAATGTAAAAAATGATAAATAAGGTACAGAGCAGCCACTCCAGCGACCATAAATTTAGCCGTATTTTTCTTTCCGAGGCCTCTACATCAGATCTTATCTCCTGTAGGAGACTAGTTTTCTTTTCCTTAACTCCCAAACACCCATCTATTGTTTTGAAAATGAAAAGCCTGACAGCAGAACAGGACGTCCTTTCAAGAACATGTCTGATACTAGAAAGCCACAGTAACTCTGCTGTTGCTTAAGATTCAAACCACTGTTAGTTAGTTCAGAATCTGCACCGTTACTTGGTATGTTGTACAAAATAAAGTGTGCTAAATTCGGTCAAATTGTGCCTAAAGAAGGTGTAGGAGGTCAGAATATAGACAAGGTGCAATGGATTTAAGAGGGCACAGCCACCTTTGGGAGCACTGAATAGTTTTCTTGATCAGGAATGAAGAATCAAAAATAATACACAGAATCATAGAGTGGGTTGGGTTGGAAGGGAACTTAAAGATCATCTTGTTCCAACCCTCCTGCTATGGGCAGGGACACCTCCCACTAAGCCCAGGTTGCACAAGGCATCCAACCTGATCTTAAACACATCTAGTGATGGAGCATCCACAGCTTCCCTGGGCAACCTATGCCAGTGTCTTGGCACCTTCAGAGTGAATAACTTCTCCCTAAGTTAAGCCACACATGGCTTCCTGAGTATTTCTATTGTAACCTGCTCCTAATGTTGGTATGGGTTTGTGAGCTTCTTACAAATGTGATGGCAAAGGGACTTCATCAAACACTAAAGCAGATGAAAATCTGTTGGTTATTATCGATTCTACTCCGTAGCTGCTTTCTGTGCAAAATAATTTCATTCCTAAGGTGGTACTCCAAAGGACAAAACCGCTAGTGTCCTCAATGGTATTTGCAAGCTCTGCCTATTTGTATCTTTGAACCCGGAGCACTACTGCATTTAGCAAAGTAGTTTTACCCCTAAAGGTATACATATGGATCTCAAAGTTCTGTGGAAAGCCAAAGCTATTGGGGGCTTCCTGAACTACTTGTTATCGCTTTGAAGCATCTGGCTCGTGGTCAGCTGTTTCATGTTACTAACTTCTACATTTGTTTCTGAAGAAATTAGCACAGCTTCCCTCAGTGCTACATTCTGCAGCGGTTTTGGTTTTGATTGTAACATCTCGTTGTTCATCTTGAAATCAAAGTCATTTATGGAAGCTGCAGAATTTTAATGTTCCTCAGACTCAAAAGCATTTGTTTAACCACCACCAGACAAGGAGATGAATAAGGAAGACTGTCTGCTCTTGATTTAGTGGGACCAGATTTTTAGAAGAGTTCAGCAACCAGAGTATGTCTTCCAACACACTAACTTCTTTGGACAGCCTGGGTATTTATTACAGTGCTTAAATGAGAGCAGCTCTCATGAAAACCATGACCTCAGTGAACTGGACAGTTAATACACACTATACGTTCCTCTATTTCCAGCTGAAGAAGGGCATTTATTCATAAATTCAACCTGCAGTTTAAAAGCAACTTTTGATTCTCATTATTTCTGCATCTGTTTCATTGCTCACCCAAAAGGCCTGTCTACATGACTGCTGAGCTATGAGCTGTGTTTAAGACTCACTGCCTAGTACAAAATGATATGCAGGACAAAAACAAAGAGACAGTATCTTCTCAGGTTACTTTTGTTTAAGCCCTACACACAGAACAGAATAGATTAAAGCAGTGGGAAAATAAGACACTGAGTCTTGTGATGTGGCGCAGGGTGCTCCTTCCAGCCAACCGCACTTCGTTTTACTCCACTGATGCTTCCAAGTGGTTTTCTAGGATACCCCTGAGCAGAACTCATTGTAATAACTGGAGGAAATAAATTAATGGAGAATTACCGCAAGGTTCATCTAAGAGGAGTTTTGATAAACAACACTTCCAGGCTGAGATATTCAGTGCAGCCTGAGGAATGTGGACTTTCCCACTCCTGCTGAACTCCATGGGGATCTCTACCTCTGAGTCAAGCTGGGAAGTGGCTGCCACAACCACCAAAAGCAATTCTGGATTTCAGGTGCAATCAGAGCTCAAGAAGTACCCTTAAACTGGAAAATTCTGACAAAGAAAAAGGTGAAACAAAAAGTGTTTGACCTATCCAGCTGGCATCTCTACCAGACTTAGTCTCAGCAAGCAGACTCCTGGGTGAGGTGCAATCGCTGCGCTCCCAGACCCAGCCAGGAAAACTGCGCAATCTTCAGATGGAAAAGAGGAGGCAGAAAAACGGACAACAGTGGAATCACAGCCCAGATGCCACTGCGGGCACAGAGATATCCCACGCACGTGCACGCCAGAATGAGACCTTAAAAAGATCTGGGCAAATTAAATAATATGGTATTGCTTCTATCTGGGTTCTCCCCAGGCGAAGCCCCACCTTGGCAGAGGGATAGCTCACCCCTGAGCATTATTTAAGTCCTTTCCAGCCCAAGGTTTAGGTAAACCTTAATTGGTGCATGGGCTTTAGGCTGGCTGGCTGTATGGACAAAACGTTTTCCACTTGAAATGGTTTTGAAACCGCTGCCTACACCTATGCAGCCACAGATACATCAGGTACTTCTGTGTCTTTAAAAGCAACACACACACAAACCTGGCACTCTGAACCCAGATCCTACCTCATTTGTACCCATGGGATGGTGGTGAAGTCATCATGATTGCACAGGATAAACCGAAGGCTGAAGTTGGCCTGTTTAAATTAGGATTATTTTTTTTTAAAACCTGTGTATTCTTCCCATTGCTAAATCTTTTACAGAGGCTACTAAGGCAGAGAGCTGCTGAGCTAATCCTCTTTGACTCCCTGCCATCCTGGCAGGTACAGTAAAGCCTAAGGTAAAGTGGAGCATCAAAAGGAAAATTAATGTCTTCTAACAGCAATTAGAGGAAATTATTTAGATATAAATCTTGTTTTATATCTTCTCATACTTGTTTTTCAATCTTTCCCCTTTGATTTTTTTTTCCTTTCAGGCTTTTCAGAAAGAAACATTTAAAATCCCTCCTGTAAACCAGTGGCATAATTAGCTGCATGTTACACCTGGTATTTTACTCTTCTGCAGAGTAATTCCTTTGAGCTTTCTTTTTTACTAAGCCCCGAGGTCTCCCGAAACTGAATCTACTTGTTCTCTCATCTGCTGGCTGACAGGAGTTTGAGAGGAACCAAAACCTGGGTATGGACTGTGGGGTGCCCTCCTGCCAGACCCCCCCATCCCCACCCCCAGCAGCCCCCACGGTGGGTGACCAGAGGTGCCAGGAGGAGCCGTGGTGTCCGATGGCAGGCGAGGGCACCTCCCGCTCACCCGCGCTTGGCCTGCGCCGTGGAGCGATGCATGTAACCTAATTGTGCTCTGATAACATCAGACAGAGTCTCTCTGATCCAGCAGCTGGCAAGGTGCCATCCTATCTGGGGTCCGATCTGACAAGCTTGCCGATTGATCAAATCATTATCTGGTAGTGTAGGTGTATCGTCTAACACGAGCCAAATTCCTTCAGTTGCTTCTTCTCCTTTCTGGAGAGGATAGGAGGCTCCAGCAGCCTCCTTCCTCCCCCGGGACGCCACTGATGGCTTCGGCAGCATCTCGTAGGAGATGCAGAGAGTGGCTCATGTTCACCCGAGGGAGGTGGTGCTTTTTGCTGCCCTCCGTAGTGTTGTCATAGAAAACTTGCAAAAACAAGAAAGGAAAGCAGTGAGCTCTTCTCAGTGGCACACACAGCAGAGCAGTCTACATTTCCAGAGACAGCCAGGCACAGCTATAGCTGCTGACCCTTCCAGTTTTGCCACGTCCTCTAAGCTGACCTTGTGTTGGGGAGGAAGTGGCATGGGAACTTCTGGGCTCCCTTTTCACCTCCTTGTTACTCCTCATGGCACAACTTGTTGGTAAAAATCTCAATCAGTGTGATCTCCACACACCCCCTCTCCCCTGACCCAGGCAAAAGGACATATTGCCTTGTTGCCGCTCACAAAGGATAAGACCACACTTTTACACTTCCCTCACATAGCACATTAACGTCTTTGGAGACAAGCTGAGGAAAAGATGTCCCTCTGTGCAAGAACATCCAATTGCTGCCCTTTTTGAGAAGGTGGAACCAGCCATTTATCTGGAGCTGAACAACTACACCTAAACCGACCAAGACTAGAAGACTGAAGATACCCAAATTAGACAAGAGCAAGGCTCACAGAGACTGCAGATCCGAGCAGGCAACCCTTAATTTTGAGCAGCTTTGTTTTTATTCCCATCCTAAGAGGGTGAGTAGAGCACGGTGGGGTCCAAGGCTCAGACGCCCATTTCTCAGACGAAAAAGGGTGGATGTCGTCCGACCGCACTGCAAAACTCTGCAGTCACCACTTGTCATTAAGCTCATGGTAAGGCCATTCAGCTTGTAACATATCCCCCATACCTAATCAGTCCCAAAGGAATGAAGATGACAGAGGTGGATGTTTTCCCTTCCAAGCCTGTTCCTCCTTTTGTAGTCTTCAATCTTGGAGTTGAAGAATGAGCCTGGCAGGGGCAGGAGGTGCCATACTCATTTTAGCACCACCAGTTCAGGTCAGCATTTCATCTGGCCACCTTGTGGCACTTCCCAGAGTCCTATTTCAAAGTAAGCTATCCAAGGTAATTTATTAGGTTTATATGCTTTATTTTATCCACATAAATCATGAAACAAAGTCCACAGGGAGCAGGCACTCTATACTTATCATAATATGTAACTTAGTTCCCCAGAGACTGAGTATGTACAGAACAGCTAATAAATGGTTCAAAAAATCCTGGGTCATTAAATCTTGTTTTATATCTTCTTGTTTCCATCAAAGTATGCAGGAGTGGAAATTCTCTTTCTAAGACAGGCTCCTACTTTTCAGCCAACTGGGAATAGAGCCAGCTGAAAAGAGAGAACCCCACATACAGCACTGACAGCTGTGCACAGAATTCATGAGCTCAAGAGACAGACTGCTGCAGAGACAGGTGTCCGAGATCTAAGTTTAGCTTGAAAGATTAAAACAGCATCTACAAAGAATGCATTTATTCTAATCCTCTCTGTGCTAGAAACTACACATGCATCACTGATGTACGCATCCTGGAAACATTTGAGATATGTCTGCCTTCTGTAGGATTTCATCCCATTGTGTTCAGGGATAAAATAGGTTAGTGTTAAGACCTCAGCAATGCACAAACCCAGCAGAGAGAGATGCCCCTGCTGTCTGAGGAAGGGTTGCAAGCAGTCAGGTCCACGGTTACAGAGGAGGTGGGATTCAGGCAACAACGGCTGCCCACCCTGGCAGCGAGCAACCCCACCCCAGATGTTCTCAACACAGTGAGGATGTCTTATGTAAATAAGAGCTGGGAGGCAGATCAGGTGTGGTTCTTGCAAGACAAATGTGCTTGGGAATTATGTATGATTCCATGTTTAGCTACCCTGGTATAAATCCAGAGTAATTCTTTTGATCTTAAAGCAGCACTGCTCTAAATATACATTAAATGGAAGAACATACCCACTGTCCTCTGAAGAGCCAAAGGTAGAGGAGGACTCAGCTTTTTCACCTTGCCAGTGTAGCTACAGGTTTGAGAGAGGCCTTCTCCTCACTGGTGTAACTGGGTGAAGAATTCCTTGTTCCTTGCAACAAACCATAGACACAGCACTGCAGATTTTGGTGCCTTAAGCTTGTAGTCTCTAAATTAAAGACAGTCTGGGAAGGCAGGAGACCCAGTTTTTAGATTCACAAGGAACAAAGGATGAGTCACTCACTTATTTAGTATCATGTGATATAGTGCAGTTGCATATATAATTGTCTATCAATACAGGTAGAAATTATCATATGTTAATACAAAGGGAATTTGATAATCTGGAGGACATCAAAGTGACAAAGCTGACATCAAGACAGGCTTAATAAACTTCACCTCCTTCTCTCAATAAAACAAGGGGCAGGTGCTCACCTTTGGAAAGCTACAGAGCAAAATTCCTGGGCTGATAGTCAGAGTCTTTCCCCTCTGTGATACAGAACATATTGAGACATAATGCTGGAATTTTTAGAACAATTCTATCTCCCAAAGAAACCAGAGTAACAGAGGGCAGAGTATTTTAAAAGGTCAGAGTCACTGTTTAAACACAGAATTCCTCTATAGATCTAATTTCCACAGATTCAAGAAAATTAGCCAGGTTTTTTTTTTTTTTTTTTTTTTCAGGGAATGGAATTTCACGGTCATGAAAATTTGCAAATACTTGTTTAATTCAGCACTTTCACAGGGAGACAACATATCATTTCTAAGATCTCATGGCAAAGCTGCTCCTAAGGCTATCACAGAGATTAGTTAGTTGGCGCCAACCAGCACAAAATTATAATACATGGCTGGAACTGCCATGCAATTCTTGAGAGCAGAAGTAATCTCTACCCTTGCATCATCAGCTCTACGAAGGAGGAGGTCATGTGATGGGTGCTCCAGACAAGGTGGGGGAGGACAGAAGTAGGGAGGATGTTTTTAATTTATGTATTTTGCATATCTGTAATGGGCACCTGGGAACCGAAGCTGCAGAGTAACTTTTCTGCAGCCTCTGGGAAAAACTTTTTGGGGAATTGGCTGGACAGGGAAGAGCTGCAGAGGAGAGGACCAGGTCACAACTGCAGCCAGTGGATAAATGTACTTAGGGCTGGGCAGAGCGACATACAATCCGAGTTTATAATTTTGAACATCTCCAGATCATGCAGAAAACCCTCTTCTCACTGGGGAAGAACTCCTCCAGAATCACTTTATGAGCCTTGGTCATGTTCTCCCAGAATCACAGAATGGTAGGGGTTGGAAGGGACCTTGAAAGATCATCAAGTCCAACCCCCCTGCCAGAGCAGGTCACACAGGAACACATCCAGCTGAGTTTTGAATCTCTCCAGAGAAGGAGACTCCACAACCTCCCTGGGCAGCCTGTTCCAGGCTCTGTCACCCTCACCATGAAAAAGCTTCTCCTTATGTTTTCATAGAACCTCCTATGTTCCAGGTTGCACCCATTGCCCCTTGTCCTGTCATTGGACATCACCAAGAAGAGCCTGGCTCCATCCTCCTGACACTCACCCTTTATATATTTATAAACATTGATGAGGTCCCCACTCAGTCTCCTCTTCTCCAAGCTAAAGAAGACCCAGCTCCCTCAGCCTTTCATCATAAGGCAGATGTTCCACTCCATCATCTCTGTGTCTCTGCACTGGACTCTTTCCAGCAGTTCCCTGTCCTTCTTGACCTGAGGAGCCCAGAACTGGACACAATATTCTTGAACTGAGGGGTCCAGAACTGGACACAATAATCCAGATGCAGCCTCAGTGGGACAGAGTTGAGGGGGAGGAGAACATCTCTTGTCCTTCTAACTTCTAATACACCCACTCCAGCATCCCAAACCCCTAGGAAATAATAACAAGTATGCCCCTGCAAACCCCAGGTGGTAGGGAAGCACCGGCCATCCTTTCTCCGCAGAGAGGGACACAGGGTGCACAGAGTAAGCATCTTGCCTCAGCCTTCCTTGGACAAGCATGGCAGGCGTCCAGCATCTCATGCTTTCACAGCAGGATCAGCTTTCCATGCCGAAGAATGGCTCGGAGGGGGAGCAGTGGGGAACTCCACGGGCTGTACGTCAAAGCCTCCTCCTAGGGCTTTCCCACAAGCAGATGGCAAACTGACTCCCAGTTAGCAACTCATCACAAAATGAAAAACATCTTCCTCTTTGCTTCCTGCTCCTTTGGGTCAGGCTCATGTGTTAACTGTTTAGCTTTGTTTACAGGCTCCCTGGGGTTGGGCCTTTGCTATATTGCAGATTCTTCTACTCGTACAATAGCAGACACCAAGAAAAAAAGAATACTAATAATGATTAAAAACCCCAGTCCTACACTGAAATTCATGAACATCACTCAGGTTTCTGATAACTCGAGTGTTTTGCCTTTGTTGAGATTCCTCAGTAACTCACAGGGAGGGAGACCCTGGTTTGCCCCTGGGGTCTCGGGTACTTGCAGCCTCCCCACAGGTTCAGGACACAATGGGCCCAGGAAGCATCTGTGCCTTACAGAAGGGAGACGCTGCAAGAAGCGGTTTCCTCAGAAGTGTAAGACTCAAATTTAAAGGAAAGGAGCACTAACATTTATTTGAAAGGGAGAAAACCAGCCTGGGTTGTGCATCTAACAACTTTGTCCCAGAGTTAAACCCCAAGAGTTGCTCCACATCAAGAGCAAATGGTTGCCTCTTCCCTCCAGGACTGGGGTCACCATTACAATCCTGCTCCACCCATCCCATGTCAACACAGGAAATGCAGACCCAATCCAGCCACCAGACTCATTCTTTTCTCCTCCTACTCAGTAGCATATTACAAGGCCACTAAATTAAAAGGAATGCTCTTTAATTCTTCTGCTTTCAACCCTTCCCAAGCACTGCTTCTTTCTAGATTGCAAACCAGTTTGACAATACACGGCTCTTTTGGTGTACGTGTGGTTTTTGGAGCGATATTTGACAACTAAATTAGATGTATGTGTAAAATATACACAGGGGTGTCTAGATATTAGGTGGGGTGTTGTCATAGAAAGGCAAGAACAAAGCCCGTTTATTTTACAGTACGCAAACCCAGCACACAGATTCGTGCACAGGTACACTGGTAATAAGTGAACTAATAGCTCGGGCACTTAATGCAGCATTATTCATGACTTTCCCATTAAGCCATTCGTATTCTTTTAAATTCCATTTTACATTACTCATATTATTATTAATCCGTGCCATTTACGAGGCCTTAGTGGAAGAGGGCTGCAGGAAGAGGGCTGCAGGTACGTTGCGGTGAAGCCTCCATGGTGTGGCCACAGACGCGTGCGGGGCAGGACCTCTCCATCCCCGCTCCATTACGCTGAGCATCTGGCCGTGGGCACGCGCTGGAAGATCCTCATCGCTTCAGGCAAAGCCCAGTGCAGCTTTAGCTCAGTGTCCTCAGTGTTTGACTGTGCTCCTTGCAAATAAGAAGTATCTCACTGGACAGAGGCCAGCACTCTTCAAACCAATCCGTAAATGGCCTAATCAGAGCTGTGATCTGCTCTGTATACTCAATTTGTTGAGTCACATCAATTTGTTGAGTTTCCTCTCCCATTAGAAGTACACGCAAGTGTCATTTTCTAAACATATTAACTCTCTGGAGGCTATTTTGTTGTGTAAACAGAAAGATGAGTGACTGGGTGCTGAAGTCAAGAAAATGATGTTCACCATGGCCTAAATTCTTTCCAACTTCACTGGTTTTGTTACACTAGTTTTATGGACCTCGTGTTCCATGATGCCATCTTGAGAGTTAATGCTGCACCCTTTTTCCTAGACAACTCCAGCTTAATTGAAGTTAGAAAATGAAGCAATACTCTCTACATGGGAAGGACACTCTCCAGTTACATAGAAAAAGCTGTACCTTGTCCAGCTATGATCAAAGAGCCACCTGATATCTTCAACACCAATGGGATTAACCTCAAGCTTGCCAAAGCCACAGTTTACCAGTGGTCCCACCATGATCCAGGGACCTTCGCTCAATTACACCACTGCCAGTCCTCCAGCCCTGTGCTCTCCTGAACCACATCTAAAGCCAGCACAGGCTCTGGGCACACAAGCCAACCCACAACAATCCCACTGTTCCCACTTCTCACCACTCCTCCCCAGCTCTGCTTCTCTCTCCTGCTCACAGGGAAAGACAAGCTGGCCTCAAAACAAGTCCTAGGAGGGCCCAGCTTGCAAATTAGGAGGGCAATATATCTGCCTTTTCTGCAGGCTGCCAGAAACAACACAGAGACTGGTTAAGGTAACTTCAAGGTCAACATCAAGTACTGCTGTAGACATAGGCTTTCTTTTGAATTTTTCACCAGTACCTTCTGTCAGCCTCTCCTTGTCACTTCTGAGAAGCACAATCATCTTCTTGATTGTTGCTGTCCATCCCAGAACTGGCTCGTTTTGGACAGAGCTTGGGACATGGTTTGTGAAGCAAACCATGAAATAGGATTCTTCATGGGATGTTTTCCACGACACCATGCGCGGCTTGTACAAAAGGTAAAGATTTTCAGCTTTCTTCCCTCTGCACAAAAAAACTTAAGGCCAATATTTGTTCCTTTTTGTGTTACAAGATCACAACCAAGCTGCCAATCATCTGGCCAGGAGGGTTATGCAAGAGTCAGGTTTACAGTAAAGTTGTACAAATTTTATAGCACCACAAACACTTTAACTGCCATGATGCTTAAAACTCAAGAGCATTTGGAGAACAAGGAGACTTATTCAAGCTCCACACCATTTTGGCTGCATGTTTTCCAGGTGTATGATTTCACCACATGGAAAAACACAGCCATTGCCAAAGTGAACTCATAAAAACCTTTGATGAGTAAAGTTTGGATAAGCACAAATCATTTGAACCGACAGTTGGTCCAATTCTCAAAGGGGTTTGGCAGACATAATATAATTCGTGGTTTCACACACGGGCCATTTTTCCCCTCCCTCCTCCCCCCTCCCCCAAATCTTCACGAATTCGGAAGATGTTGTTCTAGAAGGTGCACTGGGTTGGGCTTGCTGTGTTTTTCTTTACCCCCGAAGGGTTAGGCACCACGCTATTGCAACTCAAAGCCTACTGTGAGTAAGCTAGCAAACAGGTTTTCCAGAACTGTGCTTAGATAGTTGCATGATCTGCCTAATAGACATTAAAAAAAAAATAAAGAAGAAAAAAAATTAAACTCGAGGTCTCTCACCACCCATTTGCTAGCAGGCAGGTAATGTAAGGCAAAGGCTTTAACAGTCTCTTCCTCTGACACATTGGGACATGTTATTTCAAGATGTGTGGCGTCATTTAAGGCTGTGCCATGAGATAACACAGAACTTACATCTCTGGGCTGGAAGCGATATTGCTCCAGCTTTCAGACATTATCGACATCATATTTTCTTTGATAAACAATCTATCAGGAAATTGTCAAATTCAGGAGTGAGGTAATGCCAGGGACTAAGCAATCCTACACAGTCCAAGAGGCAACTAGAAATAAATTAGAGAGCATAAACACAGTGAGGATGGCTCCTCTTCCAAACGGCTTTTGTGAAACCCTGCGATGGAGACAAGCCTTGGTTTGCAGCCCACATGGTCTCATCTCTAACCAAATGGGTGGATAGAGCTGGCAGCAGAGGGCTTCCTGAGTAACCTCTCCATAAGTAAGAGCAGAACTTGCTTGCTTCTCTAGAACCGGAGGGAAACCCTCATCCCTTTAAATAGAAAATTTGAACTTTCCCAGTAATTAGTAACTTTTGGATACTCAGATGTATATGAGCTGTAAGAATTCAGTGGTTGGTGCCCCACAGTGCAAAAGAGGAGCACGTAGAGATTAGACATTGCGTTTCTATAGCATGAATTATAGTTCTCAGTAGACTTTACACACCCCATCTTCAACAAGCCGCTATGTCACCTCACACCTATGTGAATGCACTTACAGCAAATCAGTAGAGCTTTTTCCCCATTTTTCATTTTTCCAAGAGTTCAGAATACTCTGTAAACTGATGCTTGCCATTCCCAGCTTCCTAAAGGACACACCAGGTCAAAAATATTCAAATTGCCTAAGAAGAAACTTTGAGTGGTCACGTGAGATGCCTCTGTCCCTTGCTCAGACACATGAAAGCGAATCAGCTGCAGCACCACAAGAACAGGTGTTTGAAATTCACTCTCTGTGCAAGTTTTGTCATTTTTCCTTATAGGCTTTTCCAGTGAATGCTCCTGAAAATTCATGCCTGTGAATTCTCTGGATGGAATAATCAGGGTAAGCGCACACGAAGTGAGAAGCAAACTGAATCCCCTTTCTGTTGGCTTTTTTTGAAGTTTCTAGTGTTTGCACAATTTGTCACAATCCTCCCCTTCTTTACCCACATAAATAAATCACATTTCCTCCTACAGGAACTCCATTGGACGTGGCAGAATTTGCCCTCCTGGGAGTCAGAGGTAAGAAGGAGACGGCCAGAAACGTGCAGAACAATCTCAAAACATCGCTGTCTTCTCACACCTGCCTACAACGAGCTCTGGTTTTCCAAAGCAACCACATATACGATGGCATTACAATTGGCCTTCTCTTTTAAAACATCCACATTGCTCGGGCAGTTTGGGACCTCAAGTGTTTCGCTTCAACATGCACATTAACCCCCGTGCCACGGCTGGAAACGAGCCAGACCTTTTCCTTTCCATAGGATTTCATACTTCCATGCTCCCCCTGATTCAATCAAGCCCCTAAGTCGTAATACGCTTCCATGTTCAGCTACTTGGTGTGTTTTTAGAGCGATCAAGCTCACACAAGCCTAACGATTCCCTTCAGTTTTACAAGCATATTCATGTTTGCTGTCAAACGCATGAGTTAGTTTTCTGCAGGCTATTGCAAGAGAGCAACCATTAATTACTGCAACTGCACAAAACGCTGTTTTATTTAGAAAGGTATTTCAAAATGTTTTCGGTGATTATACCATCACTCTCCCCAACTAGATAGTCACTACTAAACAGTTTATCTACTCAGAATTTGCAGAAGGTTGGTGTATTTTGATTTCCTACAGAATAATATTTTTCCTGCTCTTCCTTTTCCCTTCTGTGTGAACTGATTTTTAAATTTTTTAAATTTATTTTTTTAATTCTGGTCCTTTAGCGGCTTGGTGGAAGATTTCCCAACACAAGGAAGCATCTTAAAGGGAGTCAGAAATGCACATTTACTCCTTACTGAAGCGTTCCAATACAGTTTCTTTCAGCAGAGAGAAGCTCAAAAATCTGACTTCGGTGGAGGGCCCTCGGGAGAGGCGCTTCCCCTCACGTACTCATGATGGCACCAGAGCTGATGGCTCACAAGTTGAGTTTGCACTCGGGTATCTCACAACTGCAGCCTTCGGAAAAGTCTCAACGTTATTATGTGCTACTTCGCATGATGCACGCTTTTGATAATCCAGTTTTCATATAGGTCTCCAAACTGAGTTCTGAACTCCTTCCAGTGAAAAAGTTTCACCTCTCTCAGCAGAGGCCCCGTCCCTCCAGCTTCTGAACAAAAGGAAAAGTAGTTCAGGGAACAGAAATGCAAGTTTCAGTTCATTAGGTTCCTCCATGAAATGTATTATTTGATTGTATCATATGACTATGTATTATTATATGTAATATAAGCATATACATGTATGTATATAGTTACACTGAAATATTATATATTCATATACTGTATGCATTATATAAAATAGTTCTATTATATGTATTGGAGAAAAACTCTCCAGTCCCCCAGAAAGTTTTCCTTTCCAGCGAGCCCCATGTTTACAGTCACGCCAGCTATTTCTTTGAACACCAGGGAAGACTGTCTGAATGGTAAGTAACTACAGGCTCAATCCTTGAGTGACACCAGATTTCACAGATTTAGAAACTACATAAAATCATATTTCTCTAATTAGCTATTAATCAAGCACCAGCGAGTAAATGTTTAAACAGCTGAGACCAGACCCCCCTTTTAGAAAATCGCTTCAGCTGACAATTAGTGTTATAAAATTTCCTATTGTCCTTTTGCAGGAAGAAAATATTGTTGTTGTTGATAACAACTAAAGAAAACTCCACCTTTCCATCCCTGGTTATACACAGGCAATAAAGGACCCTTTATTTTAAACAAAAAAAAAAAAAAAAGCAGAGGCTCAAAGCTCTCCTGGTTTGAGTTTAAGGACTGGTTACTGGGCAACTGAGACGACATTCCTACCACTGCTTGGGAGATGAAGGATGAGGATGGCCTGGAAATGGTGGCTTTGAGATGTCAGGTGTCCTACATACTCTGCTGCCCAATGCATTTCTAAATATACATCGCCTGATATATGCAAATCTCTAGCTCAGGTAACTTAAAGAAGTTGACCACTCTCGGGGACACTTCAGAGATGTGTGGCCACTGCCAAAGTCACCATAACACCTCAGACAGCAGCAGGCTGAGCAGAACAGCTGACCTTGCTCAATACAGGGGTGCTGGTTTGGGCTGGGGTAGAGCTCATTTTCTTCATAGTAGGGGCTGTGTTTGGATTTGTGCTGGAAACCGTGTGGATAACACAGGGATGCTTCCGTTATTTCTGAGCAGTTTTTGCTTGCACAGAGTCAGGGCCTTTTCTGCTCCTCACCACCAGTGAGCAGACTGGGGCTGCACAAGGAGCGGGGAGGGGATGCAGCTGGGACAGCTCAGCCCAGCTGACCAAAGGGATCTTCCAGACCACAGCATAGAAAGCTGGGGGAAGGATGAGGAAGGGGGGATGTTTGCAGTGATGGTGTTTGTGCTCCCAAGTCACAGGTACGTGTGGTGGAGCCCGGCTGTCCTGGGGCCAGCTCAGCACCCGCCTGCCGTGGGAACCACTGAAGGGATCCTTGGTTTGCTTTGCTTGTGAGCGTGGCTTTTGCGTTACCTGTTAGACTGTCCCTAGCCCAACCCAGGAGTTTTCTCACTTTTCCACTTGATTCTCTCCCTGATCCCTGCCCCCAGGTGCAAGCGAGTGGGGGTGGGGCTGAGTCAGCAGCTGGGGTTCACAGAATCACTCAGGTTGGAAAAGCCCCTTGGGATCATCGTGTCCAACCATTAACCCTGCTCTACAAGTTCACCCCTAGACCACATCCCCCAACACCACATCCAAGCAATGTTTAAACACATCCAGGGATGGGGACTCAACCCCCTCCCTGAGCAGCCCATTCCAATATTTCACTACTCTTTTTTCCCAGTGTCCAGTCTAACCCTACCTTGTTTCAGCTTGAGGCCGTTCCCTCTGGTTCTGTCCCTAATAACCTGAGAGAAGAGCCCAGCACCAGCCTCTCTACCATGTCCTTTGAGGTATCTGTAGAGAGTGGTGAGGTCTCTCTTGTGGGTTAAACCACAACAACATGCTATCCCTGATGCTTTCTATGAAACCCTGCGTTCCGGCTCACCAAAGGGTTTTAAGCAACACCCAACATAGTCCAGTTTATTTCAATTTCATTTTTTGTTGGTTTCCGTGAAATCCTCAACCCTTACAGTGCTCATACAGACTTCCTGGATTTCTTTTCCATCCAGTTATTTGTCTTTTTATTTATGAATGGAAGTATCCTTAGGCAGAAGGTGTTGTCCAGATTAGAAACAGGCAGAGTTTCTCAGCTGAAACTTTTATCCCTGCCCAAAGAAAACAGGCATATTTGGGTCAACAAAAACATTGCAAATTTATGTTGGATTTGTCAGTTCAGCTGAAAAAATAAAGGTCATCAGCCTGAAAGTGCTTATGCATTCTCAAACTGAAATTAATAAATGAATTTCAATTAAGAAGAAAAGATTCCAGGCACTTTAATGAAAGGAAGCCTTATGTATTGAGTCAAACAACGTAATTTATTCAACCTGAACAGACTGCTTTTTTTGACTCTTTCATTAATACCATCATTCTCTCCCAAATATGGGGGAGCTTCTTTGTTTTTTAAGAAACATTTTCCTTGCTGTGTTTTGTAGCAGACTGTCCAGTTGGTTTTGCTCCTTGCAGCATTTCAACTCCTCCCTGCCTCTTCCAGGACAATTTGTGCCTACCAGTAGCAAGACTACTGTTACTCAGAAACCAGAGGTATTCTGGCTGGAGAGAAGACTCTCACATTTGCTGGTAAGATCAGGGACAATCCAACAGGTTTAGGAGGCAGGGCAACACAACACTGCTGTGGAAGGTGGGTTTTGCTCATGCCCGGCCTGCTGGGACTGGAGCCCATGAACATGCACCTTCCTAGCCAAGAACTTTTTGACTCATTCTATCCAAGCTGATGTCTCTTAACTTAAAAAATAATAATAAAAAAAGTCAGATGCCCCTCAGTCACTGTCACCCAAGGGGCAAAAACTTAAAGTATATAGATGGATCTGAAGGAGTTTAATGGTCTGTAATGACAGATAAAGAGACCCTCCAGCTGGATGTCACAGAAATTACAGTAGGCATTTTACAAGGAGATGTGGGAAGAGGGGTCCCTTCACTGATTCTTCAAGCAGAGATCTAGCTAATTACCTGCCAGATGGATGCCAGGTGCTCAGAGGGGTTTGTTGCATTGAGGGGGGTGTAATATACCCTGCC
Source organism: Todiramphus chloris collaris (assembly GCA_025345505.1). Classification (NCBI taxonomy): domain Eukaryota; kingdom Metazoa; phylum Chordata; class Aves; order Coraciiformes; family Alcedinidae; genus Todiramphus; species Todiramphus chloris. The sequence goes on along the minus strand of JANVCC010000094.1, from coordinate 542,659 downwards.
CAGACACCCAGGACTGATTAGCTGCTGTCCCCTGCCAGTGCTTCACCTTTGATTTCACATGAATGCTCAGGCTAAGGATGCTCAGCTCTCAGCTAGAACGTGATATGGACCCACTGGCCGTTTCAGCAATGCTCAGGGGCATTTCTGCTCAGGGGGTTGCTGTCTCAGCAGCAAGAGACTGGCCAGTTTGCTCAGTTGGGCTCTCTGGCTTCGTCACAGCCCCCTCACAAATGCAGCCCTTGGATTTGAACCTTCCCTTAGTAGCCCCATTCTCCTGTGCAGACATAAAATGCAGCCTCTCTTGGTTGGCACAGACTCCAGATTTGGATAGACAACAGAACACGATGTGTTTGAGGAGGTTTGGCCCACAGTGAATCACAAGCCTTTTCAGCTTGAAACCCATAAGAAAATCACAGGGCATTATTTGCTACCAGTGCTTCTCTGGACTGCTCCACTTGGCCACAGCCTCTCCAGCAGAACAAGTTGGAAAGATCTGGGAGATGCAGGTCTCCTTGCTGGATATTACAGTGCCCACCTTTGAAGGAAAACAAGCCCCATTTCTGAAACATTAAAAACAGGGACTGTTACAGATGTTTAGAACCACATAAATCGTGGTTTAATGTTTGCAACCTTGGAATCATAGAATCATTTTGGCTGGAAAAGACCTTTAAGATCATCGAGTGCAACCATTAACCCCACTCTACCAAGTCCACCAGTAAGCCATATCCCCAGGCACCACGTTTATATGGCTTTTAAACACATCCAGGGATGGTGACTCAGCCACCTCCCTGGGCAACCTGTTCCCATGCCTGCCAATCCTTTCAGTGACAATTTTTTTTCCTAACTTTCCATCTAAACCTCCCTTGGTGCAGCTTGAGGCCATTCCCTCTTTTTCTGTCACTAGTTACTTGTGAGAAGAGATCAACACTCACCACTCTACAATGTCCTTTCAGGTAGTTGTAGAGAGCTACCTTCTGGAGAGTATTCCCCAGAAACAGAAGCTACTACAGGGACTTTGCAGCACACCAGATGTGGTCAGTCAAGACATGGTGTACCCACCCTGGCAGGAGGCTAGCAGAGCACGGAGGAATGTTTGCATGTCAAGCATAGTTTGGGAAAACGTTACTTGCAAATCTGATCTACATAGCCCTACTCACTGCTTCTCAAGAAAGCCTCTTCATCAGGTGGAAAAAACAAGACAGAGAAATTCTTACAGAAGAAATATCTCTGGGGCTTATCCTTAACCACTTCCTCTTGTCCTCCATATAACCAACCCATTATCTCACAGCCACCGCTGCCGTGCAAAGCTGCACTGCACCTGGGCTTGTGGGATTACAAGAGATGTGAAAAAAAAACCTCCCAATCTTAATAAGCACCTCACCCTCTCATCAAGGCACAGTTTGGACTGGCAAATTTTGTCTTGTTAAACCAAACATCAGAAATTACAGCTCACAAAAATTAATCGAGACCACACCCTGGAAGAGCCAAGGGAATTGATGTGCAGCAGCGTGAAGGAGCCGGACAGCGGCAACAGGACAACAGCTTCTATCAGACAAAAGCTGCAGATCAGAGCTTAACTTGTCTAACCAGCCCCTCTACATCACACCAAAGACACCAACCTACTACCGCCCTGGAATTTGTGCTCTCAAGTCTGCGTTCATGGGTTGCCAGCATTTAGTGTCTCAGGTGGAGCCAGCAAAAGCTTCTGTAAAATTGATCTTGGCCTTCCCGTGTAGACCTAAGGGGGGTAATTCACCTGGGTAATTGGCAGATGGGAGGTTCGAGGACTGCTGTGGTGGAATGAAATTCACTTCATCAGAATCTGCAGGTGATCAAGTTCAGATCCCTGTGCACAGTCTGCATAGGCCCAAGGAAGTCAGTGGAACTGCTAAAGATTTGAGACAGAATGTGAATAAGGATGATAAATATTATCATTTCTGGAAGCAGCAAGTTTTTCTGGAATTCTGTATAAAGTCTACCCTTAGAAACAGGTGTCGTGGGACACAGAAGACATGGGAAAAACAGCGTGGAAAAACCAGCCTGTGATCTTTCTCTTACAGATAAAATACCATACCCAGAAACATGCAGGTAGATAACAACCCTACTACGGGACAACAGAAACTGTTCCATCCACAGTCCACCACCCACACCCCTTTAGCAAGGCACTGCTGGCTGAACAGAGAAGTGTAAACACCAGCGACCCAGGTAGAGCCCAGGCTGGCTCAGTGGCTCCTGAGGTACTGTTGACCCAGAGTTAAACTAATTAACCCGTTTCCTTTTAAAGTGTTCTCAAATGCCACTTGGCAGTGTCGCTCCACAGCGGAGAACTCTGAAACAGTCTAATTACACCGGCAAATGTTTGAAAATGACACTCAAACGATGGAGATGGCAAGAGGTTGCCTCCCTCCCAGTACAAAAGCCCCGATTCAGGACTCTGGGGCAGCTCCACTTTAAAGTCAGTAGAATTCTGCAAGTCCAGGAAGCGTGGTAATAGAGAAAAAATAAACTTATTTTTGGCATGCGGGCCGGATTCATTTTGCTAACAGTCCCACTCTGATGCTGCTGCGGTCCAAACGTGGCTGATGAGCCTGTGACAGCCTTGACTAACTCAGATGTGGGCAGGAGGAGGAAAACACCAGCGTTGTTCTCCATTGGCGACAACAGCCCAGAGGCACAGCTCAGCAAGAATTTTAAGTAGCTAAAACGCTAAGCATCCAAGTGAGATTCTGTCCCAAAACTTCCTGTGGGTTACATTTGCACCTCAGTTTCTCTACCTGTAAAATAATAATTACCCAACACACCAGTTCTTGTAGGACTTAATTAGCACTTGTCAACCTCTTAGGCTCCTCAAGGGAAGAGGAGCTATGCACCACAAAGTACTAATTAATGGAAGAATCCTTTGGAACAAAGTATATGATTCTGTTGTTGTCAGATCTAATAGAGTCATAAAAAACTAGGGCTGGAAGGGATATCAAGAAGTAACCTAGGCTGTTCCTCTGCCCTGAGGCATGATCAAGTATATCTAAATCACTCTTGATAGATGAATACCCCTAAATCTTGGGATGCTCAAGCAGCAGATTAAAATAGATAGAGATGGACTTGTGTTGCACGTGTGTTGCACTCTCCGGCTCTGCCGAATGTGGATAAATCCTCCCTCACGTGTGGCACACGGGGCCACTCCGCCCCGGCCTGGAAGAGACTTCACTGCACCCGCCGCGGAGTGGCACGGCGAGGTCTGCCCGATGTCCCAACTCGTTCTTGTTACAGCTCACGAGGTTAAGTTGCCCCATTGTAGCACACGATCCCCACATCGCTGAATCGGAGTTAATGAGACAGGCAAAACGTGGGGAAGCCCTCCAAGCAGGGAATGGAGCAGAGAGACATTAAAGGATATACACGCTCACGGTCACGTGCGACTTTGGCAAGAACCAGAGATTCAGTGCAGATCACCCAAGTCTCACACATGGCTGAATCGCAAGACTGCCCTTCTGTAAGGCCCTCAAATCATTTTTGTTATGTTCTTCCCAGTTTTCTCCCCCCTTTCCAACTCCAAGAGTCCATCGAAAGTACAGTTTGGCCTAATATATAATTCAGATGTGGTGCCTGATGCATTGCACAGCCTGAAGTTTAAAATTTCCTCTTTTTTTTGTTCCTGTTTTGAAACCGAAGTTAGGCAGGTCAAGCCTGGAACATTAGCTACACAAAGAATTTTAGAGGGTTCTTTTTAAAATGCTTTAATTGTAAAAATGTGTCAGTTCAAGCAGTCTTTCCAAGACATACATGCAAAGGACAGTAGGAGATACCTTTTATTTGATTAACTTCATACAGGAAGGCTTTTGAAACTTATACTTTCTTCATCAGGCTAGAGGATAAAAGCTAAGCTAGGCAACTGATACAGCACTTCAGAAGTTTATTAAATTAACCAATTAAACCGAGGCAGTATACAATATACAGAGGCCAAGGCAAACAATAGAAGGTGGAACACACTCCTGGGGCTGAGGCGATAGTGTTGTGTCAGCATTTCCATGACAAAGCTGCTTCAGAGTTATCGTGAGAGGTGTACGATAAAGAGAAAAAAAAAAAAGCTTAAACCACTGAATTTAGTCATTCTAAGGGATTCCCAAACATGCCCAGGCGGATGGAGGAGCGAGAAGCAAACCAGTTTTTCACTAGTTTTGTCACTTGAATTAGAAAGCAGGTTTGGCCTGGAGGAAGAGGTTGGCACATTCTGCAGGAAACAAAGGCAGGCTGGTCCTCCGGATCTGCACGTTGCCCAGCATAAGGGAGCCCTGTTCTTGGTTGCTTGTAAATATGACCATAATGAACATGATTAATCAAGTGCAACCTGTCTGCACGTTTGTGTGGGCACAGACACAGAGCTTGCTCAGTCAGGGAAGGTCACTGTGGTAAGGCTGGCATCTCATACAGCATCCTACCCTCGATCGCAGCATCCTCACCACTCAGCATAACGCAAACTGTACTGCAAGGCAAAGGACAAATACAGCAAAGCTGTTTGGATTGGCAAAGCTGAACCACAGAAGAATACCTGGCTGGGAGATTTGTCATCTCTTCAGTGCTAAAAAAGAGTGAATACTTCCCATGATAGGAAGAATTGAGCATCAGCTGAACTCCCCCAAAAGTTTGGGTGCTCAGAGTTGTTTCAGATCCCAGTTTTGAAGGTTGCTCCTTCCCTGTGCAAACAGTTCTTTGGGTAACAGAGATTCGGTGATTTCAGGTTAAATTTCACAGCACATGGAAGACTTTTCATGAGGTGCAAGACTCTTCAGGCAGCCCCAGAATAATTCATGGAAGAGGGTTAAAAAAACCCCAACAAAACAACAAAAAACCCCAACCAAAAATCAGGAAAAAAAAGGAGACCAATAATGGAAACACTGACACAACATTTACTGTAACAGCATGATCAGCAGCTACTATAATTCTCCTTCAGAAAGTTACACCCACAATGCTTTCTTTGGCCTGTATACTTTGTATATTCCTTTGGTCTAACTAGTTAATTTAATAAGCTTCAGAAATATTTAGTTGCCTGGCTCAAAAAGTTGGACACGATTTAAAACCGGGTAGCCTGGCTTGTGACCACAAGTTGTTCTTGTGATGGCACATCCATCCACGGTTGAGCACAGCATCCCGGCTCAGCTCCGCTCCGAGGGCAGTTCTGTTGTGCTCCATTTCCTCTCTGGAAACTGAACAAATCCAGCTCAGTTCCCAGCAACATAGAGCGGCCACGTGGCTCTGGATACAAAAGCAGCTCAACAAATGAAGGTTAAATTGAATTAGCCAAACCCACTTTGTGTTTCAGCTCTGGGACAGAGTTTAGGAGAGGCTGGGGAGCACTGGGAAAGCACACGGGTGCTTTAGAGGTGGGTGGTGGGTGAGAACCAGCCTGGGAGCCAGGAGACCCACTGCTATCCCTGCCTTTGCCAGTGGCCTACCAAGTGACCCTGAAGAAGCCACTCCACTCCATATGTTTTTCCTTCTACTCTTGCCCTTTTTCTGCTTTGATTATGAAGTTTTCCAAGCGATTGCATCACCCTGTTTGTACAAAATATGCATTTGCATAACATCTCGCCCAACGCGGCCCTGATCACAGCTGGGGCTTCTAGGCACAAGAGTTACAAAGAAAAATATCAGCAAATTCAGTGTGTTTAAATGCCCATTATGGGTATTTTGTAACCAACATTTCTTCATTAAAGAATCTGCTGTGTTGTTTTGCCAGACTGCACAGGGTAGAGGAAGGTCTGTGCGGAAGATGGCTGATGCTAGTCCTTGCAGGAGAACCTGAGGGGCATTCTGGAGGTGGAAAAGGGATGGACTATTTTGTAGGCTAACAGTAAAAACCTAGAACAGCAGCACAGCTCTGACAAACTGACAAAGGCATTTTTCCACCCTGAGCTCCAGTTTCACTGGTTCTTTTCACAGGATATTGGTGCCTTCAAACCCAAATTCATTGGTTCAGCCTCGTATGGCCACACAATTTAGTCCCAGTCTAATCAAAGACTGTGATCAAAATAAAGCCTTTGGGATCATTCCCAGAGTTAACATTATTTCTCCCCAGTGTGTCTCTCTTTATACTCATCTCCAGTATAGTGAATAGCAAATGAAGAGAAAGAGAAGGAAAGAAATGAAATTGGGTAGTGATCAATCTTCTATACCCCACGTCTGCAGCTAACAACTTTCTAACAAGAAAGCTGCAGAAGAGGCATCTGAGCCAGCAATAGCATCAGCAGGAGCTGGGCTGGAGCCTCAAGTTCTGGCAGTAGCAGTGGCAGTGCCCCAAGAACAATACTCAGAAGGAGTAAGGCTGGTGGCAGCAGCCCCTCAGGCTGTCCAGCAGGTAGGATCCCCACCTCCTGCACTGAGGAAAGTGCAAGATTTATGGGTGCATCCAAGTCTGTCCTTGCAACCTGGAGGAGGGGGGAAAACCAACTGTAGCCTTGATCCCCATCCAAACCATTACAGATCTCCTACAAACAGAGGCAGGAGAATGAGACTGGCAGTACCTGCTGCTTAACAGCCGGAAAGAAGCAGCACCAGCGTAGATGCTGCTTTCCTACACCTATTCCCAAAGCTTGGAGTTTTGACATTTGTCTTGAGAACTTAACGTGCAAACTGGGTTTGAGTGAGCTGATTCCACTCAGACCAAGAAACAATAATGGATATGCAAGTTATCCTCATCTACCTTGTAATTCTGTGGAATCTTGAAGACTCCTTCTGCAAAGCACCTTTATGGTGTCAAGAAAAGTAGCAAAGTACCAGCACTAATCCAAAGAAAATGAGTTGGGCAAGTGCAAAGCAACTTGTTCAAGTGTCCATTAAGCAGTGGCAGACTTTGGCTTTCTTAATCTTCCCCTGGTGTCCTACATTCCCACTCTTGATTCCTCTGCACGTCCTGTGGCATAACGCCAGGCAGCACAATTCAATCCAGAGCGTCAGGACTGACTGACTCCCGTGGAGCTCAATGGAAATTCTGCCACAATTTCTGCAAAACTTGCCATTTAGGTTCCTGCCAGCCAAAGCCATCACATTGCCTACACAAGTGCCACAGCACAACTGCTGCCTTAATAGCACTCCTAGTTCCAGAGCTGGAGTTGTAACACATAATGCTGTGCAACATCCAGGTACCCCAGCACCTGGAATAAACCTTTCATGCTGAACATTCCTTCTCTACACGTTCCAGCTGAATTTGGATGTTCTCTGGATGTTCTCTTCTTGAACTCAGTACATGGGTTTGTCTTTGTCTTTTTCTTATTTTCTTTTCTTTTTTTTTTTTGGTGTGTGTTTGGTATTTTTTCCTTTTTATTTTTTGAAATTCTTAATATTAAAATGTGAGGGTTTGCCCTTTTAAAGGAGAAAAGAGGCTGAGTGAGTAAAATACCCTTTCCCCTTAATGATCTGCTGCACAGCCGTCTGGGACAAAGTTGGATATGATGTCAGATTCCTGGTGCTTTAACACAACAGGGCTGTTTCCCCTAAGTATTTATCTAACTAAGCAGAACTCAAAGGTTTCCTTCTCCAGCAAACACCTGAGCAGAAATGACTCACCCACTGTGTCGGCAACTGGCACAGATCTCTCAGCCCTAATGCCAAGCCTGTTTATGGTTTTTGGAACACCGAGGGGGGACTGTGACTTCCAGAAAGGTTTGTCCACCTATATTTTGCACAACAAAGCAGCATTATACCCATTTTTGTCAAGGGGGAGGGCGAGAGATGAGCTGGGGTAAAGCGTATTTGTAAGACCAGCCATACAGCAAAGTCATTTTTTCAAGCTCATGAAACATTATAATGCATCTATCTCTAATCAAATCACTTTTTCTCTTTTCTGCCTGACTTCCTTCAAAAATAATGCATATATGATCATGGTGTGCATGAGTATGCATCTCTAATAACTTTTGAATGAGTTGGTTGCTTTCAGCTCAATTTGATAGAGAGACAGGAGTTTCAGAGCTGCACAAGTTTCATGAAAATAGGCAGCTGGATAGAAATGAGGCTGGAAAGCTGCAGCGTGAGTTCACCCACCCAGTGTTGGGCACCAAAAAATGACACTGTAAAGGCACTGATGTGTGGAATGGCCTCGATGGAAGGTTATGATAGTCCAAGAGACAGAAAGCTGCAGTACACCAAGTACTGCCTGAATACTTCTTTTGAAGGTCATTTTAAGGAAAGCCACCAGTCAAAAAATGAATGGTCTTCAAGATACAGCACTCAAAAGAGCAGACAAGACATCAGAATCACAGAATTACTGGGGCTGGAAAAGCCCTCTGAGGTCATCAAGCCCAGCCTATGACCCAACACCACCACACTGGCCAGACCATGGCACTAAGTGACACATTCAGCCTTTCTTTAAATGCCTCCAGAATACTTCAAAGGAAGCCTACAAACAAAAGCACTATTAATTTTAACTAAGTCCTGGGCTGGACACTCCCCTTACACCCATGTAATCATTAATTTCAGAAGAGTGACTTCTGATATACCCCACGGTAAGCCCCAGATCATACAAATCCACTCTTTATTGCCATTTAAAATCAATAGGATTACTCATAGTGGTAAAGTTAAGCACCTGTGAAAGTGCTTGCAAGGTTGAGGCCTAAGGCCTGGTCTAGGCACAGCTTTTGTACTTGAAGAACCGGTTCACTTAAAGGTTTGTTTTGTTCTTGGTTTTGCTTTTAAAGAAAACAACAGAATAATTAAAGCCATACAGCCACTTTAAAGTGGACACGTTTTTATTGCTGTAATGGGAACTTCCAAGAGCACAGCCATTCCCGGGTCAGCTGCGCTAACGCTGCGGGGAGCCGTGCCAACGTCATCAAGAGCAGCCCCAACTTCTGCACCTTGAGCAGCTCGACAAGGAGATGCCAGCCCACTGTGACTACTCAAAGCTCTCCAGGTTATTCACCCACAGAAAACACCTGCTGGAACTGGCAACATGGGCAAACCTCTGTTTGAAGAACATCTGGTCTGGAGCGTGCAGAAAAAGACAGATTTTTTTGTGTGATTTTTTTAATTTCCCCATAATTTTCTTCCTATCCTGTGTATGTGCACCCACGGGGGAAAAAAAAACCCAACCAAATAAAACACTTCAAAAACTTTGATGTGTGCAGAGTTAAGATTGCCTCACAAGAAGACAACAAAAAGGAGTGTCCATTCTAAGGACAACACCCCAACCTTTAGGAGATATGAGGAGGCAGAGGAGGTGGAACAGAGAACTAACATGTTTGGATCACTAAGAGGTTAAAAAATTGTCACACTTTCAAAGAAGAAGAAAAAGACAAAAGACATTAAGAGTAAACAGGAAATTTGGGAAATCTATTTCACTCAAAGTAGCAAGCATCTGGAATAAATTGTCAAGATCTTAAGATCATCAAAGCAAAGTATTAATGAGGTTAAGAGGCAGCTAGACTGGAGGAGGAGACTGAAGAATACAGTGACAAAGGAAAGAGATGGAGCAGAGAGAGAAACCTGGAGGCAACAGGCTCATAGCCTAAAGGGCTTTGTTCCTCTCTGTCCAACACTTCCTTAGCTTAATGCTTAAGGGTTTTTGGTTTTTTTTTTTCTGCTGCTTTTTTAGTTTATGGAAAGGAAAGAATACTTTTTTCCTGCCTAGGAATTCCATGCTGGGATCTGTGAACCTGCAAATTTCTAAGTTTACTCAGAAAAGTACAAGAAAACTGAATGCATGCTACTCCTTCCACCATGTAGAGCTTTCTGGAGTCTGGATTCCTCATTGCTTCCTTTCACACTTTAAATTAAGAATAATTCTTACTTTTGTTACAAAATGTTTCCTAAAGAAGAAAAGCCTTGTCCCTTGAATCAAAAGGATTTAGTAAACATTTCCATGGATTCAAGAGCTGTTTTTTGAAAAAACTCATTTGTTTAAGAGTAATTCAAACCAGGCTAAACAACACCTTTAAAGATGACAAAAACCAGTAGGCATAAATGAATAAAGAGTCTAAGAAGGAAATACTTAGCATGACTTAGCCCTTAATATCCAGATCCCTCTCTAGAAGGGATAATCAGAAAGCTATGTTGGCCCTTACTCAAAAGAAGGGAACGGCCCTTCCATCTCCGCCTGGACTTTTATTAACTATATTGGTTACATTCATGGTCATTAACATCCTTTAAAAGATGATCTTGGGATTTAATTTTCCACCTCCCATTATTGAGCAATGGAACATTCATAAACAGTAGACGGAAACAACTCCGTAGAAAAAGACAAGAAAGCCTCTGAGTTCCCATCCCTGCCAGCTGAATTAAACTAAACTGAGGGTTCCTTGTGAAATCGATTGAAGAGCAGTGCTGTATATGCACATACATTAATCAGCACACCAGGGGAGATACAACACAGGAAAACACACACTTGCCTGTCCTCTGCTCTAATAACCACATGCAAACTTCAGACAAGCCTGACAGAGTGGGAAAGGTTTCAAAGATATGAAGATCCTCTGGGGTTTTGTTACCCAGGCAGCTGGGTAAAGGATGAAGATGTGCTCAAGCCTCACCAAAGTAAAGTGTTTATTAGACATAAGAGAATCCACACCAGCCTTCATTACCTGACTAATAGCATGGGGCCTGCTCGTGTTGTTTGTTATCTGCTAAGCACCCACATCTAAGCAGGCCAGGTTTTATTGGGAACACCTGCTCTTGGCTTTGCAAGAGGCAGCTGAAGGTCCGCTTCAACCTCAACCGCTTCTCCATGAGCTGCTGCCAAATCCCTTTCTGCACCTTCCCAGTCCAAGAGGAGCCCATGGGGCTGTTGTGGGGTCACCCTGTACTGGCAAGGGCACCGGCAGGGCTGATTGGCACGTAGTCCTAGAGAGCCCCATGTTGCCCAAAGCACTTTGTCATTAACCCAAAGCAAAAGAAATATGTCTTGGTGCTTAGAAGGAGCAATGAGTTAGATCAGAAGAGTTCTGAATGACTCAAAGCATTCGAGTTACATTGGTGAACTCAGCCACCAACAAACACGCTGGTCGTGAGAGGAGGGGTGTCTCCTTCAGGAGCCAGTTCAGACCTGGTTCCTCACTTCAGAGGTCTGAGCTGTCCTCTGGGCCATCCAACACTAGGCTGACGAAAAAGAAAGCACCAAAACCCCTATTCCTCACTTCAGCGCTTCAACAAGATGCCACAGCTACCCACAGCAGTTAAACTGGCCGAGGCCTCTTCTTTTTCTCCCGGTCCTAACACAGAGAATCAACACTAGAGGGGCTTTGAGGCATTCCACTGTTTTTACCTTGCCTTTAAAACAGGGAGCCATCTGGAAGAGGCAAGATTAAAAGTTTGCTCCCTCATCCAGGTATGTGAACAGGCAGCCCGGGGAGAGCTCTCTGCCCGGCACCCCGCTCCTCGGGGCTGAGCTGATACCAGCCTGATACGTGCAGGCACAAAACACAGGAGAGCTGTAACAGTAAAAGCAGGAGGTTGTTTTTTCAGGGGCTGAGGGGTGCCTTAATGAGCACGCTGTGTTGTAGTGGCTGGAAAAAGGTGATAAGCTTTATATGTTATATGAAAAGCCAGGGGGTTACTTTATATAACCAGACACAGCTGACTAAACAGGGCAGAGAAAGCCGTGCACAGCCAAGGTAAGACAAAACAAAACAACAAAACCCCCACAACCTTCCCGTCCCGCCTCCCCCAGAGAACCGGTTCCCCAGACAGAAGCCTGGGGTTGATCCGAGGCCTCAAACACGCTAATTAATATGCTGCTGGGAAAAAACCACCGGCTTTCCTTGGCAAGCTGAGCCCTCGGCTCCTCCAGGGCGGTGGCGCTGGAGCAGGGGCGGAAGAAGCGGGAGAAGGAGGCTGCGTGTGGGTGCAGAGCAGCCCCTGCGCTGGGCCCAGCTGCCCGGCAGCGGCTCCTGGGGGGCTGGAGGAGCCCTGGGAGGTTCCAGGTGTCCCCTCAACATCCGCCCTCAACGTGGCTGTAGCGCGTGGGAAGGGGGCTGCAAAGCGGGGCTGCCACGGCCACGGCCTCGCTGGCTCCCAGGGCTCAGCGGAGCCTCGTGCGCTGCCAGCGGCTCGGGGGCTGCCCCGCGTTAGCACGCACGCATTGATGTGTTTAACCCAGAGACAGAACCGAACTTGTCCATCTTCTCCAGGAAAAACCAGGGCAGCGTGCAGTGTTCCGGCGTTCCCTGCCTGCTGCTGTTTGGACAAACCTGGGTGAACAGTAAAACCAACTTAAAAAGAAATCACTGATATTTCCTTAAGGTTTTTCACAATCCCAGGCAAAACACGGATACTTGTGCTGCTTCAGTGCTTGATTCACACCAGCATTATTTTTCCAAGCATTTATTTCTGTCACAGCCTTTACACTTTCAGCCCAGCTGGGGAGGGCAGAGATCCTTGCTGAAACTCGCTAATTCCTGCTCCACAAATAACTTCACGTCTGCTGGTTAAACTGCATCCTTTCCATATGTGATAGCTTAAAGGCACTAGCTGACCAGTAGATTCATGGAGATTTAGATCTCTCTGGCCTGCCCCACTCTCTCTGGTAATGAGCTTTCTACTCATCACAGCTCTGGTGGCTCTTGCAGCTTCCAAAACTCAAAGGGACAAGGCAGGAGAAGTGAAGTTACCCACCATCTCTTCCTGTTTTCTGCAAAATAACATCTTTATGAACCATGTGAGCCTGTGACACTCTGAGCAATACCAGTTTCCAGCACAGCATGGGTAGGTTCATGCAGGAGGCCAAAAGCCATACAAAGCAGGAATCAAAAGGCTTTCAGTAACACTGAGCAAGTCGGCTGAAGGAGAACCAGCTCCTCACTTCCCAAGTGTGGTGTGGGATGTGGTTTATCTGTGCTGGACAGGTGTATAGAACTGGCTGCTGCTTGAGCTTGGTGAGTGGCGTCCACAGCTCTCCAAATAGCCACGTTTCTTCTCCAGTTAATGGCTTTTTATGATGGTCTCCAGTAATAATAAAGAGACAAGCTGTATCACCTGCAGCAAATACCTGACCAAGCCTATCGGGAGATCTGTTGGGAGTCAGCTCACATGTACAGTTTTTGCAGGATCAACACCTGGAAAGGCATTGTAGACAATGGGTACTGGTCAACAGGAGACATGGCTGATCCTGACTCTACCTACTGGCTGTCTGACCTCAGACAAGATGGTCCTTGCCTCACTTTTTCCCTTCAGTCCTCTGGCTGTTTGAGTCTCCTTCACTTGTGTACATAAGTTCTCTTATCCCATGAAAGGGCAGCTACTGTCTTCTAATCATTATAACACAAAGTCCCTGCCTGGCCTAGCATCTGAGCTCTGGATTCCAGCTGAAGCAGCTGACCAAACACCAAGCTTGCTCGTATATTTTTCAAAAAAATTATGTTCCTTGGGTCAAAAGGCACATTAAGCCATCATTTCAACTGAAAGGGACAGTAACAAGTGGCAGCGTTTCCCCAGATAAGGACTGGAGGAGGCGCTGCCTTGCTTGACCTTAAATACCTGAGTTAGCATTCCTAGGGCCCTGCTTTATAATTAGACAGATGCTTGCAGAGGCTGAATCAGGGGAGAAAGGAACTTAAGTGCCCTGCAGTGCCTTTTCAAGGACCTCTCTCCTTTCAATCACTGAAAAGAAGTCCTGCAGAGATAAGCGTCCTTGAATATACACTAGATTTAAGTGGCCAAAGTTAAGTCAATACATAAATATCCCCCAAGTTCTGTAACTCTAATAAAAATTTCCAGGTTTACACATCAGAAAACTATGATTTCAAATGCTCTGCCCACATATGCTTCAAGGACCCAAAGTCTGGCTCCTTCAGAGTGAAACCTCTCTTATGCTTTCTGAAGTCTTGAGTTTGGAAAAGGGCATGTGGAAAGACAGAGGACCTCAGATGCTGCAGCTGTACAGGTAGTTCTGCACAGTGTCAACATGCCCAGAAGTGTCACTTCACAAGTTGTGAACCCCATGTCATCAGAGCTGTGGGAGGAGGAGTCTTCTGGTGCAAGCCTTTAAGAACTCAAGGGGATTTGCTCTTGCATATAAACCAGCTTTGTTGAAGTTGTTTTCCCCCATTTATAGTGGAAAATGCATTCTCATGGAGTGTAAGTAATATCATAGGGAGAAATGGCTGGCTGTGATCCATGGATATCATCTTGCTGCTGACCACTTGAACTTAAACAGACTGATGGGGAAATGAAGCAAGGCCCCCAGGTGAGAAACTTTTTCTGTATAGTTGCCTACAAGCAGGTTAAAGACCAGTCACCTAGAGCACAGTTAAAAAATATGTCCAATATAAAATATCACTGCTAAAACCAGAAGACATTTTGAGGACAACAGGGGAGAAGGAAAAGGAGGAGGAGGAGACTGTCCTAAGGACAGACACTGTTCAATGTTAACAATTTGAAGGGCAAAACAGAGAAGACTTAGGCAAAATTTGTGGATGGTGGACCATAAGATAGGACAAGTTATATGGAGTTTGGAGGACAAGGATAGAGTTCAGAGCAGCTTTGAATTGAAGGGGAGATGGAAGGACCCAAAAGAAGAAACTGAAGATCAGTGCAGATTGTTACATGTTAGCAGAAAGGCAGCAGTAAAATTCAGCAAGTAATTGGTTAGGCTGCAGTTCCTCAGGAAAGGATCTGAGGTTCAATGTGCAGCACAGATTGATCAAATGTCAACCCAGTAAAAGATAAGTGTCATTGGGGTTGTACTGACAATGCTGCTGTATGTTACATCATAGCATCACAGGTTTATTGAAGTTGGAAGGCTCCTCTGGAGAGAGTCTAGATCAAAACTCCATCTCCAAGCAGCACCAGCTAGAGCAAGTTTCCCAGGACCATATCCAGGTGGGTTTGAGATATCTCCAGTGATGGAGGTTCCACGACCTATCTGTGCAACCTGTTGCAATGTTCAACCACTACCAAAGTGAGAAAATTCAAACACAATTTCATGGATTTCGGTTTGTGCCCACTGCCTCTCATCCTATTGACGGACACCAGTGGGAGTGGTTGTGCTCCGTCCCATCATCCAGGTCATTAATGAAAATATTAAACAGTATTGGCATTCTATTTTCCTGCAGAAAATTCATACTTCAGACAACGTGTACCTTTTTAACATCAGTGAAAACTCGAGGTGTGTCCTTAGGTAATCCCTGCTGGTACATTACCAAGGCAACAGAGGCAGAGGGGAAAGGGATCTAAGAAAGTTTCTGGGATAGATGGCACAGGCTAGAGGCAGATCAGAAGCAGCAGTTACTAAGAAAGGGAGGTCTGGAAATAAACTTTTACTCACACTGCCTAGAAACATACACAACCTTCACTGCTGCTGAATCACAGCGGGTGGTGGTGGTTTGTTTGGGGCTTTTTACAGACAAGTCCCTGAAATAATTATTCCATTCTGGCTGGTGCTGAAATTTTGTGTCCAAGTTGGCATGCTATGCTTGAAGAAAAATATGCACAAATTTAAGGTAATCTTAAAGAGGGCAAAAAGAATGAAAAGTGTAGAAAAGATCGTTGAGAGGAAAAGCTGGAAAAAGAATGTTGAGAAAAAGAAAAGTAAACAGTCGTCCAGTGTGCTAACGTTCATTACAAAGAGGATGCAAAGGATGAAATTGGCTTAATTTGCAGACAGAAAGATTTCAGTGAGATGGTAGGGGGCAGGGGGAAAGCATAAATAGGCTAGCTTTGGACTCGAGTCTACCTAGAAATTTTAGACAGGTCAGACAAACATTTCTAACAACGATCCTGCCTCCAAGCAGAATGACAAGCTGGGGGAAACTCATAAGAGCTTTTCTCTTCCTTTTACGCCCATATATTTCATAAGGTTCCAGAAAAGTTCGCAGGATTGAACATATAAGAGTTAATAAAACACATTATCTATTCTACACTGTTTCTTTGGTTTTTGCCATCCGAAGAGTAATTGTTTGTGAAAGAACCAACACTGAAGAGCAACTGCCAGGGTTCATGCGAGTTCAGTTCCCATCTGATCATTTTAATGATGCTTGGTGAGAATCTGTTTTTGTGGAATTATTCTCAGCTCTTTGTTCCCTTCAGTTATTTGAATCTGCATCCAAAACCCATAAGCAGAACCCTATGTCCCCAAATGAAAATGGAGATTGAAATGAATTTGGGATTGGTAAAGATTCTTAAAATAAGTCTGTTATAGTTGCATTATACTTATCTGAACATCTGTCCTTCCTCCCTATAGAAGGGGAAGGTTACAGCTCCAAATTCTCTTACGTGATGGTCCAAGAGCCCAAGTTGCAGAAGTCCAAATGCGCTACGTTTGGTGGTGTAGCCCAAACCAAAGATCTCTTCAAAAAGTCTATAATAGGCACTTGTCTGCTGCACTGCCCCTGAAGTGCAGTAATTCTGGGGCAACAGACAGGAAAAAGAAAGGAGAAATGTATTTTGAACAAAGAGAAAAGTGCACCAGTGAGGAAAGAGCAGCAGAACTGCAAAAAACCTGAAGGCAAATAGTAGGTTCACATGGAACTTGAGGCTTTATCTAGCCTACAAACCACTTCAGAGTGCCATCTCAGGGTGGTTGAGAGCACTCTGGTGGTGCATGAACACTTGGAGCTGCTGGAGGACCCCACAGACTGCACCCTGGTTTACTCTCCATCAGAAACTGGAGAAAATTTTGTCTGAATTTCAAGCAGAGCCTCTGGTTTAGCTTCCTCCAAAAAGGATACTTAGGTTCCTTGAGGTAATAAGGGGCAGTTAAGTGATTTGTTTCACTATTGCACAGCTCCAAACCAAATCACTCATCTAGACAAAGCCTAGCTCAACCTAATCTGCACTAAGGTGGTCCTATTTTCCATCCACAGCTTTGTGCTCCTCTCCATCTGCAGTTGTTAGAGAGTAGCTTCTCCCTGAGGAACAGGGAACCTGCAGCAGGGCATGGTAACATGGTCAGCAGGAAAGTGGCCTCACCAATATCCAAGCAAGGTCAGCCCAAAGATGATAGTCAGGTTCAAGAGGCCAGATCATCAGGCAAATCTACAATGATGTGAGAGGTTCAAGACCAAGCTGCAGATCAGAGTTATGTCCAGTGACAGTTACTAGGGCCATACACAGTCCAGTGGTTGCTGGGCAGGTCCACAGTGATATGGAAAGCCCAAAGAGCAATGTGGAGCCAAAAGTGTAACTCAAGAAAGGTGTGAAGGTCCTGGGGTGAACTTAAATGGGTCTCTTGGGCCCACAGACATCAGGTGTGGATGGAGGTTCCAGGGGGGACTTATCAGGGCCATTAAGGTCTATTAGTGCACTCAGGGCCAAGAAAGTTGCAGACAGGCAAGAAAATTTAGGGAGCTGATATGACTGAAGAGTAAGGAGTTGTCTTCTCAGTCAGCACCTGGGGGTGTGGGGGTGTGTGTGTGTGTGTGTGTGTGTATAAGATGTAGTGCTGATCTGAGGGGGGGGGGGTTGTGTGTGTGTGTGTATGTGTGTGTGTGTGTGTGCAGTCAGGGGAAGTGGAGAATGTGGGACTGCTCAGACCAGGCTCAGAAATCAGCCTAAAATGCCACAGAGCTGCACTTGAATAAGTCATGTAACTAGACATGAACAGATTAAAAGGGACCCACCAGAAAGTGGCATGCTTTGATGGAAAAATGTGATCTCATCCTTCAAGAGCACTATCCTCAAAGTTTTTGCCTACCAGCTTGCATGAGGAAAAATAAACCTCTCTGGACTGAAGGCCAAAGGTAAGCCTGCATGCCATTTTGTCTCATCTTCAGTCGCATTCTGAAATCTTTAAACAGCACAAAAACCATAAGCACTGTCTGACATCTGATGCCTGAGTGACTTCAGCTCATATTAGTGGACCAGTCGGTACTCATTTAGTTGGGTATGTGATTTTCTGGAACTCAAGCAAGGTAGTATTAGACTTTGCACGTGTGTTTGTGCCGTACAAGAGCATTTTCCAGACCCACCACTCAAGCAGTTTCCAAATGAAGTCTCTAAATGACACATCCATTTTGCAGCCCTCTCCCATAAGCATCTCCTTACCTTACTGAGAAGTGCTGTCACTTGTCTGGGTCTGCATAAGAGCCTAAAGCAGAAGCCCATAAATCACCCTTTCTACTGTTACACTGAAAATCCTCTGCCTCTGTGACCTCCCACTGCATAACTACATCCCCATCCCAGTGGTCATACACTGGCAAAAATAAACCCACTTTCTGCTGAGAGAAGAGCCATCGTGTGAAACAGAGGGAAGAACTGTGCTTGTAGAAAAGCTCAGCTTCTGGTGAATAAGCTGTGAGGTGGAAAAAGGGGCCGTGGGTCATGTAGGCTCTGGCATCGCATGGGGATTTCCTAGTTCCCAAAGCCCAGCCAAGCTGCACACCTCGTTGGGAGGAATGGGCCTGGGTGACCTCAGGATTGTTTCAGATGTTACCAGAACATGCAGCAAGAAGTGCTAAAGCCCTCCCTACATCTTCAGCAAGATTCATGTAAGAAAGGGACAAATTTTGCTTCTAGCTGTGTCCACTAATATTTTTAAGGGAGAGAATTCTACAGTTGGGAATTGCCTACTCGTACTAGGAAAACAGGAATACTCACAGTGCTTCTGGACATAGGGGGGTGAGATTAATTATATCAACTTTGTGTCTGCTCAGAGCCTTCTCATTCCAGCTTTTCCATAAGTTACTGAGTGCAGGGGTTTGCTGGAACAACAAAAAATGCAGGTGAACATGAATGTCACATCCCTGATTCATGCTAAAGCTTTTTTGTGTAATTTCTGCCCCTCCTGGTGAGGGCAGGATTTGACGCTTTGCCATCCTGTTCTCTTTCTACAAAAACTGAGATGGAAATGGAAAATAAGTGACTTGTTACGTCCTCTCAACGTCTGTGGGACTGTGGTGCCAGCAACACTGATGCAAAAGGAAACCATTTTCATTAGTTGTTAAAACAGCAGAAGCTTGTTTTACTTTGGCTGCAGCATCCTCCTGACTCCCACGCAGGAAGTATTAATGCAATATTCCACACAGGCAGAGTATCTCCAGTTCCTAGAAGGCCAAATACAAGAAAGTGTAGCCCATTTTAGAAACTACACTGATCTTGGATTATGAAAGTGAGAGGTAGTCTGCTCTCGTGTAACCCTGGGCTACAGTTCCTGAGTTCTTTTCTTGTCGTTGTTCCTAGACTTTTGACAATCAAAACCACACCCTTCCAGGGTGTGCCTCAACTGTGAAATAAGGCTGATGACCAGGGTGAAATGACCTAATGACCGAGGTGAAAGGCTAGGTGCTATTCTTATTTCATGGACAACCTCCTACACTACCTCTGAAGGGAGAAATTCATTCCTGCTGGTTTCTAAGTGTGCCTAGGTAAATTTTACTTTGAGAAAAAGAGACACTATTCCACTCTTTCTGTTCTTTTGCACCAAAGTGACTGAGTCAAGTGGCTTATGAAACTGGCCACATCACTGAGACAGAGAGGGCATATTGCATATTCAGAAGAGCTTAAGATCATTTTATTTACACTTTCATTGCTAGGGGCTGTGAAATAGAACAAAATTCTATTTACCAAATACTCTTCCTGGTGCAATAAGTTAGAGGGTTTCTCAATTAATACATGGAGATTATGCATAAAAGACAAGAGGTTAAGCAACACTGCGGTGCCCAGTGGACCATCTGCTGAACATTAGGATTGTCAATAAATCACGAAAGCACCAGTTCATCAAGAAAATTCCGTTTCAAACCACTGACAGAAAAAAAAAAAAAAAAGATGGGAAAAAACTCACAGAATTGGTATTTTCATCTTTTATAAAAACAGGAGCATTAAATAACTTTAATCTAATTTCAATTGTTTTATTGGTTCTTTTCTGATGACCACATGGCTTCACATACTGAATGTTTAGCCCTTTGTCTCGCACACAAAAGCATTATGAAATAACTTGGTGCATCACCACAGGAGAAGCTCATCTCTTCCTCTTAGTCTTTCTCCTCACCATGGGTGATAACGTAACAGAGGTTCTTATAGTCAAGATTACCAGAGACATCTGGAGGGAAAGCAGCAAACATCTGCTTGATCTGCCAAGCAAACAGGAGATAAGTGTTACAAATATAGGACTGTGGGACAGCAACATGTACTGCTTTTCATTTTCAACCCAGTTCAGCTCCCTTCTGCCTTGATCTGTTAACCACTATGGAAAACTTTCCCTTAGCTTCAGTAAAATTGAACGGGGAATGAGGACACAACTAGTTAATACAGTCCTGTTGGAATCCCACCAAGTTCACTGTCAAAAAAGGCTCTCCCTGAAACCCAGGTAAGCCCTGGCCAAATAATGTACTATGCTCTGCACTCTGGTCTCTTCTTGCCATGAACCAGCTCCACTCAATCTCATCTTCTGAAAATAAAGGCCCTTTAAATTCCTCCCAGCCAGCAGAACCCATGCTCAGTCTCACACAGACCACAAAGTCAGTACCTCGTTTCAGAACCCATTTCAGATTTCAAACAAAGTAACTCACAGAAACAGAAACCAGATCGCAGTCCCCACCCAAACCCACTCGAACTCTGGTGAATTTATTGCCCAGCTCACCAGAGGAAAGAACAGCAAGAGATAGGCCAAGCTTACAGTTGGATGGAAATCCAAAGAATCTGTTTGACTTTGATTTAGCCATGGAGCTATTCAGAAGAGATGCTTTGAATTGCTCCTAATTGCTAGAGCTGGCATCAACCTTCTCCCAGTCTGGATTTCAGCTGAGTTCATGCATTTAAAGAGGGGCAAACACTTATTGCTGAATAGTAGCTGGAGATGGATTCTTAGTTTGGATAAAGAAGACTGTCCTTACCTCTTCTTGACTGAACCGGTCTGCCTGTGTCATAAGCATTTCTTTGATGCTGTTCAAATGAAATGAAATAACCTGATTAAAGGGTGATAATGGCACATGACAATTCAGATGGCAAGATCCCTCCTGAAGCTGCATGAAAGAAAATCTGTGTGACTGCATAAATTAGAGCTGTTAATCCTTACATGATATTGTAAGAGATTTTCTGTGGGCACCCATCAGTGTCAATGCCTCGCTCTGCCAACTTATTTTGCTTTTGTGACATTTTATAGAGGTTTAAAATTGTTTAAGGATATTACTCTAATTGAAATACAGCAATTTTCTATGCTTATTGTAACCTAAAATGGTAGGTTTTTCTCACTTGCTGTTTAAAGTTTGGATCACTTAACAAAACCAAAAGAGAATATGTTCTGCAAAATCTGAGGATGAAAGGAACAGAGCATGAAATGAGGAAGAGGACTTGAAAGAGAACTCCAACAGTTATTCCAAATCATCATCTGAGAATCCCTTTATTTGCATGCAGTCGTTCCCAGAGGAGACTGTGAAGCTGCATGAGACCTGTTGTATTTCACGGTACAATGTCTTGATCTGGAGTTACAGCACTGTAACAAGGAGCTTATCCCACACACAATCTGCATCCTATGCAATTACATCAAAGAGAATATTTTGGGGACAGACTCTCAGCTGTTTGCAAACCCATCGTGGGAAGTCAGTCGAGCACATAACTTTTTTACCTAAATTTATAGGTGAATAGAAAAGCCAGGAAGAATTATTATTGTTTCTAGTCTAACCCCTTTAGATAAAGTATCTTTATAGTTCACCTGGTTACTCATGTGCTCCATGTGTACCTGCACAATGTACTAGAACATCCACCAGCATGCACTCAGTTGTAATGTCACTTCCCTTTCACTTGCACTAATAACTTCCCCCTCCTGGAGAAGAGTTCCTATATTCATCTTGAAGAGTTTGCGTTCATGCTGAGGAGGCAGAGTTGTCTCCTTGTGTTACTACCAAAGGTATTTATACATTATCAGGATTTTTTCTAGATCAGTAAACCAGACTCTAAATCTGTGATAACAGATGAGCAGTCTGTTGGACGAAACCCAAAGCTGAAACAAGTCTAGAAATCTGGTTTAGTTTGTAGATTTTTTTAAAAAGGCTGCTTTTTTTGCAGAATTTGCTGTGGGGGAGTGAGAGCAATAGCTCTTCTGGAAACAGCCCTTTCTGCTTTTTCAAGTGAATATTTATTTCTGCTTTTTCAAGTGAATATTTAAAGCTAACTACTTATAATAGAAATCATGTCTGCACAGGAACACTGCCATATGAGCAAAATTCACCTACTGTGGGTGCAGATGTTCAGGCAAAACAGTAAAACTTCCCTTTCTGCTCCCAGACACCACGCATCATGAGTGAAAAAAAGAGACACAGATGAAAGTGCAGTTTTGATGGCAAAGCTACAACTGTACTTCCTCATATCTCTGACACACGTATTTTTTTCCAGTAAAAGGCTACAACAAAGACATCTTCCAATTTGCGTAAGAGGCACATACGCTTCTGAATCTCTTTCTTGTTGATGTGAAGAGGACTTTTGGAAGGATAGAAAGGGAAAATTGAAAAAAAGAAGTTTCTGGGTAATGAATAAGGATCTTACCCACAAGGATGAGAGTGAAATTATCCATGCAAGTTTTGGGAGATCCTCTGAAGTCACAGACAGAGCTTAAGCTATTGTATATGTTTTTTCTGCATTGCTTTACCATTCTCTCCATAGTCTTTCCTCATCTTCCCCCTGTATTGCTGTTTCTGTGTTGTTATCCTGGCCATTTGCTATATGGCTGCATTTTTGGAAGGGGAATTCTCGAATCATCAGTAGGTGCAAGAGAGGAGAGACCACTCATTAGAGTAAATTGATTATTGGATATATGTGCACTGGGGCAAACAGCATTAGCAAATGTAAATAGGAAGCCTGGTACCAGAAGGAGAGTGGTGAGTACAAGGAAGGGCTTTGCAATTTTGTCAGAAGTCACAAACAAACTTCATCTCAAACAGGACTGAATTAAAAAAAGATCTGAGCACTATGTGTCTTCTATTCGCATGCTTAAAGTATTTAGGGGAAGAGAAAAGATCAAATATCCAATTATACTCTTCTGATGCACAGCCCAGTAGGCTCTGGCACACTCATAAGGAAGAAGGACTGAGTTAAGGATCTTTGCGCCTTTTCCATTGTTTATTTTATAGACAAATGAACACTCACAATTTCCAAAGCTAGAGATAATGAACTTTTTTCTTTTTTAAAGATTATTTCCTAAAACAAACAAACAAACAAATAAATAAATAAGTCAAAGTCTTCTGGGCAAAACAGAATATCCATTTGTCTTGACGTAGGAGTCTAAATGTTATCTTTTGTCCTGGCTGGCATTGATTCCTTCCCAGCTACAAATACTTTGTTGCATTCTTATAATTTCAAAACCTTTTTTTAAATTATCTGTGAAATTTCTTGGAACATTTTAGTTTTCCACTGAGTTTGCCCTTTCCACTGTGGTCTCTTGGAGCAAAACAGGTGAGATGGAGTGAACCGTGCTCTACAATCATGATGAGAAAGACCATTGTCTTGGCCAAACCTAATCTCCAAAGGTCCAGGATTCATGTAAAGTCCCTGGGCCCATTTTCATCTGGTACAAAGCTGAAAACTTTTGTTGGCATCAGCATTAGACAGAGTTGGTGTTGGCCTGACTCACTTTGTCCAATAAATGGCATTTAGGACTGAATCATCTAACCTTTCCAAAGGCTATGACAGTTTACACCAGCTGAGAATGTGACCTAAAGCATTTTCTCTTTTTGACATCATGCTATAGGAAGGATTTGACATGTGGTATAATGATGCAGACAAACAAAGTCTGTCATTGAATTTGGAAGTAAGCTATAAACTCCTGGAGCTTCTGGAAAGGTTAGAAGACTCCATCCCAGCTACCATCAAATGGACT
This sequence comes from Todiramphus chloris collaris, assembly GCA_025345505.1. Classification (NCBI taxonomy): domain Eukaryota; kingdom Metazoa; phylum Chordata; class Aves; order Coraciiformes; family Alcedinidae; genus Todiramphus; species Todiramphus chloris. The sequence goes on along the minus strand of JANVCC010000094.1, from coordinate 518,934 downwards.
AAGTGAGTCATTTCCAGACTAGAGGTGAAAACACACAGAGGGAAGAAACATAAAAATCCCCAGAAGGATATTAACTCCATGAACATAAAAAGAAGTTCTGATTAAAAGGTCAACATGGCTGGTTTTGGAGAGAAACATTCCAAGATTTTTAATATGGAGAAATATTATTTATTAACATTAACTGTCATATTGAAATGGCTGTATGAGCCAACAGAAAAATTATTTCACAACCTTCAAATGTCTAAATTTTGGAAGCATATGAATAGAAGTTAAACCTCAAAGACATTCACGGAATTGATTTAATGGTTTGTTCTGTAATGATCAACATTACCCTCGGGTCTAATAAGTAAACATTATGCTCTGTTGTGGTGATGAACTAAAACAATTGTCTAATGTTAGCAGTGTGGTGGGGGTGGGGACAAGGTTGACCTTTTCCATCAAGGAAAAATAAAAGTATTTCTCTCTCATCTTCATTTTGGAGTGTGATACTGCATTCCTAATTTGCCCCAAACTTTAATTGGCTTCCAGCATGTAAGGAATGTAGAACTGGACACAGGGTGGCAAGCAGCAGATTCTGAATGCAGTATATTGTTACAGATAGTGGTGGGAAGTATAACATTTCACGGCCTTTGTATTATCAGAAGGTTGTATTTCATGGTTGCAATTTCACTACTGTGTGATCCGGCCTGTTTGGCAACAGGCTACATTTTATTTTGATTGTTTGAGTCACTTCTGACGCGCTTCTCTGACCATTCTTCCCAAGCTGTTTGGATAAAGTTAACCTCAAACGATCAGGGTGAATGTTAACCCTCTGCTCCTAATAGTTTGCTACATCCACTTGTTGTGTTTTGATTATTTTGGAAGTTCTTTAGTGAAAAGACTGTCTCTTTGCTTTTATTCTGCATACTGTGTACCGTGATAAGACTCTCATACTCACCGGGATACTGCCATAGGAAAGTGTGTTGGGAACAGAAGGAAATACTGGATGTGAATTTTGTGTTTTCAACTAAATTTCATGACACGTCAGTAATTGCAGATAATGTCATGAAAAACTCCACCTTAGAGGCTCTGGTAAGAAAGGTTTAGTTTTCATTTACTTTATCACAACATCAGCAGAATTAATTGATTCCAATACGGTCTTGTAGCTCACGGTTCCCTAATACATTTCCTATGCATTTTCTGCTTTATAAAACCTACCTGACATGGCAGCTGCAGTAAAACTATAGACCCCAAATTCGCCGAGAGATTTCAGCGTCGGTGTAAATCCAGGCACATAAAGCACTTTGCGGTAGCCGTACGTCAGATGTCCTCATCCACCGCCCTTATTTGATGTCATTTATCCCATTTACCTGACGGCCTCCTCACACCATTCCAGCAGTGCAATGAGGGGTTACATTTGTGCAATTAGCACTGAAAGTCCCTTTACCTTGCTTTTTTGGTGTGACAGGTTATGCATACAAATGAAGTCCTGCCTCCTGATTTTAAAAATAGCCGCATTGACAAGAATTGCCATATTATTAGTGGCAGCATTTGGTTCGGCTTCCACCATATCCAGTGGAATTTTACAGTAAATTCTTGTCCAGAAGCAGAATGCTCAAACAGTAAACACATAACAAGGAAAAGATCCTCACCAAAACCATGTCCCGGAGTTAATTAAACTGATCACTTTTTTTTTTAATAGGGCACTAGCTTTCCCATTTTAGTGAAGCACTCTGAGAGTTAGGCACCAGACATGCAGTTTAATTTTGCATATGGAGTTAATCTACAAAGAGTCATGTGTTGATTTATATCCAGACCTTCAAAAAAGGCTATCTAATGGCCTACATGTGATTATATTTCCGTTGCCTCTTGCAATGTCTGAAGACAATAACATCTCTTTTTGGTATACAAATACATTCATACAATAGCCCAGTCTTTCAACTCGGGCTTACAAAGCTAAATGTTTCTCTGCCTGACAGTTCCTCTGTCTATTAAAATACTGTGAAAAATATATCTTAAGCAGTTCTCTAAACTCATGCAAATATATTTTTTTTTCTTATTCTTTTAAGAAGATTTGAAATAAACTTACTAGTCTGCCTTTATGTGGCCTTTTCCTTCTGGGTCGAAAATCTTAAAAGCATTCAGAATGGTTTCTTCTGGGTCCGTGCCTAAAATTAATGAAATATAATTTAGAAGCCTGGATGTATTTCTATAGCTGCTGAATACTTGCTAAGTAATTGCATTCACTTGAAAACAGTGCAAAATGGAGAATTCTGCAGTTGTAGGTTTGAAGACAAAGGTTCCTTAAGTCGGCAGCATTTGTCATGTCAGATAAACAATAGAGGTGAATAGTTCAATGCTCAGAAGCTTAAAAATAATAACTCATATCTATTCTATGTCTGCAGGAGAGAAAACTTCCAGGAACTGGTCTCCAGTATACTGATACCCAGAGGATTAGTGGCTTTCAAAAACGAAAATATAACAAACTGTTTCCCTCACTGGTTTCCTTTATTCTTGTACTGTACGTTTCTTGTAAAAACACTTTTTGATGTTACTTGTTCTTCATGATATAGAGGTTATTTCCCTCACTGAAGGAAATGGTGCTCATCATAAAATCAGAATGTCAATGGAAACAGGATGATCAATGTAAAATGGTGATCTGCCCTTATATTCTGCAGTAAGCTTCCACTCCAGTGTCTCTTCATTAAGTGTTACTTATAGAAACAGGATGGTTTAAAGCACTAGGCTGTGGCTCCAAGGTTCTGCTTCTGCTCTTAGCTGGGCCACAGACTTTTGGTATGATTTTAATTTCCCTGTTTCTCTGTTCCCAGCAGTAAAATGATAGTAACAGTCTTCCTTTCCTTCCATCCTTTATCTGTCCCATCTATTTAGACTGGAAAATATTTGGGTCAGGAACTAGCTTTCACAGTGCCTTAATCTTGGCTGGGGTTTCTGACTATTCTGTAATACTGCAGCTTCTGAGCATACTCAGAGTCAGCTTCAACTCACACCAAGGGATACACTATATTCTCTGGTTCTGACTCCCCCAGTATTTCAAAATATCACGGTAGTAGATATAATGGAAATCATTATTTATAACTGTAGGAAAGCAAATTTACAAGCAGGTAAACTGACCCATGGACAAATGAAGCTACTTGGGATGCTGAAATGTTGAAAGAGTGATTAAAAACAGGCAATAACATGAAGAACTGCAGTTTCCAAATTTGTTTCAAAGTTTGGCAGAGATAGAACCAGAATAAAAGCCAGTCAAGGTTCCCTGCTTTAATGACTACACTGCTGATGCTGCCTTAGTTTTCTTTGTTTGAAAGGTTTCACAAGGATTAGTCGTAGGATCTGAGTAGATACATCAGTGAATAAACCTGACGCTATCTGGCCACCTTCTTGTCACACACTGGCCAAGCTATAGGTAATGTATTCAAACTGCAATGAATATATGATCAATACAAAGGGTACTGGCATTTAATGAGAGTTTTGATGGTCCCACGAAGAGAAACGTCCTCCAGCTCTGAGGAAAGGTCTGCATTTTAAGTAGCCACCACTGTGTGGGGGATTTTTTTTCCTTACTGTGTTTTACATTTTCTACTCTGTCATATCCTTGGACTTTGGCTTTGAAGAGAAGCAATGCAGCAGGCATTCTTTATTGATTAGCTGGTAAATAAAGTGGTTTCTTTGATGTGCAGCATCTCTGTTTTCTGTACAAATTGTATTATTCTGACTCCCTGTAGAAAAAGCTCCATGTGGTTGGCATTAACATAAACCGAGTTTTGTTAGCTGTTCATCTGGCATCGTAATCTCAATATATAAAGCTAAAGCTCGTCCCGAAAATCCCAGCTTCCCCTTTATGACAGAAATCAATTATAGCACAACAAATTTTACTTAGAAAGCACCTTTCACCAAATTCTCTGAGTGGTACTTAGCTAATAAAGAGTGTTGCAAAATTGCCATATCCACTTCCTCTAGCCCTTTCTCCCTTTCTAATTGCACTACAAAGGCTCTTCATCCCAATTAGTTTTGATTGGGAATGTGCAGTCTTTTGGCTCTGCTTCCTTTGCATGACAAACCCAACCAGAAAGGCATGACAAGCACAGCTGTGATTTTTCCCTTCACCAAATGGAAATTAAAAAATCCCTCCTCCTCTGCTAGTAGCCAACAGGAAACCTGCAGACAAGAGGGGTATGCTTCACCATTCACCTTCCTGCGCTGGCGCTGGTTTTAGGCTGCACGATTGGCAGGGCCAGACTCTTTGCCAGCTTCAGTGATTGTTAGAGGCAAGAGGGAAGAGGGAAAAGGCAGAAGAGCTCGTTTCCATGCTCTGTGTGATCGTAAGCATGACAAATAGACAGGAATGTGTAGCAGGGCACCCCACAAGAAAAAGTCACATGTCCCCGAAGAAAGATTATGGAGAAGGGCACTACCTGCTCTGCCAGATGTCATCTGGAATGTAAAGGTAGCACTGTGATCAAGACAGATTAATCTCTGGGTAATGAAATCCCCTCCACAGTGCCAATCTAGAGCCTTCTCCATCACCTCTTATGCTTCCCAGACATGCTGAGTTCCTTAGCAATAGTGCATTTTTTTGAGGACTAGTTACATTAATTCTTTCTTTCAGGCCTCTCTATTTTCTATCCAAACATAGAAAATCCTTCACTGAAATTGTGCTCGGCAATATAAAGCCAAAGTACAGCTGCAATACAATAAGTGTTCTTAAAAAGATGGGATTGGATTTTTCCATTTTCCTGTTCATTAGTTAACAAAGTTCTGGAATGTGCTTGGCTAAGACCCACCCTGCTTTGAAGGACAAGGCTTTCACCTACCTCCAACGCATACGGGAAGATGACTAGAGGCTTCTCTTAGCCTCACACTCCCTCTCCTGCAGTTTCTAGCCATTAACAGTATAAGAGATACAAATGAATTACTATCTCCCACAATGATTTAGTACCCACATTTCCTGAACTCTCTGCAGTGATCTCTATATATTCTGTGGCAATGGGCAAAAGCCCTCGCCCTTAGCACTGTAAATTCATTGACATTAAATTATTTCAATGTATCTACTCTATTCAGAGTTACTCAGCAAGATCTTCATCCAGTGGCAAAGTCACTATGGACCTCAAGTGAAAACAAGGCTGGGACACATCGTTACAAGCAATACAAAAACTGAGGGAAGGTTGCGTTGCTCCTTCATGCCCTATAACTGCAAGGATGGAGCAGAGGTTGTGTCTGCATCCTGAGCCAAAGGAGTGCAGAAAGGGATTTTTTTTTGTAGAAATACTGACAATATTCTTGAGCTGGCTAACACTGGGAGTGATACGGCTACAGCATGAGGAACAGATGGTGAATAACTCATCTGCGCTGTGCTCCAGGCTGCTGTGATTTCATCACTTTCTGGACCTCAACTTACCACTTTCATGTTAGCTTATGTAAGCTGAAATCACACCTTTGAATTGTCCTCTGGACCGTCCCTTAGCCTTTGCATACTTCAGCTCTGTCTGCAAAAATGGAGATCACTCCTTGCCTTTAAGCATTGTTCTGTGGATACATTATTATAATTTGCAAGGTGCTGAGATATTTCAGTGCTGAGGATCTTTGACAGATACCTCTCCAATCCCCCAAAGCTACTTACCTTTCAGCTTTTCCCCAAACATAGTAAGGAAGACAGTGAAGTTAATAGGACCTGGCGCCTCCTTCACCATGTCTTCAAGCTCTTCATTCTTGACATTCAGACGACCTGCAGCAGAGATCATTTTTCATAATAAATCACAAATTGTGTTTCAAAAAATGATTCCCATTCATCTCCTCCCACTGGGGAGCTCAGGGCTCTGTGCAACTTTGCTAATAACATGGTAGAACACAACTCCAGAATACCCTGGTGTAAAACAAATTGACAGAGCTGGCTCTAAGATCAAAGGGTGACTGAAGGAGTAAAAAGGATAAATAATACAGACGTGTCCAGCGGTGGACAAAAGAAGGGGCACTTCCAAATAAACTTTTTCTTTTCTTTTTATTTTGTGTGTGTGGGTGGGTTTTTTGTGCGCGTTTTTTGTTGTTGGTGGTTTGGTTTTGATTTGGTTTTTTTTTTTACCTCAGGTAAAGTACAGGCCCTACTGATATTAATATAGTAGAGTTCAAAGAGGCTGAAGTGAACCCAAGGTCTCAGTCTTTGACCCCCTGTATATTGAGATGTCTTTCTGAGTAGAGGGCAGATGGATGAGTTGAGTAGTCATACCCCTTCCCCATCCTTGTGCAGTCCTATTGATGAAAATTTAGACCTTGGCAACCCTACTCAAATTGAGTGGTAATTTGTTGTGACTGTACTTTATAAGCATTGAAGGGCTTCACTGAGCAGGAGAGATACCAGAACTTGGCCTTAAGAAATAAATATTTCACGGTAACAGTAGCTACAGGCCAAAGTTTGCAAACCACGTTGTCACAATAAAGAGTTCAGGAGCTTCTGCTCTTTGCACTGACTCTGCTGGCGTCTGATTCCACCCCGGGGAGCACTAAAGATTCTTATCAAACTCTTTTTAATAAGATCCAGATGGCAAAAGCCCAAATGCCTACGTCACTGTTCAAGCCTCAAAAGTTGCAACAAGGATACAACTCCAGGTTTGGGATCGTGAGCATTTTGATTTTTTCTTTCCTTGGGAAGATTTCCTTTAATCTGCTTGCTATTACCAGGAGTGTGATGCTCATGGAATGGGCAATACCTAATCTCATGGCATGCACATTCCACCCCAGATAAATGCACACCAGCACAGAACCACACATGAAGTCCTTCTACTTGTGTGTGGGCAGAGGGGCAGCTAGTCCATGACAAGGACATTAATCGGTAGATATTGCATGGCTCCTAGACGAAAACGGTGCAGCCTGTGAAGCCTGGATTCAGAGGCGAATCAGAAATGCCTGACATGGATCCCTGCTTGGGTGGGCTTTCTATGAAATAGTTGCAGGGGAGGGATCAGTGCCTTTGGAGAGCTGCCAGCTGCACGGCTCTGTTGCACCCACCAGTCAGCCCCAGAGAGACCTTCATTTCGCTTCAGAAAGAGGCTGCTCAGGAGACTTTCCAGCTGGAGCTAAGTAGTGAGATAGCAACTGCCATACAGGAGGAAGATCAAACTGAACAAGTTTCCTTTTGCCTCCTGTGTGTCTCATTACTTCTCCCACTGTAATTCTAATACAAACTTTTCTCATGCGCTTGCGTTTCTTTTAGGTATTTAATTATTACAACCAGTTTACCTAGTGCAGCAAATGTGTCTCTCAAGTCTGCTTTGTCAATAAAGCCATCCCTGTTCTGATCCATGATGGTAAAAGCCTGTTGGAAGACAAAGGAAAATCTATTGCCATTGCCATGTTGCACCGGACAGTGCTACAGTCACACACACCAGTCCAGGGGGGTATTATATTCATGCTGTAAAAAAGAATATTTAACTGCCTTTGATTCATCCCCATCATGCCACATCATTGCACTTTCCTCACTTTCAACACATTACTGTATCTTGGCAAGGGGCTTAATTAAACCCACCCAAACTTCTTCTTACTAAATTAATGCTCAGTGCGGCATGTAGCTGGGCTGAAGCCAATGCTGGCAGCTCCAGCCATTCAGGCCTTAACCCATAAAAGTTTGAATTAGAGAGGGTTTAGTTAGGGAGGATTTAGTCAGTGGTTACTCTGCGTGCTTTGTAGCTTTCCCATACCTCGTTCCTCTGTGCAGCTATCATTCTGTAAAACATTTAGTTGCTGTAGATACCTCTTTGCTATCAAGCTAAAGTCTCTTTCTTCTGGGTCTTAAAATGATCCATCATACAGAGACAGATGAATTTTCAAAGGTACAGAGAAATGTAGGTTTCACAGTATTATTTATTCAAAGTTTGTTTCCCTTACTAATAAATTGTATCCTTCAGACTGTACTCTGTGCTCTGACTGACCTTGATGTGTTGACCTTAAATACTTCTTGTCAGGCAAAATTTAACTTTTGATAGAAAAAAAACCCCACAGTTATTTTTCTATTTTCAGCCCAACACAGAATTTATTTAACCATTATTTACCAAGCCAGCTATCTGCCTGTCTATCTATTTACCTATTTGCATGTCTGTCTATTTGCTGCCATCACAGTTTTAATGTTCCATTGATTCTGAAAGATTTTAATGACCTGAAATTCCCCTGGTCATCCTATAGGGACTATTAGCAGAACCAGGCATGTCTCAGGTTATCTGTCTGACATGCACATCAATATGAGAGTGTATCTTTAAAATCACCAGGAATTACTCTTACTTCAGTATTATTATGAAAGACAAGGTTCTCCTGAGAATACAGCTAGTCCATCGCAGCTACAGTAACTCACAGACTTTTAAAGTCCACTGCTCTACAGGGTGCACTATTTTCCATGATTGAATTATATCACCATATATTCATGTATTTTTACCTCCAGCTTCTTACAAAGCCCCACTGCTTACATTCCAGTTTGCCCATGTGATTAATTGAAGCATGGACATTAATAACCCTTCATTTACCTGCCAAACCCTTACCTTATAAAAAAATTAAGCCCAAACCTTTAGAGTTGCTTCCCCTTCTTCTAGGGGGGCTTACTTTAAATGGTGAGCCTCATAATTTGGAAGCAAACCAGAAGAAAATAATGAAGAGCAAAGCATAGCCCAGCAAGCTCAAGAAGACAGGAAGAGCATGAGCTGTGTATTGTAATGGGTGAACTTCAAATAACACAGTAACAACTAAGTGCTGAAACATTTTCTGGTGAGCTGGTTAAAATCTCTAGATCTCATCAAAATTAGCTTCTCAGAAATACTTGTCCCATGTATGCAGTTCTTAGACACAACACGGTCTTGGCTTTCACTGGACCACTCCACTCTGCCTCAAGTTTTTGCCATTGTTTTGCCACCATCCTTCCAGAAATGCTCCTGGTATTAACTTATTCAGAGTAGATTAAATATAGCAATCTGATCGGTTCTTCTTTTTGTCAGTACATCATCAAATTGTAGTCCTTGGAGAAAATGAAACTGGAGGGTCATATGATAAAGAGGAGAGGTGGTAGAAGAGTGTTAAACATGTTCCCATTAATTGTGGGGAAAAGGTTTGTGGTTCCCACTCATTTACCCAGGCCATGATCTCAGTCCTTTGCATGGGTTTTTACTCTCATTCACCCCTGAGCTTTACTGGTGGGAATCCTCAGGAAAAGTAAATTTGAGTGCCCAAAGTGAAACAGTAGCTATTTATCACATTGGGAATTGCCTTGGAGATGTGAGATAGCAAAAAATGGGGAAAAAAATTAATAACTTAAAATGACGAACCAGTGCTAAATGTGATTGCTTCACAGACATTCCAGAATGCCTACTGAAAAAAAGAACATAAACTCATCAAATAAATTACCTGCCTTTAATGTGCTTCAGCTCTTATGCTAGCCCATTAGATTTACATCCTCTCAAGTAACTGGTCAAAGAATCTACAAGGCATGGTAATACCAATCTGTCTGGGAGCTAAAAGATGCCTACTTGATAATCTCAACATGCTGTTTTGTTTTATTGGCATTTAAGGAGAAAGTCATCTGAGGGCTTCTTGCTGTTCTTGTTTCTAGTTTGTGGGCAGTATTAGAAGGGCACAGAAGAATATTTTCTATGGCTATTGTGGAACAGTCCACTAATTAAAGCACTGGTTCAATAAGGCATCTCTTCCTATTCAGGATAACACTTGAGCATGTAAGACTGTTCTTATTGAAAATATCGCTTAAATGTAAGTTTAAACATGTGCTCAAGTGCTTTCCTGAACCAGGGCTAAATAGATGAGATTACAATTTTCCTTTATTTTGGGGTAGGGTCTTGGAGGCTCTTCAAAAGTCTAGAGCTTGAAACAGGAGAGTGAGGGATGGACAGAAAGAAGGAAAGAAAGAATGGAAGAAAGGATGAAGGAAAGAACAAACAAACACACAAGGAAAATTATGTACCAGCCAAAACCACAGAGATGATTTGGAAAACAACTGTGTGTTCTATTAAAGCAGATGGAGAATTGAATAAGGATTACAGACAAAACCTATGTTATTCATTAGCAATGACAGGAGACGATAGAGAACAGAAGAATAGAGACTAACCTCTTTGAACTCCTGGATCTGGGTTTGTTCAAACATGGAGAATACATTGGAACCACCTTCTATCTTCTTCTTTGCCTTTTTGGGGGCCTTTAATACAAACAAAAAAGTCCAAATATATACTACTTTGTCTGCTAACCACCCATGAAAATAAATTCCATCTTTAACAGAAGATAAAAAATACACAGTCACGTAGCACAGGAGAATCATGTTTTGTTATGACAAGATTTTTTATTCAGTCCACAGCAGAGATAGATATATAAAAATGGGATTAAAAATGCTGTTTTCGTGACAGATGAATCTCTCACTGAGGTTTTTGCTATTCCCTTACTGTAGCCTAGAACCTGTCAGCTCAGAGAAACTGGGACAACTTGTCACTGTGCAGCCCTAAAACAGGTGAGGGACCCCAAGTGTGACTCTGAATATCAGAGCTGGTCCACTGCTTGTTTCCCCAAGAAACTGCCCATGTCTTGGGTAGAGGCACCTGTGCCAGACCATTTGACAGGGTCTACTCACACTTCTGCACTGGCTTTTCAGAGCTCTGGACCACAGGAGGAGTGATGTAAGCTTATAGTCTTATGTGGAGATGTAAGCTAAAATTCCCAACTTGCTATTCTCAAGAATTAGAACCAATTCAGTTAAGCAGCTATACATTCTCCTTCTTCCCAGTACCCATGCAGGGACAGGCAGCCAGGCTCAAAATGTGGCCTTGCATGAAGATTCAGTTCAGGAACCATAAAGGTCAATTATATCATTTTCTACTCTCATAGAAATGTTTGGAAGTCTGCTCTGTCTGGACCAACACCAACTGAACAGGTTCTTCCTATGTAGGGACACCTTTGACACTTGGAGGACAGTCTATATTCTTGCACCAAAATAAGACACTACATTGCCTTGCCCGTATAATTTTAATATTCAAGATAACCATCTTAAATAAAAGGGTGGGGCTGCTTTTATCACTATTTTGTAGCCTGAAGACTGAGACAGAGAAAGACTGGGGAAAGAGCTACAATGCTATCTAAGCATCTAATGCTTGCTGCACATCAGTCAGAATTAGACTGCATTATACACCTTTGAATAACGGCCCGACCAGCTTGCCTAAGACAGTACAATTCTTGTTCTGCAGCAAAGAATAAAGTCTGTGATTCCTAAGGCTTACAGAAATGTTTTAACCACAGCATCACCCATATTTGGGGCGGGATAATCAGCTGTATTGCCTTTTGAGTTCCTTTCCAGACGGATTATTTTTTTCTTTATCATTTTGACTTTTAAACTTCATCATCATAGTCCCACCTGGTTCTCATGTCACAGAAAATTAGTCTTACTTAGTTTGGGCTATTCTGCATGAAATGGAAGGTAACTTCTACTGTCTCCTTTCATCAAAATAAAAAAGCCTGTGAAAGTTCAGATTCAACACTGATTTCAAATATCCTGAGGAGCAGAGCAGCTCAAGGAAGTATTCCCACTTGACTCTGTTTGAAGTATACATTGTCTGATCAATTTAATTTTCCAGGCAGATTTCTGCACTCAGCCACCCTGTTTTATATCCCAGGTTGAAAATTAGGGCTATGCTAGACACTCACCCACATGTCCACGCTCCAGACCTGTCAAGCTCCAATCAGCTAAAGCAAAGCACTAAGATCTGGAAATGGGAATGGAAATTACAAGAAAAATGTATTTGTAGTGAGGATAAAAATAAGGACAGAATGCCACCACAGGCATGGAAAAAAAGTGAGTAAGTGGAATGTTTAATGAATGTAGAAATATTGATTTTGGAATAAACAGACTCTCTCCTCCTTCTACACAAGAAATAAGTGTTATTTTGAGCAGTAATGAGCAATCTTCCATGTAATGTGAGGTGCCTGGTGGAAGTTTCGACACTTCCAGATCGAATGGAAGTATTAAGAACAATCATACTTATTTACACGCGTTTGTTCCCCGAGGTAAAGGCAAAGCAGATATTACCCAGCAGAATGCATCGGAAGCTGTCTGGGGTACTGCCCACTGGGCACAAGGCTGGCCTCTGTGGTTTTGGATGGGGTAGTAGAGCTGGTTCTCCTGTGCCCACATAGCTGGTCTTTATGAAGACAAAACATGCTCTACCATGCTCATGCTCTGCTGTGCTGTGACCAAACACAGCATCCATATTCTGCCCAATGAATATTCCCCATACTAGCAAACTGCATCTTTTTAAGCTAACACTGCAATGGAGCACAGTGGGCTCCAGCTCCAGGTTTTATTAACTTTAAATGCCAAACACTGGCACTATCTCTATTATTCCTCAGTTTAATGGGTTCTCTGTGCCATAAGGCTTTAAGTAAGGATTGTAGCTATAAGAAAGGACCACATAAACCCAAAAGCTGTGTCTCAGCACCTATTAGAAAGAGACCAGCAATATAAAAACCACTCAAATGTTTCTTGACATTAGTGAAGTCCTATCAAAGTAAAAAAAAAGATTGAAAACTAACACTCCAGAGAACAATCACCATACTAGGAGAAATTAATCCTAACACGATATTTGTTTAATGTCACTCTGGTTAGTCATCTCCAGGGGTGATGAAGTATAAAGTGCCCATGTCGTTCAAGCTATCTTTAGTTTTTCTGCTGAAGCTCTGGGTGTGGATCCTATTTCTGATCTGCTCACTGTGGAATGGGGCTGAGACCACCAATACATTTCACCGGGGCCAATGAACAGCTGTTGGATGGGAATTGACTTTCCATCACCAGTTTCCAGCGAAGTTTTTTGGCATTAAACTTACAGAGCATCTTGGATTATGTCTCCTGGTTTTTTGTATATGCAGTGTTGGGAATGTAATTAATCTGCTCTGAAAGGCTAGGAAATTCACAACCACAGAAAGAAACTGTACCTTGATTTTGCATGCCTGGTGAGTAGGCAGGTGCTATGAAGTAGGTGGAGCAGGAACAGAACGCAGTACAGTCGCTGTCTTTCAGGTGGGTAAGTCAAATTAAAAGGCATCTCCAGGAGAACAGAAATAGGTCTGTGATGCTATTTGACAACTAATTTTTTAATGAATAGAAGCACGATTCTGAGTCTGGAGCACCTCTCTGAATGAATGGCATAGTAAAAAGAGCAATACAGAACTGAGCAAACAGATGGTTTCTAAACTGTCAAGGGTTTAGTAGGTGACCTACAGAGGAGCAAGTGGGTGACTGACACATCACTTCTGTCTGCCTTGATTTCCCCATTTGTAAAAAGCAAAGTGTGCCGAGCTGCGCTTTGCAAAGATAGAGCAGCTATCTTTGCAACATGTGCGTTGGGACTGACATACAAAACATGCCAGATGAGAAACTGAAGAGCTGAGGGTCCCCTGGGCTCAGATTCCGAGGCCTCAATAGAACAGCAGTGGGAAGAATGTTGCAACAACTGAACAAGCCTATTAATATTCCTGCCTGAGTGTATTAATCATCTCATTGTGAAGAAAACAACACTTCACTTTAGAAGAGAAACCACAGGCTTGTCGCATATCACTCATTTGTCTTACTAGTGTTAGCACTCTCTTAATTAGTCTGGATTTTAAAGGGTCGTGTTTTAAGGGGTTTTGTTGTTGTTGTTTTTCTGGTTTGTTTCAGAAGCTTTAAATGAAAATAGGGAGCCATACCAAAATCTGGTCCCTAGAAATCTCTATTGATCCAGGCTTTTGCTTTGAGCTGAGTTCCCCTCACTAAGTTTCTTCCTATTTCTGCTCTCTGGCAGTGTCAGGGATCCAGAGAAAAAAGGGCTAGTGCAGTGACACAGGCAGGCAGAAACAGTGAGTGTTGCTGCCTTTGCCTCTCGGGGTATGAGAATAGGGATTCATTCTTTATATGTTGCAGGGGAGGGGTGTATGTTCAAGTGAATCAGAGCAAAGAGATCTGCAATTACAGGGTGACCTAAAAGAAAAGGGGACAGGGAACCAGTTTATATCTCTACATGCAAAGGAGGAAGGAGCTGACAATATAAGTACTTTTTTATGTCAGAACATGAGGCATTATTTACCCTGATAAATTCCTAAAAGGCTGGTGCTAGAGCAGGTTCAGGACACCAGAGATACAAAGGAAGTGACACCAGATTATTGCAGAGCTTCATCATCTCAGCCCCTCAGTGAATTTTGCAGGTAATCCAGAAAACTGTGGTAAACCAGGCAAGTTGCTGCGAGATAAACAAGGGTACAGATCCAGAAATGCTGCTGCTCTGCACTGAGTGCTCAGGCGCACACTTCTAACCTTCAACCAGTATGAAGTAACCAACCCCTACTTAGCACACTCTGCAACGCAAGAATCTCTCCACGTGCAGTCAGGCAAAACAGGCAGCACTCTGCCAGAAGCCACATCGTTGGTTTGGTGTGGGGAGGTCAGTTCCCCATTTGGTCCACCATGCCTTAAAACACTCTGAAAATACCCTGAAGATGCTGCAGTTTGATAGTGCTGGCAGCCAAAGTTCAAACAGATGCAGAAGCACTCCCCCACTCAGCAACTTATTGTGTCTTCTTTTAATTTTTTTTTACCAGAGAAGCTGCCAATGGACAAGCAGGTCTCCTGGGAGGAAGTCCTTCTGAGAAAAAACAGCAGTGTACACTATTAAGGGCCTGATTCTGTTGTCTTGTATACCCTTATGTGTTCCTTCAGCCTGAGGCAAACTAGACACAAGATACAACCAGCTTTAAATTGCACTGTTTCACATGTGAAACTTCCTTCTTCTGCAACTACGTCCGTGACTACAGAAAAGACAGAATCATCCATCATCTCGCTCAGATTCTGTCCCCTACTGTGATCCACAGTACGATGTTAACTCTGAGTTACTATTACTTTTTCATCCATCATACTCTCTCCTTGTTTTTCACCCACTGTGGGATCTCAGTGCTGACATTTCTTGTCTTTGAATTTTTGTTATCATTGAATCCGGCTTCTGAATCAAAAGTTACATCTCAGGCCTGTCCAAAGGATTTGTGCAGCACTGGACAGGATTTTTGTTGATCATTGTCCCCCAGGTTTGCTCTGCTGAGATAATTTACACTGCATCTGCACTGAATATCCCAGCTATGGACAAGCCACCCTTTTTTAGCACGGTTTAGGTCCTTCTCATGGCAGGTGAGCAGAGTGAGGCCAACCCAAGTGCATGCCTTTGAGGGAACGGTCTAGAGGAGTAAGCAACATAAACTGCTCTAAGGGCACAATTTGCATTTCAAACAGGCAACAGCCTCAGATCATTCAAATAAAAACCCACGTTATCACAACTGAGAAACAGAAGATCTTTTTTCTTACCCACTCTGCGCTCACAGACAGATGCCTCCCTTCTCCTCCTCTCTCCGTTTTACATGTAGCCCCAGCCTCCCACGCACCCGCACAGCCACGCACACCTTTGATCCCTGCCAGATACAAAAATCTCTTGGCCTGCATCCTCCCTGCTTTACACTCCCGTACGCTAAAGCATTCGCCTTTGCCCCGCATAAAATCCCTTCCTAATCACAGCCTCCTTTTTCCCCTTGCACAGATACACAGGGGGAATGCCTTATCTGCCCAGACTGCTCTGGGAACAGCAGATAACCTCTCCCACCGCAGCCTGCTCAACCTCTGCGACCCAAAATTCACCACCTGCTTTCCCCACCGAACGGATTTTCTTCTCTGGCACATACATGTCCTGCTCCTTGGTGTAAACAGCTGAAGAGTCCCTCCCCCCATGCCCGGGCCTCTCCGCTGGCAGACGCGCAGGTCCGTGCGCGCACACGCGCGTGCAGCCGTGTTACACAAACACCTCGGCAGGCCAGCAACTGGCCGCGTGTTCAGCTCGTGAAATCAGCGTTGCGAGGCTGAGGTCAGTGCTTGTTTCAGTGCAGGTGGTACATTCCAGACAGTTAAGCAGCCTGCGAAACACATTTGATCAGAACAAAAATCTATTTTTGGGTACGCGGTTCCCTTCAGCATACAGAATTTGCTGCGAGGTGTCACTTGAACTGAATAAACACAGAAATGGTTTGGGAATAAGAAAAAGGCTTCCATCTCCTTCCCTCCGTCCTTCTGCCTCTCTTCTTCCCTTCCTCCTCTCCATCAGCACAGAGAACGGAGGGAGACATCACAGACCCAACTTCACTGAGATTCCCTGGAATTAACGGAGAGCTGTAGACAGTTCTCAGAACTCCATTCCACAGCACTTGTGTGGTCTGCTCTTGTTAGAAAAATTATCTCCCTGAACCCTGCCTCTCTCACTCTCATCAGCTGTGTATGTCAGAGCCTAGTAGCACTGCCTGACTTGTAATTATTTTTTACTATGCTGCTTTGTCTGCACTAATCCTTTGAAAGTAGCTTTACTGCACATCTGAAATATTATGATGCTATAAAACCTCTGTAATATTTATAAATCCCTTAAGACATCATAAAGAGAGAAAAAAACCTCCCCACAGAGTTCATCTAGCATAATTACATATACATTTCCCTCTGATTAATAAAAAATGATCACTTCCTTATGTAAAGATATTCTTCAGCTTTCTTTCATTAAGGCTATTTTTTTCTTTCCATTTTAAATCTGTTTCATGTGTCCCTGTATAGTAAGGTACCTCAGAAGATATTTTCCCAAAACAAAAGGCACAATGAAAAGAACCACCACAGAGAACTGTCAGTTGAACTGGGAGTGAGGAGACAGAACAGCCTCTCACTATATTTTCACGTCCCCTAACTTCAGCAATTTCACCACAGAATGTCCGGAAATAATCTTCAAGCATCAGGCAGTGTGGTGTCTCCTTGAGCTAAAGGGGAGGGAAGAGAACTGGCAAATAAAATCTAAAAAAAAAGAAGGGGAAAAGAAAATCTAAGCCCCAGCACTTGCCCCCCCACCCCCACCCCCCAAAAGGGCTGGCTTAGACTTTAGTGAGGCTGATTAAAAGGAAAGCTGTAAATCCAGAGCTGAAGAGGCATAATCAGCACAAGGCACTGCTCACTTCTGAAACAGTGGTGAAGAACGTGATTAGTGGCTTGTGTGCTCAGTGTGAAACCACTGACACTGGGCTTGCACTGACCGAAAATGGAACCTAGTTCTGTGCGTGGAGTTTAGAAAGTACTTTGAATGTGGTTTTATCCTGCTCAGAACAGCGCTTGGATCACGTTCATCACCTGCTTAAATCAGATCAGGTTTGAACTAAGGTTTGAGAAAGCTTTTCATATACAACTCCCTCTCCGGTGTTCTCCAGAATCAAATATTCTGTAGCCCCAGGGAGCCACTGGGCAGCATTACTTTAAGACAGCCTGAAAAGGACCTGCAAAAAGGAGAAAAGTAAGGAAAGAGAAAATCATCAGCTTTTTTTTTGTTTAATATCGTTGTGGTCATTCTTCTGAATTTGCAGAAGAAAAAGACATCCCAGTCTGCCCACTGCTTCTTAGGCAGGAGTTCTTCTTTGCTGCGTGGAATTACATCAAGTACACCTTTGGTGTGGAGGTGGCTGTTGGAGTCCCAGAGCTAAAACCCAACGGTGAGCAGGGCAAAGACAAGACACGGAGTTTTCTGCAGTACTTCCTACTTCTCCCTGCAGTCTCAAGAGCAGCCTGGTCAGAGTTATGGAGATAGCCCTTTCCCTCGCTCCCCATCACACCATGACAGACCTTAGCACTGGTGAACACCAACTGTGCTGGTCATTGCTGTCCTAGTGCATTGGTCCTGGAAAGAGATGTACGAGCTCTTCCCTTCAGCAAGTGCATCAGTGGTCCCTGCAGTATTCATTTGTTAAACACATGCAGAAAAATCCTTGGAAGCTCACAGCTCACTCTATGAGATATATCTTCATTCTGGATGTGATACTAAGTATGAGATTTCATGTGTGATCATTACTGCTCTGTTTGAATTGTTAGAGTCAGAAAAAAAATGCAGAGATAAACAGACAGATACGAGAAAGAATAAAACCTACCATAGTGCTGCTGCTCCTTCCGCTCCTTCTCTGCCAACGAGTCAGCCAGCTAACACAATGCCAATTGTCTCTTTATATAGTGTCATCAAGGAATAAAAATATGCCCGCTCCAAGTTTAGACAATAGATGTAAGGTTGGAAAAGTGCAGTAATTGGATCCCAATACCATTCCAAGCATCTGTTCCATGCGTGGCTTTTGCTTTCACAGAAATAATGCAGTAGATAAGTAGAGTAGGCAGTTGGGACACAATTGTACAGCACTCACAATAAGCTAGAGCTGAAGGGGATTTCCCGTGTACTTCTAAATAACGAGCACAGGGCACACACTAAAAAGATTTTAAGTGGACGTGGCATCCTGAAAAAGCAGAAAGAGAACCATGCTCCCTGAGAAAATGCAGAGGAAACTAACAATAAATCCAGGCCACTGAGATGTCTGGCAGCTCCCAAGTCTGGTGCACGCATTCAGAGCTCCAGAGAAATGACTGAGGCTCTGCACAGGTGCCCTTGTAACTGGGAGGTACGCTGGAAAATCACTGCTTTGCAATGGCAATAAAGCAACTCAGATCAGCTCTCTTTTCCCTGAATCTACCACACGTACCACATCTATCACAAGTGCAGGGGATAGATCTCAAACTGCTGCAAATTGTTGGAGAGTCATGAACTTTAAACATGAAAAAAGATGTGTAGGACTGAATATGGTGTTGAGAGCAGGGGAAACCAGAAGGCAGCATAGGAACCACAAGGGCTGGTCTCCCAGGGAATGCTGATGGACCTTAATGTGCACACATTCTATCTGATTCATAAATCAGGTTTGACATTATCACAATGGGCCAAAACATTAACCAGCACAAAATGGCATCATTCCATGGACACAAAATCATCTTTCCTAAAGGTCTGTTCTGTGTCTGCGAGAGTATCTAAACAGGAACAGCGGCGCATGAAAATCAGCAGCAACAATAGGTTTTTCAGGAACATACCCTAGCATCTGAAATACTCATCTGCATCAGTCACACTAACCTTGAGTCATGAAAGTACTTAACCAATCTACCGAGCTTCAAGACAGAATTTAAGTATCTAGTTGAACAAAGACCTCGTTCTTTCTCCAGGTCCAGCCCCTTGCAGTGCTGCCATCTCTAATCTTAGATTTGACTTCGTGCTCTTCAGGGCAAAGACTGGGTTAGCTCTGCTGAAGTACCCCAAACACCTACAGGCATAATTAAGTAATAAATAAGCATAATAAAATTAATCTGGATTAGCAAAACTGTCGTGGATACAAGTTGGAAGTCAGCCTAGTGTTCATCGTTCAGACCACAGTGACATTACACCTGTAACCTGTGTAACACAGCATAAAAATCCATCCCTCAGTCCCTGCAACCACCTGCTGGACAGCAGACCCAGGTTTGTGTACTGGGCTGATTTTGGTCATCCGGAAAAGTCAAAGTAAGGCTTTTGAGGAAAATCTGACATTGTTTCAAAGGTTCGTTGTGATAAAGACTTCTTGTGATCACTGGGTTAGATCCTGATTCAGCAAAGCTGAAGTTAAGCACTTGTGTACCTTTAAGGAAGGAATAGTCCCCACTGAAACCAGTGTCTTACGCTGAAGAATATGGTTCCTTGCTCTTCAGGATCCCTGCTCTAATCTTAACAAGACAGCCAACTGAGGGGCTGCTTTGTCACTGAGTTCACTGGGACCAGGATTCCATCCTGTGAATTTTGTGTCCTTTTTTGGAAGAGAAGTTATCTTTTCATCCAGCCATCTCATGAGTTGGTCCTACCAGCTCTGTTAACCAATGCTTTACTGTTTCTTTGGGAGTTATGTTTTGTGTTCTCTTATCTAGTATATCATCAATCATCATTATAAGCATCAGTTTCCTCCTTAGTTTTCTAGCTCGATCTGCAGGGATTTTCCAATGGTGTATGTATTTTCTACACTGATCTTTGTCTTTTCATCAAATCTCTCTGTGAAATGAACTCTTCCAAGATGTTTTTAAATGACATGACGTGTTAGGATAAAACCCACACGATTGTGTGTTTGTAATGCACACGTCCTGAGAGACCAGAGCCCTCTCTCCTTGGTCTATAAAACAAATCCACAGGGGAATTAAGGGAGACATACATCTCAGCTTTAAAGGTCTGCTTGCTTCTGCAACTGCCTCCAAATTATAGAAAGGCTCCAGACTGGAGAGGGGAGGGAGAAAAGGGGGGGATAACATAAGGACTGAAAAAGAAAGGCTTGAATTTAATTGCCCTAAAAATTTCAATCATTCAATCTGGTAATTAGAGAGCTGGCTGATTCAGAAGGCAATTTCATTTGGAAAAAAAAAAAAAAAAAACAAACCCAAAAAAACAACAAACCCAACAAGATAATTGATGCTAAGTGAATATTTTACCTTAAATATTAAATACCAAACTTAAGTCTGCCTCCAGGGCCCTTTCTGCTACCCCTTTTTGATCTGTCTTTCTACTTCTTTGCCTTTTCCTCTCACATGACTCAACAGAACAGGACACTCCTTCAGAGAATCAGATTGTCATAGGGACAGGTTTATTTGAACTCTCTGTGCTGGAAAAGAGGCAACATAATGATTTATTAGTAAAGAAAACAATAACAACAGGAAGTCTCCAGAGATCCAACCTGGATGCAAATCTCAGTGAGATTTTCCAGTGTGGAGGCTGTGTGTGTGTCTGGCCATAAGCAAGGTCTGCTGTCCCACCAAGGCTAACAGCTTGCTTTATGAGCTTATCAAGTACAGAGTAACAGCTTCTTTATGAACTTAACGACGCTTACCAGAATGGTTCGTGTTTAATTCTGGACTCTCTGAGGCTGCAAAATGATACTTAAAGGTAGGTCTCTGGAGTCACGCAGGGCGCTGTGGGTGTCAGTGTCACAAACCCCTGTGCGGGATGGAGAGCAGGGCTGGTTTAGCTCCCACTGTACAGAAGAAGTGACTGCTAATTCTCTACTTTTTAATAGCCTAATGAACCAAGACAGCATCTCATACACCTCTTAAAGGAATGCTGCATGCCTGGAAATTAAGTAGATATTTAATTTGTCCTAGTTTTCTAGATGGAGAAATGATAAAGAAAACGCACGTGACGCAGGCTGGATTCTGGTATCATGTGCTGTTCTAACTGCTCATCCCTTCAGACTAAATGTTACACTCTGTTCCTGTTAGCAACATTAAATTTTAATCTTAAAACACCTTTTTAAGTGAGATTCCACATCTATTACAGCTCAGGAAAACCTCTTCAAATGTATTCAAGTGACTTTGCAACTTCCATCTTTGAGACTGAGCATGGAAATATTTCTGCTCCATACAACAGTCACTGTCTAAAAAGACGCAGATGACCCGACTTAGTGACAATTCTCACACTGAGATGGGATGCCAGATGAGATGCCAAAGGGAATGCGGCCTCTTCTCCTAGTTCAGTGGGGCAGAAAAAAAGCCACTAATGCCTAATACATTACGCTGGAAATGTGTAAGTACCTTTGTAATATGTTCCAGCTACTGCAGACTGAGTTTTGAGACCAGCTTCGTAGACATCACACCATCTCTTCTGCACACAGATTGTTTTCCTTCGTGTCTTTGAGAGGCAGGCCTGCAAAAGAAAACATGTGACCATTAATCACATTTTGGAACTGAAACCTTTCGAGCCCTGCCAACAGATAGGGACAATCCCCAAACCTTTAGAAAAGATGTATGTCAGCCTCCGTACTAAAGGACCCTACTTTCTAGCAGGCTTGATGTCGGTGTCCGACACCTGGTTTGGTGCTGAGGGTAAGGACACAGCCAGTCCTTATCTAAAACCAGGGCTCATGTGAACCCCATCCTGTCACTCTGGCAAAATGTACCTGTGGAACTGTCTCGTTGCTGTTCTCTGGCCATGTCATCTTCTCATTGCTATATGCTCCTAACATCCTCTAAGTCACAGATGTTCATTTATTCTACAGATGAGGAGCAGATATACTCAGGGATTTACCCAAATTTAATTAGGAGTTAAAAACAAAGCAGCAAAACGAAGCATTATCTTGCAAGTCCTGGCAGGTGTGCAAACTGTGGAGCAGGAGTATGGACCAATCACCTCTCAAGTAGGCACTAGAGTGAGAACACCAGCTTATTCCAGCAAAGCCACCAGCAAGAACTTCCAAGCCAAGGTAGATTTCAAGCCCTTCAGAGAAAATCAGCAACTTCCCTTGAATCACCCATGTTTCCTCAACCACCTTAATCAGGAGCTCCTCTTCTTTTCAGAGCCGTGATGATTCCCTTTTCCTCTCTGCCTACAGCAGTTTTCCTAGCAGCTGCTTAAACTCTCAATACAGAGGACAGGTTACACAATGCAGCTAGGGAAGCTCAGGCTGTACTTGGGAGCCTGGCAATGAGGTGAGTCTCAGGAAAGTTAGTCTGATGTTCACTGCATATAGAGTTCCTACAGTTCAGGTATAGGAGAGAAAGAGCTATTACAGATAACTCTGCAGAATTTTAAATAAATTAAACAGTACAACTCTCCCTGAGAACCTTCCCTCTCTGTTGAACAGAGACACATACTCCTAGTTGGAAATACAAGGGCTGCTGTAACTGTTAATTAAGTTCTGTGGATTTGCTGTTCAGGACACCGAATCCAAACCCCCTTCTCTCCTTCTCTGACTTACCCCTCCCTCTCTGAGAATTCATAGCCACTATCTAATCTGACAAAAACTGTGTTCTCTTTTATACTTGGAGGTCACTTTATGTTACTTACAGTGTGTTGCATTATGTCAAAAGGCATAACACAACACAATGAAAAGCAGACTAATATAACTCAACCTGACATCAATGACATAATATGATGTGGCTACTGAAAAATGCACTGTTGTCATTGTTTTGTGTTTTCATCTGATACCTACTTGCTGTTCCAGCATGGGGCATTTGCTACAGAATTTGGGGAAGGTGGTTGTGGATGGAGCATGCTGTGACTCCCATCACTTTTGCACTGAGATCACTTTGTTGGCTTTGCTGGGGTTCCTCCTGATTTACTCCAGCAAGAATCAGGCTCTAAAAAATCATTGCATAAAATGCAATTACATTAGGAAAGCCATCAAGTTGGAAAATGCAGCTCCTGGGAGTAAGGAAATGACAACACTGTTATAGTCCCTGTAACCTTAGCTCTGCCCTCTTGGGTAGCAAATGAGCCTGCACTATTTTTCCTGCAGGATGTCATTTCATTTTGTAGAATTGTGTAGCAAAGCAGCTGTTCAATATTTCTCTGAACTTCATCACGTAGTCTGTGGTCCCATATCTCATTTGCTGCACATCAACCAAATCCTTTAGTGGGTTAGGTACTTTTCTTCTTCCTGTTTTATTTGCTTCTGTATTGTTCTAATTACCACAGTGTATGTGTATTTCAAAACCAAGGCTGAATCTGTCTCCCCAACACACCCACAAGGTTGAAACACATTCTCATTCCTGCCTTGTTCCACGGACAGAGCGGAAGCACAAAACTGTCTCTCACTATAGGCCATCTGGGAAGGCCTTTGTAGGCAAGGCTGGAATGCAAGGCAGCAGCATCTCAGCCTTTTGCGTTATTTCTTTCTTTTTTTTACATTCCTTGGCTACTTTATACTGCCTAGTTTCCCAGTTGAAAAGACAGGCATGAGCCGTATTTGTGAAAGCCTCAAACAATGAAGATGGAAAAAACGAAGATGGAATGTTCTGGTGATGTCATGAATCCCTATGAAACAACTCTGCCTTGTTCTCCACACAGCAGAAACATAAAAGAAGGTAAAACAGTGGCCAAAATAATTGATCTGGGTGATTATAATGAAAACTATTGTCATTTCCACTAGAGTTTTACAGATGAAACAATAAAAAAACATCCCTAGCCACTGCTCCTGTCTAACATAAGACCACAGCATTTTATGTATCAGTTCCTGTATCAAGACCATGTTTTCTGATTGAGCTAGAACATACTTTTAAAGTTCATCATCCGTAGTAGTACCAGTAGTATTCACTGCTGCTGATAGCAGTTAGCCAAGCCAGCTCCAGCCATGGCATCCTCAGTGACAGAATCCAGCCCCCACTGACTTCGAGCCAGGCTAGTTAGCAGACTTGTCCTCACTCTTCCATGCTTTGTCATGTCCACAGTTCAGCGTGTCCTCCACCACCTCCTTGGACTGGCCACACAAGAGGTGTAGGAATTATTTGGGAGGCACTGGAAGCAGTGGGACAGATCACAACATTTTTACTGCAAGATAGGTTTGGATGAGAAAGTAATTAGTTTCTGCTGGCAATGCCTGTTTGTTCTGGCAGCAAGGTACCCTGCTGACAAGTTAGGGTTTAACAAAGCAGAAGTCAGGGACTGAGAGAAGCTGGAGAGAAGCTAAAGAGCTCTGGGAAAGCAGGTGAGGTTTAGACATCTGATAACATTTTTGCCAAGTATCTTCACAGAAAGACAGGCTATAGTCACATAAAACTTTCAAAGACTGGAGGAATAAGCCCACTGTTTGACAAACGGCCCTCTCTCAGAAATTTTGCCTGAATGTTTGTCTTCTATTTAGCTTTTGATGGGGTCTACTGTGTACTAAAATAAAAGGTTCTATCTCCTCTGTCAAAAATGCAGCATAGCAAAAGTCAATTTTGATTACAAAAAATATCTAAATATTGACACCATGGCTAAAGTCATGCCAGGTATTTGTGATTTAGTTGCAGATGTATCCCAGAATATGTTGAATCACATCACACTGGGGTTTGGAGCCATTTATGTTCCATAGTAGGTTACAACACACACAAGAGAGTAGAAGATAGGCAGTGATACTACCTCAGAATATGGCAGAGACTTTAGGCTATACCCTAAAAGGAGTAAAAGTGAGAAAACTCCTGGGTTGGGCTAGGGTCAGTCTAACAGGTAAAGCAAAAGCCACGCTCACAAGCAAAGCAAACCAAGGATCCCTTCAGTGGTTCCCACGGCAGGCGGGTGCTGAGCTGTCCCCAGGACAGCCGGGCTCCACCACACGTACCGGTGACTTGGGAGCACAAACACCATCACTGCAAACATCCCCCCTTCCTCATCCTTCCCCCAGCTTTCTATGCTGTGGTCTGGAAGGTCCCTTTGGTCAGCTGGGCTGAGCTGTCCCAGCTGCATCCCCTCCCAGCTCCTTGTGCAGCCCCAGTCTGCTCACTGGTGGTGAGGAGCAGAAAAGGCCTTGACTGTGCAAGCAAAAACTGCTCAGCGATAACGGAAACATCCCTGTGTTATCCACACAGTTGCCAGCACAAATCCAAACACAGCTCCACACCAGCTACTATGAAGAAAATGAACTCTACCCCAGCCCAAACCAGCACACAGGGCCGTATTCCACCAGCTTGGTAGCTGGAAAATCAAGGAACCACAAAGGTAATTAACGACTCTTTGGAAATGCCACAAGTTCCTAATTCAATCCTTTGGTGCTTCTTTAAAAAATCATTATGGGAGACTCCTCACATGGCATAATAACAAACTCACCTGCTTGTACTAAAGACACAACTCATAAACTTGACTTAAAATTATGAACAGGAGCACAGCACATCAGGAGCCACATTCTGACCTCACAAACAATAGCTAAAATCTCTTAGAATGAGCAGGATTATCTGGGAATGACCATCAATGTGGTTCTGAGGACATCAGCTGGCCCAATACAATTTTCCTTTGTAGCATTCTTTATAGCTGCCCAGAGAGGCTGTGGAGTCTCCTTCTCTGCAGAGATTCCCACCCCGGCTGGACCCTGTGCTGCTGGGCCCCTTCTCTGGGTGCCCCTGCTGGATGGAGCAGGGGGGTGGCACCAGATGGTCCCCAGAGGGCCCTTAGAACTCCTGTCATGCTGGGATTCTGTGATTCATAGAATCATAGAATGGTTTGGGTTGGAAAGGACCTTTGAAGATCATCTAGTCCATCATGCTGGAAACTGTGGCTCCCCTGTAGTCCAGGAGCTGTATGTGGAATGTTCAGGAGGGTGGATTGTAGTGGCAGGAGGCTCAGTTCTCATAGTGGGTGACAGTGCATCCTGCCAGCATAGGAAGTTGGGGTGTGAGCCAGCCTGGCCAGGGTGTAAACACGTATGAAACAAGCTGAGCACCTCATGTACCAATCTCCTGAAAATAAGCAGACACATTCATAATGATGGTTAAGCAACCTGAATCCTCTGACTGACTCACTTGGGATGAGGTTCCTGAATAATCTGGTGATTGTGGATAGAGCCTTACAGAACAAGGACCCTAAGCCATGTCTGAACATCTTTGCTCCTGTCTTTACCAGTCTGTGGTAATCTTTACTGTGAGCTGAGACTAATCAAGTTCTTTTAACTTAGGACCCCCCAAGCTATCCTTATTCTGGAGGATGGATTATACTGTTGTGACATGTCTCGACCTGCTGTTCGAATCAGTTAGCTAGCTAACCCATTTTACATTCCTGGCACTTGAAAACACAGACATTCGTTATGTATGCATGCGAGCCAACCCCAGTGTACTCAGAAATGCAACACGAAATCCCATGGTAGTTTGAAAATACACGGTACAGACACTCAAACAGGAGGAAATGCAAATGCCACGTTCAGAGATATTGACATATTCCAATTACTCCGTACGAATACCACAAAATCATGTCTCAACACCCCAAAAGTCATGTTTTAGAGGACACAAGGTTTGAAAAGTAATAATAAATTGTAAGAATTGCATCTCAGGTGGGCTAAAGTGCTCCTCGAGGTACTAGTCTTCCTCCCTTGTCCGTGAAGGAAATATCCTTAACTTGAGATTTTTGGTTTAAAAACATATGAAAGAAATCTGGGCCATGAACTCAATAACTTGGCCATATGGAGAGAATCCCTAAAGCACAAAGTCAGATATCAAACCATGAGAACAGGCAAAACTGAAATGCTGTGGATCACAGAGAGCTGAACTTGTACAAGAGATAAATTTGACTCAAATTGTACATTTCAGTAGAAGTCAAGACAAAGGCTTCCAGAAGCCAAAATCTCTCCTGAAAGGAAGCTCACGGTACCTCCTTTGCTCATTAGTTGCAGGTCAGAGTATGCATGTGGTGACACTGCTCTACAGCCTGTCTGTCATACCCTCTGCAGGCATGAAAGCAGCTCCCTGCTGAAGAAAACAAACGCAGGAGAGAACAGCTGTTGGCTCATCTCTTTCACTGAAACCCAGGCAGCTGTAATGTCAGCTCAAGCCAGATTCCTACAAAGGGGTGGAACTAAGCCTACAATCTATACTCAGAATGAACTTGGGTCAGGGACTTCCGTGACACTGCTCAGCATAGCTGTGGGTGGATCGTGCTCTATCTCACTCAAAAAGTACAGAGCAATGCAGTGAGGAAAATGTCCACTGGGAAGAGAAAAAACATTGGGAACTTAAACTGGAAGATGCTTATCATTAATAACTGTGGCTCCCAGTCAATCCTCAGCCTAACTTCCACACACAAATGGCATACAGGTAATAGGAGCGACTGCAGAGGTAGAGCTACCATGACCTACAGCAAGCCAAAAACTTAACAAGCTCCTTGGAAGATGGAATTCATTAAGGAAAAGCCACTTTTTTTTCTATTTTCAATTTTTTTTTTTTTTTAATGAGGAGTGAATAATGTTGCTTCATCAATGACAGACATTGAACTCATGTTGTATGAGAAGGAAAAATGCATAATAACCTCAGACATTCTCAGTGCTCACTTTCAGATGTAAGGACACCATTCAGAACTCATAGATCACATGTATGTATCAGTCACTGAGAGCACAGAAGAAAACCAGGTCCCTCAGGAAAGGTTCTGCTGTGAACTCCCAGCCTAAAGCTTCTCTCAAATATGCCAGGCAGAAGGAAATAAAATTTTCATCAACCTCATTAAGCCAGATACACTTTTACCTACTGAGTGCATACTTCAGCAAGGCAGGTAAAGGTACAGTCTGTTAGACCCTATTTTCATCTATTGTTTGATGTGTGACCAAGTCCTCTTCGCTCATAGAGCCATTGTAGTTGTGCACTGTGCAGAAACTCCTGTAGATAACTGCAGGCTGAAGAGAGGTCATTTGCATTTTGGTATTTGCCAGCGTGACATGGAAACAATTAATGTGCAAGAAGGCATCAGCTGCACATCATGCTGTATTTTGCTTTGAGTATGTGTAACTTTTTTGTATAAGGAACCACACAGATATTCAAGGCTAATCGAGGTGCAGAGAGAAGTGACTTCAGCAAATCCAGTCATCACTCCACACTTGCAGCTTAGTCCTGGACAGTTTGCCTGCTTCTTACCACCAATCTGACAGACCTTGGAAGATAAGGACTCCCTAAAGACAAACTAATGGTAGATTACTCCTATGTTACCCTACTCCAGCCTTTAGGTCAAGGAATGTGTTATGTATCCTGAGGTTTCAGTAAGAGCTCTTGGATATTCAAGGCTTTTTAAATAAATTCACTCATCTACTTGACAGAATGCACAATTTAAGTTTCTCCTATATAAGATAGGATGCCTAACTGTCCTGCAGCATTAAGAGGCTTTAAGAAACCCACCCCAGAGCTCTTCAAGAGTCTCTTTCTCATTGTAAACCATGCTTGACTTCCTGATTTGTTTGAGGAAAAAGCCACTGTGTAGATGTCTTTTATCCCTCTTAGCCACAATTCCTTTGAGAAATCCAACAGCGAAGGTGGATACAATTATTGTAAATAATGTTGGATAGAGCCCAGCACAGATGAAGGTAGGAGGATACAGCTCAACAAGAACAGAAGTGGTTTCTAACGAGAGAGGGAATATATGACTCACAGCATGGCTATTGTTATGTCCTCCACATTAATTCAGCTGAGAAGTCTTGAAGAAGCAGGATGAGCTTCTATTCACTAAAGTGGCAGGCACTGGCATGGTTGCCTTCAAGTCTTACAGTTAATACTTTCCTGATTTCTCAGTGAAGAAGTACACGCTGAGTTAAACCCAGTGAGGCACTGGGCACCTAAAAAAACTTGCACCGAAGGCAAATATTCCAGTCTAGTCCATTCAAAGCAGCACTTATCTCACTTTCAATTTTACTTTTATGGCTTTATCTGGTTTTACTAGAATTATGGAACAGGATTTATCTTCTTGAAAAATAAGCTTTAATAATTCTAGCAGAGGTGGGAACGTCTCAGCCCAGAAACACCCACAGCTGGGTAGTTTCTTAAACCTTTCCCTACAGTTCTGGAACTGCCACTTTCCCCTGAACTGTCGGTTTTGCTGCTGAGTGACCAGCACATGAGCTGGTGCAATGCTTTACCTTCAAACCTGCAGGTCTTTATCTTCCTTTAAATCCCTGTCTCTTCACTATTCTTTCATTTTCCAGACATTCCTGGCTTCTGCACAGGTGGAGGTCACTAGTCCTTCCAGCCAAAACGTGAATAACTTCCTTTGTTTCTTCCCCTACTGACAGGATTATTGTGCTGTTTCCGAGGATCTCTTTTCACACCGCTTCCCAGATCTAGAGCTGACAGAAAAGAAAAAGGAAGACAGGAAGGGTGAGGGAAATAGTTCTTGTGCTGACAGAGGTACCCATGAGTAACTTCTTTGGTGGTGGCACTCTAAGGCCTCCACCCCCATATAGGAATTTTGTATTGCCAGCAGAACTACAATCCTGACAGTTTAAAGTGGATCCTGATACAGTGGCATTCAGGATTTACTCTTTAAGTAAGTACAGCCGGAGTATTTGGTTCCTAAAAGGATCTAGCTATAAATCATACATCCTTGTGATATCTCCCATATCACTGAGGAAGTGAAAATGCCCCACTCTCCTTTCTCTGTATATTTTTCTTGTCACTTGTCTTACAGATACATTTGCAGCTCACTGTGGAAGGAACTGCTTCTTGTTCTGTAGCTGTGCAGCACCTAATATAATGGAATCCAAGCTCACGACCATGCTTTCAAGTTCCTATCGCAAAGCTGATAAATAAATAACTGCAATCAGCAGTAAAAGCTGCTTTTAGGCAGCACACTGCTGAAAATGAGAGCAAAATTCAGGTAAGGGCTGAGTGCCTGCAGTTCTCCAGCCCAGGCTGTGGTAGCTCAGCAGCTCTCAGCATCTCCGAGGATTTATTCTGCAGTGTGTTTGCTTTTGCCTCCAGTGTGCAATGTGAGGAAGCCAGCAGTGTGACTGGAAACCACAGCTCCCAGCCACTTCTCCCCTCAGTGTTGAGTGAGAGAGTGAAAGCTTGCAGACCAGCCGTTACCTTTCTCGTGCGGGCGTCGCAGTGGGAATAAAAACAAAACACGGAGCTGAATTTATTTCTAGCCAACGGAAATTTCATATTGAGGGTTACAGGCATCCTGTGCCTCTTAAAAGCAAGTAATAAAATGCTGCTCTCAATTACAAATTGTATTTACATTTTAAACCCCCATATGGTTTGGTGAGGTAGAGGGAGGTTTCAAATGCATTAGCAGCATCACTGTGCCGTGATTAGTTAGGATTTTTCACTCTTTGTAATGAACAACTAATGCCTCCACCTTTAATTTCCCTCTGTCTTGCAAACTAACCCTGTGGCTATGCCAGGTTGATAGTCAGCAGCCGAGACACAGCTATCAGACAAAACAAGCAAATGCATTGAAATGACCATCTCTAAAAAGCCTCTCATAACGGGATTCACACACTAAGTAGAAATTGAATAGCAATTGATTTTTTTTTTGGGCAACTTCCTGGGCTAAACTTTTCCAACTGGAGGGATGATTAACTGGAAAATGCAAAACCACGTGCAAATGTGCACAGCTTCATCTTTCCGTGTCACAGAAGGCAAATTCCCTTCTGGCTGTCCTCAGGGGTGATAAAGGCAGAGCACTCACTGTCTCACAGGAGGCACAGGTCTTGCTGCTGGCCCCTGGATTTTGCAGAGCCCATGTGCGTGTCCCTCAGCGTCAGCTCTTGGGGTGAAGGCACAGTTCTGTCAACGTTGGCAGGAAGGCCTCAGATGTTTGCATGGACTCAACATTTGAGAAACCCTGCTACAGATGACTGCTCAGACAATGCTTTTCCTCTTTAACCAGGCTAAGCATACATAGGAGATCAACTGGAACGATCCTTGAGACTGCCTACCATCTGATGCCATGAGCTGACTTCTCAGAAGTCTCTTTAAGCAACAGTGTCCAAAATTGTTTTGCTATCAGGATGTGTTCTGTAGAACAGGTTCTGTTCAGCTTTATCAAAATCTGACATGGATCTGACAGAGCAACCCTACCCTGGGGTTTGTGGGAACTCCTGATGTGACTAGGAATGCTTCCTCCCTTTGTTCCTGAATGTGTGTCCAAGTCATTGGTCTTTGCCGATAATACTTAATGTGCCCCTCATGACACCCAAGCAGTGCAGAGACTGATTCCAAGGGTTTAAATGGGAAAAGTGTGTTTATTAGCTATGAAGTCAGCCTGCAGATCTACTCTAGTTCTTCTGGGAATGGGTAAGGTCTCTGAAGGGAGCAAGTCTACAGGCAAAATCAGCAAGAAAAAAAATAAATCAAAAGAAATCAGGGCAAAAATCAGTACCAATGCTGCAACATAGAGAACAGATGCTTATCTCTTATTCCAGGGGGATTATTGAGGACAGATAAGAACTAATAGGCTCAAACTGCAACATGGGAGATTTTAAGTTAGGTACCAGGAACAATTTCTGTCTGGAAGGATAAACAAGGCAAAGATTGTCCAGAGAAGGTGTGAGCTTTGAAGGTTTGATAAACATTAGCTGGTCTGACCCTGCTTTGGTTGTAATGATGCTCACACCCAGGTATTGCTGACCAAGCCTGAGGCCTGAGAGGCAAGAGGATGTTCCAGGATGAAAGTTAGAACCAGTACAATACTTTACAGGCATGTCTTTTCCTCACATTATCTCCAGCACAGCAGTGACAGTCATACTGGAAAAGGCTGGGCCAGATCCACTGTTAGTGTAAATCACCTTTACAGTCTTACAGAATCACAGACTGGTTTGGGTGGGAAGGGACCTTTCAAGGTCATCTCATCCAATCCCCTGCAGGGAGCAGGGCCATCTGCAACCAGAGCAGGTTCCTCAGAGCCCTGGCCAACCTCCCCTGCAATGGTGCCAGGGATGGGGCAGCCACCACCTCTCTGGGCAGCCTGGGCCAGGCTCTCACCACCCTCAGCATAAAAAATATCTTTCTTCTCTCTGGTCTAAATCTCCCTCTTTTAGTTTCAAACCATCACCCCTTGTGCTGTCCCAACAGGCCCTGATAAAAAGTCTATCCCCATCTTTCTGCCAGGCCCCCTGAAGTCCTGCAAGGCCCCCAGAAGTTCTCCTCAGAGCCTTCTCCTCTGCAGGCTGCACCCCCCCAGCTCTCCCAGCCTGGCTCCCAGCAGAGGGGTTCCAGCCCTCCCAGCATCGCTGGGGCTCCTCTGGCCCCGCTCCACCAGGTCCCTGTCTCTGCTGTGCTGAGCACTCCCGAGCTGCCCCAGCACTGCAGGGGGGTCTCTCTCTCTGCCCAGAGCCCTGGGAGCAGAGGGGCAGGGTCCCCCCTCCCCTGCTGCCCACGCTGCTGGGGTGCAGCCCAGGGTGCCGGGGGCTCTGGGTGCCAGCGCACGGGGCCGGCTCAGCTCCAGCTCCTCACCCCCAGCACCCCCAGGCCCTTCTCCCAGGGCTGCTCTCGACCCCTTCACCCCCAGCCTGGGCTGGTGCCGGGGGTTGCCCCGACCCAGGGGCAGGACTTTGCAGCAGAGCTGTGAGGGGAGTCAGTTTACCACAGCTAACCTGGTTTGCTTTTATTTATAAATAATACATTTATGTCACAATGGCTATAAATAGCATTTCATTAATTTTATAGCTTATTTAGATATTTCCCTAAAGGGCTAATACAGAGTTACTGTTGTGTTACTATTTCAGCTTCTGTTTTTCCAGAGGTTTAGTTTGCAGCTAAATTGTAGAGTCTACTTGGAGCTGAGGCTAAGCTCAGCAGCTCAGCTTCGGATGAAGAGTACATTTGGTGTAATTAGATTTGTGGGTTTAGGTGTTTTGGGTTTATTTTTTTAGTGTATAACTGTGTAATAAAAAGAAATGGCCATAATTTATAGCCCAGCATTTGGCGAGTGGTTTGTCTGGTCTAGGATTATTTTTTTTAATGGCAGAAATTTTAAATTCAGGTTAGAATTTCAAAGCAGCTCAGCACCCACAACTGCGGCAGATGTTCAGTGCTGCCAAGCTCAGGCATTCAAAAATCATGAATCAAGCATGAAAATAGCAATATTAACTTAAAAAAAGAAGACATGGACACAAACTCACACCCACATACAGGCACCTGTGAATAAGGCTACTGTTAAATTTTGTGAGAAATTCACTCTAGGTGTAAATTTGCTCTATTATGTTTTCATATGGAATGTGAAATCTATGACATCGAAATGAATCTTATAAACATTTTGATGTTTGATTAAATCTTCTTAAGGCAATAAAATAAAAAATATTTTTATTTTGCTTAATAAGCAGCAATTTTCAGTGAGAATCTGGGACTAAATTATTCCCTGTGCCACAATATTGCAGCAATTTAGGTTATGACTATGGGTTCCTTTTTTTTTCCTAGTATTTGTTTTCCACATACATTTGTTTCCAAGCTTTTCTCTACAATAATGAAAGCTCAAAAATGCCTATGTTGAGTTTTACACAAACTAAGATTCTCTAATCATCTAGCTGTGGGGACTCTAGACTTAAGAAAAACACTCTGCATGATAAGAATCACCAAAGAAAAACAAATCAGGAGAACTATGAATAAGGTGTGTTCATTTTCTTTATCAAGAAAGCTCAAACTTTGCTTTGTTTGCAAGAGTTCAATCCTCAGCGTAACAAATCCCTGCTCATACAGAGAACTTCTAAGATGAGAGCTTCCTGAAAAATCTACTTGCACTTTGAGGTGCCTTTGGAGAGCGAACCCTCATTAGACGGCACAGACAAACGCCCACAGAACAAATAGAAAACTTTAGTCAAAATATATGATATGAGTTGCCACGTGCACTGTGCTCTGGTACTGTGGATGCTTACGTTTAGACGTGGTACTAACTGGAGTACTGACCCAGCCTGACCCAGAGCTACCCAGAAGCAATGAACTGTGTGCCACTGACTTCCACTCAACCTTGGATTGAGTCCGTGAGGTGTGAAGGTGATCATGGGGAAAAGGCTTTGCAGGACTCAGAAGCCTTTTGCGAGTAAGTCTCGCATGCAGGGGCAGCGTGAGAAGTGCAGTTGGCATCCCACCATCCCAGTGTGTAACCCCACTGCACTGACTGCCCCACTCGGTTCTCTCTAACACACAAGTCCTCTTGCCTGTGTTATTGTAACCCAAAGAAGCAGTGCCTTGGTGCTGAAATGCAGAGCAGCAACGGCACATTAACACCGTTGTTACTGGAATACATCAGAGCAATTGTGCTCTCCTGCTGTATTACTTACTACAGGGCATCTCCCTAACAACGCTCACAGTAACGCCAAGTACTCCTGCTGAGGTGAAAGAAACATCTTAATGGGAGACCCTGACGTTTCTGCAGACCCATCTACATTCCTTCACATCAACACGGTGATTGCCCTGGCATGAAGTCACAGAAAGCCGCGTAAAAACATTCAATCACAAAAAAGTCCCAACCTCAAGTCAAAACACAACTGGCAGGAGTGTGTGAAATCATACTGGGCTTTGAGCTAACGGCATTCACTTTGGAAACAACCAGGGCAGTGAAAGAAGGGCATTTCAGAGCAAGCCTCAACAGCATTCTGCCACCGTGATGCAAAAACTTGAAGGTCTCCAGTGCTCACAGAGCCATTCCTTGGGAAGAGTTCATGCAAAACGTCATTTGTTCTGGCTACTGGATCTGAAGCTACAAGGGCATATAGCTGGGAAAATTTCAGCAGACTTTCAAAATAACCTATAGAAAAGAAGGTAAACTGGATTACTGAAAAACTGCATAAAGCCTGTCACAGAGGTTCTCTTTCCAGTGCCAGTGCCAACCTGCTGTTCATACTGATTTTGTGTGAGCGTAGCATCAGCTAGAGATTAAACCTTGCTCTAACACTACCAGTCTTTCTTTTGTCTTGGCCAATATAATGGGTCTACAGTGGAAGCCTGTGCAATGTAAATACACAACAGTCACCGTGCAGACACTCAAGCTCAGAACTGAACATACAACAGCTCCACTTCCAAAGTTTGTGCTTTGGGGAACGGTGCGTACCAGCCAGTCCAGTTTAAATCCACATTCAAACGGTCTCTACACTGAAAGCACCAGAGAAGACTGTCAGTGATCTGGGCTTTAAAGAGCAAAAGCTTTCATGTGGGCAAGGTCTGTCTTCCGTCTGCAACAGAAGAAAATACAGATTTTATTCAGAATTCACGTGGAGATTTTGAATTCATTTCGCTTTTAAACTCATTTCAACCTAAAATCTTTGGGCTTGATTCTTACGTCATGTGAAGTCATTTATGTCTATCCAGAGCGGAAGAAAGAAGCTTCCTGCTGAGAGTGGCAGATAATGCACATCCACCTTTACACGTGCAGAACGGTTACAGAAGGTCTATAACCCAGTGCCTGCACGTCACTGCCCAGTGCCTCAGTGCAAACCCACCTCCACCAGCAACGCAGGCTCACCCTGTGAGCACAAGTGGCTGGTGTGCTGGCCCCTGTCCTGTCCTGCTGTGAGGCATATAACCCTCAGGCAGGTAGGACAGGCAATGCAGGGTGGTCATGTCTCAAGCCACTTCAAGTCAGAGCAAGCAGAGTTCATCTGTAGCAGCAACGTGACCTGCCCACGGTCTCAGCAAGCCAGTGACAGACACTGACAGTGGAATCTCTAGGTCCCAGAGACTAAGATCTTGCTGCTTGCTAATATTTTGAGTTATTTTTCTTCATTATTGTCATTAATATTTTCAGTTTTATTCATTAGTATTCTTGCTTAAGTGCTCTGTCTACCTCTAGCAAACTTGAGGCAGTCTCTTTGAAGCAAACCTATGACATTCACAACAATCTTTTTGCAATTAACTGTCTTTTCATGGAAAAATTGTGATTTCACTAAAAAACCTGCAGAATATTTGCAGTGCTTGTGGATTTAGTTTGCTGATGCTGTCTTTGGTGAAAAAAAAATGGAGTGAAATCTGATTAATCAAAACAATTCTGCTTCTGAGGGAAGACTTTGGATGTTTTTGGATTTCCAGACTAATTCAGAGAAAGACCAAATTTTGTGTCAAAACATGTAAAAATATGACTATTCATACTTAAATGTCAAAAATAAATATTATGTCAGTTTGTGAAGAAACGAGCACAACGTAAGCAGTAGTAAAATGTGAAAAGCTTATAATGAAACACATTGATATTATCTTTCACCCAGTTACACAGTTCAGCCATCAGATGCTACAACACAGCAACAGATGCAATGAATGTGGATGGGAGAATCCCATTGGCAAGATGGTTAATCTTTAAATATTAGAAATACTTAAAATGCCAGAGTGAAAGCAAAAAGGGCAAACAGATTTAGCAAATCCTGCTGATCCTGGTTCTTCCTGAAAAGGTTGGAACATCATCTGCGAAGTATCCAAAAGAGTAGTTACTTTTCTTTTCTTTTTTTTTTTTTAAGTGAATGCACAAATCTTTGAAGGGTTTGTTGCTGGGTTTTTTTCTGTTGGAAACTGTTTTGTTCTGTGTCTAAAGGGCGACTCCCATCCAGCACCCAACACACAGCGAGGAGGTTAAATTGGTTTGGATGATATCAGCTATATGTAATTAAACCAGCAGCCCATGTCCCATCCTTTCTGTGCCCATGTTAGGTGTTAAATTAAGGCCTGATTAAGAGTGTGCTGCTGCAGTTAAGGTCAAGGACTAAAGATCACAAGCTTTGTTTCATCTAATAACAATAAAGACTGTCTGGCTGCCAAATACCACAACAGCCCTTGTTCTCCTATCAGACTGCTGTCCAGCTAGAGGGATCTGATTTCACTGGTATCCCTTTTTAAACCCTACTTCTAAGAGGGTTTGTAGCTATTTCATCTGTATTAAGCAGCACTGCATTACCCGAGGCTATACGGTACGTTCTATATGATCAAAGCAGAAAAGCAGCAGCTTCTGACGAAGAGCTATCGTGGCTGAGGGGAAAAAATATCAAGGAAGGAGAAAAAAGATACAGTGCTACAAAATACCAGGTCATGCCACCAAAGTAAACACCCACAGGTAAGTTCATAGCGAGCCCACACAATGGTGGAAGCTGTTCCCGTGTATTGGCTTGGAACAAATCACAGGCTCGCCCCACCAGCAGTCAGCAGGAGAGATGTGTCAAATAGGATAGATGAGAGATAAAAGCAGAGTGGTGAGGAGAAAAACCAGCAACTGATTTGTAGGATGAAGACAAGAATCGGTGCATAAGAGCTTCCCCCTGTCTAAGTGTTTTCCACAAAGACATGTCAGGAGACATTACCAGAGCAGTTGTCTGTTAGGAGAGAGCTAAATTCCTAGTAGCCCAACAAAGTGTTCTCACAAAACATGCCCATGTTAATCTTAAGTGAATACAGGCTGCTGGGACATGTTGGTTTCTGAAATGGAGGGTGGAGCAGAATAAGAAACCATATGGCCCCAAAATAATCTCTCACAGCCACATTCCATTTTACGTTTCAATACTTGGGGTCCAGTTGCAGAGTGGATACTGATTCATTCTTCAAGAGTCATCTGAAGCATCTTTCATTCGCTCCTAGTACTTAACAGACTATTAATAGAGCACTGTTCATACCTGGGAGGACAATTTTGCTATTCTATGAGGCTGCACACAGAAAACTCATCAGGGGTGCACACCAAAGCCACTACATTTAGACACTTCTTTGTGAATTACACTGTACACGAGACCAAACAGTTTCCTTGAGGTGTCCTGATGCTTTGCATTTCAGGAGCTGAGCTATAACCTGCCCCGTTCCCTAGCAAGCTCTGAGTGAATCCCAAAAGATTCAACAATACAGTTCAATGTGGATTAGCTTCCAGCTCCTTATTGTTGCTGCTGAGCTACAGATCTCTGCAGAGCAGGCTTTGCTGTGGGAGCTCCCAGACTTCCTGGAATCTGAGTTGCATCAGAAATACAGCAAACTCCACCAAATAGCCAGGTGTGAAAAATGACTTCTCCATGACAACAGAAATATGTTCACCATTGGGAGTCAGCTCTGAACTGGAAAGCAACCTTTTAGTGAATTCAGAAATTCCCGTACACCTTATTTCCCACCTATTTGTGAAAACACTATGACATTGCCAGTAGAATCACGTGCTAGATGTGGCAGTCTATCTTTCTAATGATAATGAGAAATTTTTTCTCTCACCACTGAAATTTCAGCACACCAAACTTAAAAAAAAAACCCAATTGAAGTAAAAGGGAAAGTTTGGTTTGATTTGGGTCCTGCTGAATTTTACAAGCAAATACTGTTCACAGAGTACCACAGTTTTATTTCCATTTTTGAGACTGTGGTCAAGGCATTTAAACTCAACAGCATGAGAGTGAACATACACATCCATATTATCTAGATGCCAGCACCGAGCAGTCCTGGTTACCTGCTGCTAGTCAAAGGAAGCTGCTTTTGAAAAGGAATGTTAGTTTTGAAAACTGGGCCAGTGTTGATAAGATGCCTTGCTACCATTTTAGATACCTAAACTTGGGGACTTCGGTCTGGATCCAGATAAAATCAAAAGGCAGAGCTCAGTGTGGGTGGCAGATCAGAACAGTGCAACTCAGCCACTTGCCCTAGCACAGGAGCAGCGTGACTGCCCCGTGTCCTGACGGCCTCATCTTCCCAGGCTGCATGACCAGGGACCTGGGCACAAGCAAGCGGCCCGGCAAGGGCTCTTACCTCAAATCCAGAGTGAACTCAGACTCCTGCTTTTGACTGTGAAGCTGTTGATAGAAGGACTGCTTTGGAAAACTTTCCAACCCTGTCTCGGATAGCTGCGTTTTGTTATCTCAGTATCTGCACTATTCCCTAAACTACACTTAAGCTGGCATGAGAGGGATTGTTGTACATATTATGGCAATGTCATTTATTTATTTTACGCAGCTGGAAAATTTAAGGGCAACCACTTCACTTCTGTGCTGTGTAGATTAGAGTATTCACAGTAACACCTGCTTGCTGGACAGACAGAAAAAAAAAGCCCTTATATTCCTCCTTTATTGGAATTTATTATTATAGCTTTAACGGTTCCTAGTGACTTCCTAAGATTAATGTTAATATTCTGATCGGAGTCTTCCCTCTGGAGTTTTATTATGGGTTCTGAACATTCATTTCATTTAACATGCACATGGGAGTGAGTCTGGTGGTTCCAAAAATATTTGTAGTTGGAAATCACAGTGATTTTTTGTTAGGCTCGGTGCCAAAGAAATCACAAATCAGAAGTCTGTTATAGAGTAGTTCTAATTTCTTGGTCTCAACATTTCTCTTTATAGCTATGCATAGTGTGATGTTTTCCCTCACTGTATGGCACTGCAGATTTACAGGGAAATGCATCGCTTATCTGTTTTTCAAGGTTTCTGGTGGAACTAGAGAGTTTGTCTAGCCAACTGGGGCTTGATAGGGATGTTATGGACTTCTGTGAGTGCCAGAGACTGCCCACCGGCTATGCGTCTTTCTCTATCACAGCTGGTGGTTTTGAACCAAAGTGTGGAGTAGAAATTTCATCCCTGATTTTTTTGGCTGGATCGATTGTTTAGTCTAGGAGCTCTCAAGTAGCTTTTCTAGGTGCTGGAATTCCTCTTTTTCTTCAGTCAGCAGCTGATGCTGTATGGTGTACATCAGGGTCTAGATTCACATCTTAGTGAGCAAAGATTTATGTTTATTCCAAGGCTCCTTGACATTAATGAGTATTACAGACATGTATCCCCATGGATTAAGTTGAGAACATACCCCAGAGTGCGTGTGGAGTTTGTCATTAGGGCATCACACTATTAAAACCAACAGAGAAATTCCAAGTGTAAGAAAGCAATTGGATCTATTCCCTTCTCTCTGCTGGAGTACATGTAAGAGATACACTTTAAATATTCTCATATTTCCAGCCCTCTCACACCAATTCCTGCATTCATTTTTGGTTGTTAATGACTTCAAAGAAGAATCGATTGCCACTTTTAAGACATTTCCCATAACAACATTATGGGAAATATTTTGCTGGCAGAGAGTGTTTCTATAGTGCTCTCTAATTAAGGAACTTCTGTAGAGCTGCAGGAGAGAAGAGAGTATTTTTTTTTTTCCTCAACGAGCTGTTTTGGGGATTAGATCAATACAATGGGATGACCCTGTACACTCCACTGTCTAGGGATTGTGACCTGTCAATGAAACATTATAGATCCTATGGGATGTGCCAGGGACCATGGTGCAGGCACCTGATGGCAGTGTATCACCTCCCCGAGGCTATGGGATGTGCCAGGGACCATGGTGCAGGCACCTGATGGCAGTGTATCAGCTACCCAAAGCTATGGGATGTTTTGGGTGTATTTCAAGCTGGGGGGCTGCATGGGCACATGGTCAGCTGTATAATCTGTACATCTTGGGGACCATTCAACTGCAAGCCAGATAAACCTGACACAAAACCCATGCAATTTCAGTCTCCCTGGAAGTCCCACATAAAACTGACCCACGGCAGGGACTTAGTGCAGAATTAACACCATAACCACACCCCACCCCAGTCTATCCTCTACAACAAACAACTCTGGAGCTGAGATTCTTGGATTATCTACACAATATCCTAGGCACAGAGTGGAGATAATTACTGTGTATCTGGCTGATAGGACTTTTCTAGGCTGACTATTGTCAGACACGAGGTTTATTAGCCCTGTGCAATCCTGCCTACATCAGCTAACTGCGACATGGAAATAAAAACTTAATGTTTTCCCTCAGAGCCATTTGAGATCTTTCAGAGAAAATTTTCATAGGAGAACTACGATTTACCTCATTTGAAAGCAATGGTTGCTGCATCAGTCACTTTCCTTGAAACACACCCATTTCTCCCTCAATAAACGAGGGATAACAATACTAACAGAGATTTTGAAAATACTTTGAGATCTGTGAATATAAAGGGCTGTCTGTAAAGTGCTTAGAAAACTTCAAAAAAAGGTGCTACATAAATGCATATTTATTGCAGAGCTGACATTCTCGTGGCAGCTCTGAACGCAGAATCAAAAGCAGAGGGGGCAAAATAGAAGTCAGAATAAGAAACTGTCAGTCTTTAGCCTGTATCTAAACTGCTTTGAAAGGTTGCAGACGCTCAGAGAGTCTAGTTTGCCAATATTGTGTGTGCTACAGTAATTACACCAATCTGGAATATAAATTTTCCTCCCCCCCTTCTGAGAGAAGGCAACGCTCTTAGGGATACACACAAATGGAGCTCTAATCCCACGAACTCTAATGCATGTGCCTAGTGTTAGGCAGCATAGTTGTCCCACTGATTTCAATAGCTCTACTCAGATGCATGTGTGGAAGTGTTTGCATGATTAGAAGTTAATACTAATAAATGCACAGTTCATTCAAGATCCCTGTGTAAACAGCCTATTTCTGCATCCAAGTGATGATTTTATTGCTCTTCTGTAAGTCTGTGTAGTGGCTTTGTGAAGAAGTCTTATATTTTCTAA
Organism: Todiramphus chloris collaris; assembly: GCA_025345505.1. Taxonomy (NCBI): domain Eukaryota; kingdom Metazoa; phylum Chordata; class Aves; order Coraciiformes; family Alcedinidae; genus Todiramphus; species Todiramphus chloris. The sequence goes on along the minus strand of JANVCC010000094.1, from coordinate 477,390 downwards.
AGCAGTAAAATGTTTCTGATAGTGTTTTTCACTGCTAGCTCTTTGGGGGCTAATTAAAAGGAATATCTGTTGTATTTATTCATTGCTTGGTTCCTTGATAGCAAGAGGCACCTGGTGTAAACATTTAAAAGAAAAGCAGGCAGCAGCCAGACATCATCAAATATTAGATGCATTAGGACATTTTATTTATAAATACGAAGTTGGTTTTAATGACTTCAAAAGGAGGAAATGCCAGGAAAAGAATAATATGAGCAAGCTCAGTAAAGCTATCATGAAGATGTTTTAAACCCACAAAAAACTAGAAATGGGACTTGCTCCCCCCCTTCTCCTCTCAAATAGTAAGTGGCAATTCCAGCTGTAAACGGCCAAAGTGAACACAAAAACTCTAGGACTAAGCAAAACAAGCAGCAGCTGAGATGGAACGTCCAAGAGTGTGTCTGCAAGGAAAGCCCCATCAGCAGCTGATCAGAATATGGCTCATTTATACTGAGCTGACTGATTCAGAGAGAGAAATACTGAATTTCGACCCCTATGATTTAATGCAAAATGCCTAAGGATGAGAAATACATCCTTCTTTTGGGACAACATTTAAGCAGGCACTTAACATTAAGCATATGCTTTACATTCACCCGACTTTGCTTTCAAAAATGCTTAGCAGTGTTTCACTCCGTTCCCATTACAGTAATAAATCAGTAATGAATAGTGACTCAATACTTAATAACTAAGCATGCACTCAGCACTGTCCCAGACAAAGATGCAGTATATTCGTGATCAATAGACTGACAAAACAAGTGAGGAATGACAATAACTGTCCCGAAAAAGTTCTCTCTTCCTGAGGCAACGATCTATCTTAGGGGTAGCCATCTTAAGGCTCTTTAATGTGGCAAGGCATCTTCACTCACTCTGATTTGAGAAAGGTATTTCCCGTGTGTGAATTTGATGTTGCCAAGATCATTGTCCATCTTCAGTGGGATGAACCACAGCTTTTCTCATTTAGAGAACTGAAGTTTTGAGCCAAGTGTAATATATGTGACTGTGTCTGGAGAGGCAGGAAGATCTATGCTACAAGAACGCCCATTCACTGCTACTCGGAAACTTAGGACAAGTGCTGAGCAAAAAGGAAGTTTTTGACCCAAACTGATTAAAGCACAAACTAATCTTAATCAAAACAGAACGAGGGCTTCATTCTGAGCTACTACATGAAAATCTGAGACAAGCCACAGGCTGTATCAAGTCTACAAAAACTTCCCTGCTTAAGTTGACCTCTTCTAAGAGAGGCTTGGGCACAATTGTCCATACACATGGAGTAATTATTGCTTTAATCATGGTCGGGATAAAAGCCTTCCAGTAGTTATTCTCTTCCTTGCATGTAGTAGGGAACAGCACCTAGATAAGCAGAGCGAGAAAGGTAGGTGAACGTTGTCCCACCCATTTTGAAGCCTCTTGCATTTTCCCAGTTTCAGCAGTGTACAGACTGGTCACATGGCCAGGGGATGCAACTACACGGCCGTAGCAGGCAGGAGAAATTAGGAGACCTGATGTAAGTTTTCTCCAGAGAAGCATTCCTTAGCCCAAGACTACTCCATCAGGGCAGAGCACTGTATGGCTCATAACATTAAAAGCTCGTGCTGTTATTGCTGAAGGAGGAAGGAGCAGGTATGGAGGTGCTGTTGGTAGCTAGCACAGTTTAACTGTTCTGGAGGTGTTTCACCTGTAAACATACTCTGTGCATAACCCATGCTGATCCATCACGGTAATCCAGTTGGTGTCTTTGGCATGTAAAATGAAACATTCTTCCCATAGGCAGCGGATTCTCCACTAGCAGCAGAGCTATAAAATTAATCTTTTGTAGCCTAAGGAATGCTGGTTTATAGCTTCCTAGAATACCTTAGGTGTGATCTTTTCAAAGGGTCATTTCCCAGTTTTAAAGCAGCAGAGCTTTGTTGACTATTTTCACATCAGAGGTGCCTCATTTCTAGAGCAGGAACTTTTCCTCATGCCTTTACAAACAAACTAAACAGACATCCATTTTCCATCCTGCCCTAACCTTTGGAATATGTCCTCTCTGACAGTAGAACATTCTCTGGCCCTGGAGACACTTACCAGTTCAACCTTGACTCCAAGGGAACTGATCCACCTACTGAATCATCACCACACTTCCTACAGGCTAATACCTCTGTTCCCGTGGAGGTCACCTCATCCTACAACCAACCAGGTCTGACCCTGTTTAACTTAGGAGATCCAAGCTGCAGAATTGTCCAGATCTCCAAAATTCAACACAAAGCCTCAGAGGAGTCTGAGAATAAGGAACTGAAGCCAGGGAACACAGTCCCAGCTCCGGTCCTTGCTAGGTTGAGAAGAACAGATCCAAAAGAGGGGGAGCAGCAGAGACTGCAATTTGTAACATGACTCATTCCTACCAGCTCTATATGTGAGGCTTCTGCTTCCACCAAACCAGGTGATATTTAGCCACAAAAATATTTAAGCTGCTTTTTACAAGGATGTGCATCACTGACTATGATAAAACGCAGGAATGTGGGAGAGTCAGGATGCAGCTTTTTTAGTGCAACCCCATATAAAGAAAAAAAAGGCAATAAAAAGGAGGTTTTGACATAAGGAAAACATCTCAATGAAATCCAGCCTTTTAATCTCAGCCACAATCTCCCTTCTCATCATATTCTCTGCTTTTTAATCCTCTGCTGCACTTCAGGTTTTTTTATACTCATTCACTTTATCAACTTCACCTGTCTCACAAGTCAATAAAAGCAGAGGCCACAGCTTTAAAATACAGGCAAATGAACCGAGGCACCAAACTTCTCAGCTTCTCCAGAGGTGCTGCCTGCTCACAGCTGTCAGTAACTTCAAAGCAAATATGGGTGATCAGTGTCTTTAAAATTCACCTAAGTGCTTGAAGGAGAACATACCTCCAAAACACAGAGGATAACACTTTCAAAAGTTTCTGATTGAAGAGTCAGTATTTTACTTTCAGAAGTGATTTAGGCACTGAGGAATTTAAGAACTACTTTAAAAAGTAAGTGTCCTTTGAAACACATAACTGTTTTTGGGCATACAGATACCTCTCCTAATAACATACTTACAAGTTTTAGGCACACCTCAGAGAGGGAGGAAACACTGGATGCCATGTACCTAGCATTTGCTAGTCTGAGATCAGTCGCACTTGCAGCTACACAAGCTCCATCAACACTCTGGTGGAAAAGTAACTTCCTGTGTTTATTGCCTGAGGAAAACTCAGTTCAAGAATGATCCAAACAACACCAGATTGGTTGCCGTGGAACAGCCTGGAGACCCTCCCCCATTCCACTAATGCCTCTGCTAGGTGGAATACCCTCGTGGAAGGATACTTTTTTCAGACTCCTCTTAGCATTTTTTTCCTGATATCTGTTCATCACTAATCCACCAATAGATTCACTGTCCACTGTGATATATGTGAGCTTCCAAAACACTTTAAGAAAAGGGAAGAGACTGCTAAGTGTAGTGAGAGATGGGCAAAGCCAACCATGTCATAGTTTAAACCAGTTTGTTGATAGAGGAGGTTGACATGAGTGAAATGGAGAGATTGCCACTAGCATAAACTCACACCAGCAACAGCTATAGATCAGAAAAAAAAAAAAAAAATCAAAATCTCAACACATGGCAGCATTATACTGATGAATTGTTGGCCTGAAATTCTTCTAGTATTTATCTAATGCATTGATCTTGAACATCTGAATTGCTGCTGGTAGCAAACACTCCAACCAGCCAGAGGCCTTCACAAGATAAGAGAGTTGACTTGCCAGAGTCAGGTTGAAGTTTAGGAAATCCTCCTACCAATAGTCCAAAGGCATCTGGAGCTAAAGGGGTAAGTCAACTGACACCTCTTTGTTTTGAGCTATCTGGATTCTTTAACAGCCACTAAAGGCAGTGGGGAGGCTGGGTTGCTATAGATGTGGTTTGTGTATATCCTACATGTGCATTATGAATTTGGTCAGCATCTTTGACAGACAGAAGAGCTTGGTCTTGCCTCTGAAATAGAGACTTCTAGGTCACTGCTTTTCAAGCTCCCAAGTACTCTGCCACCACCATAGCTACCCATCACTGCACACTGAGCTGAAACTGTCAAATAAGAGCAAAGTGAAACTAGGAAGGACACTGGTTTTGAGCCTTGCTCCTCCTTGGCAAGACACATTTTTAATAGACAGGTACACACTATTTTCTCCTTCAGCATCTCTAAAGAGGACAAAGGTTCTCTTCTCTATTGAGACAGTTTCACAACATCCCAGCTCCTGTGACCTTAATGAAGCTACCCTCATACTGTCTCTAGAAGGAAAGAGGATTCAGAGCCACTAGGAATTTAGGAAAGACAACTGTGTATTAGACCTACAGCACTAGTCTGCTGTGTGGTGGTGAGAAGGCTTACATCTTTTGAGTTGGTTTATTCATGAATCTTTGAGTAGACTGAGTCTGGAAATGGTGACAGCAGGCAATGCTGGCATGCCAGACAGCGCCTAGCATACCAGACCATAATACTGGTTGGAATATTAGATATATCCAGCAGTTGCAATTGATTTTTCAAGGTAAACTTTTCATTGCTGTGCCCATGTTAAACCACAGATTTCTTTTTTAGAGCCTCTTTTCTTTGACTGAGTTCAAGCTCACTCTTTGTCACTTCAATTTTCTTTCCTGAATTTAGATAAGGTTCAAATCACATATTTTACTGTATTCATTTTTCTTTGGTTTCCTTTTGCATGGAGAACCTGTTGGCTTTCTGTTCTATAATACCACGCACCACTTCTAATATTATCCTAGCAACCTACCTGGTTACATCCAAAGAAGTTTTTTCCCCGATTTGCCTCCTGGCCTGCAGTGCTGCTTGGATCTCTTGCTGCAAGAAGCCCTCCCCTCTTCTGCTATTCATCATAACAATTTCACATGCTCTCTTCAGCTGTTCTCTCCATGGGCTGGTGAAGCTGGTATGGTTATTATCCTCTTGATCCTGTACAAAGAAAAAAAAATTATTTATGGATAACACTGGAGACCACCCAAACAGCAAGAAAAATTGAGAAAAAACAGTTGTTTTCATGCTTAGGGCAGTTATAAGCATACATAGCTTGGATTAGTCCTTCCCATTTGACTTCGGTTCCTCAGTAAATATTTGTAACTTTGCTGATAAAGCAATGCTGGATTTCTCAGATGGGTTTCTATGTGGATAATAAGCTGTGGGACTGGAGCATGGGATCTCATTCTGGGACGGGAGCATGGGATCTCATTCTATAACAAGCTTCATTGTACAGTCTATTCTCTATCTGGATCATGAAAAATCTGCTCAGAAATCAAACGGCAGAAAAATAATTGTCTAAATACAGCTGCTTTGGCTGTAATATTGATAGCTTGTGAGGCCCATGGCAATAAGGGCTCGAAGGCACCAAAACATTGTTTTATTGTGACCTAAAAGCAGGCAATTCATGTCTAGAAAATGGCAACCCTGCAATGTTTTTCTAAAAAATATAATTTCTATTTAGTGCACATTAGCTTTGCTCGGTCTTTTACTCATGAGCAAAACACATGACTTGTCTGTACCTGCCCTGCCTATGCATACTAGAAGCTTCTGAGGACAGTCACTGCATACTGGGGTAGTTAAGTGGTATGACCATGTAAACAAGCACAAGCAATAATGACCTGAAGGAGGGAGCAGCGTCAGTACGTGCCCATGGTTGGCCAGTCTGGGGCTTTGCGGCCCATGGAGTTGAGATGCAGGGCAGAACAGCCCTCATGCCAGGAAGAACTGTGACCAACAAGAGGACAACTCCAGCACAGGGCTGCTGACTGAATTCCAGCTGGGTAAAGATGCTTACTCCGAGGTCAGCATCACTGCCTTGCCTCTAACCCAGCTTTCCATTTAGCTCAGCACATTTTGCAATGGGACACACAGAGAATTGTCACCATCTGCCACCTGTAAATTACTTTCCAAATACCTCCACGCACCTTTGGTGCACATAACCTGCATCCTACAACTACAGGGAGGTTTGACTCTTGGCTCAGAGGTCAAGCCTGCTGGTCACTTCTAATTTCACTACTTTGCAAACACTAGCTTCTTCCCAACAGGAAAAAAAAAAAAACAAACAAATTCCCTAAGAGGCACAGGAAGATAAGGATGACTTCAAATTTCCATTTTACAGCTTTTATCCCCTTTCTGAACTAAGAGCAACTTTAATGCATCCCTTTGGCCCACAGATCTCAAAGTGTTTTACAAAGGCAACAAACGTCATTGGCCACTTTAAAGCTAGAGGGCACAAAGGGGAAAATTATTTGTCTGAGAACCCTTCAACAGACCAACAGCAGAGGTAGGCAGAAGTAGGAATACAAACAGTGATCTGCTGCCTGCAAAAGCTGCCCACGTACATGCTGCCTATAGCAGGCACATCTCTAATGCCAATAAAATCTTTGTTTAGCATTCTTTGTTTTTCTGCTAGGGACAAACTCGTACAAGAGCTGTTTAGACCTCTCCGACCTCCTTATCTCTTCTTCCCCTCCCTTCTCTGGGAATACACATTCCCAGTTATTCTTCACCTGACAGTGGAAGTCCCTTTGGAATGGATTTATGGGTTATATTACTAAAGTTTTTATTTCCAGGCCTCTTGCTTACAGTATTGGCTCTGGTATTTAAGAGATAAATTTTATGTTTTGTGCAAAGGCAGAAGATTAGGCACGTGGGAGGTTCAATGGGTTCAATAGGTAGTTGAGACAACATCTTCTATATAAAGATGATTTCAAAATTGCACTCGGTGCAAGTTGCAGTTGCATGCACTATTTAAATGCAGCCTCGGGTTTTTTTTTGCAATTTCCTGCCCCAAAGAGCAGCCCTCTAACTGTTTTGAAATAAAAAGACATAAACGTTGGAAGGATGTAAGCGATCAGTTGACCTCAGCAGCGCTGGTGCTAGGCAGGAATTTTCCACCAAGACTTTTTTATTTGAGACAGAAAATGCTGATCTCTCAGAACTGAAATGTTTTGTGGGAAACAAACTGCTTGCTGGGAAGAATCTTCCAGTGCAGCTTGAGTGTGATGGACAAAACCTGATTGGGAAAGGATCCCAGCATAGCCAGCAGCCCAGTGGTTAGCACATTCCCTGCTGATGTGGATTTATACCATGTGATAGAGGAAAGACTGAGTTGGCTCCAAATCAAGCAGAGCAAGGATTTCATATAGTCCTCCCGCAGTCATTGCAAACACCCCAATCTTTGGGTCATTGGCCCTCCTCTGCCCCAAGGAATGGGATTTGTATGAAGTCAGAACCCATCCAACAGGAGCAATTGTGCCTGACAGACTGATCCTAGTCAAGGTGGGGTTGTAGATCATAAAGATGAACCTTGGTCTCCTATGTCTTGCAGGAAAACCCTCAGAGCCAGGCTTTGGCATACTGTGAGCTGAACCTCTCTTCTGCTCACTTGCTCTCTCTTCAACAAGCAGTCTTATTTTTATTCTGATGAGACAAAAATTCTAAAACATCCACATTTTTTTCCTAAAACAGATGTTTTGCTTTCTAGCCAGCTTTGCTCAGTTCTGTAGAAGGGAGCCTTTGGTCTGATACCAGATGCTTAACATCTGCCCAACGGAAGGGTTTCTGCTGCAACCATTACTAAAAATATATGCATAACAGGAATCATTTTCTATTACCTCAATAGGCTGTGAATCACACCCCAAATTCTTTGACAGTTCCCCAAAGTGTGTTGATGGGTTTCTTTTTTTAATAGAAAAGACGTGTTCTTTACACTTCAATATCATTTAGAGAAGCATGGTAGGAGACGAGATCAGTCATCTGCTGTTTTGCTTTCTGTACATTACTGTTTCTTAACATCTTATTTTTCTGTTCCTAGTCTCAGAGAGCAACAGGCAGGAGTTGTGCAAGATTCTTGCATAGCTAGAATCAGATGATCTCTTTGCTACAACTCTGTAGCTACTGGAGAACTGGTTTCCACTCCCTTCAGCTACTGACTGTTCCTCACTATGGTCTTCATTATTGCAAAACAACGTGGGATGTATGAGGTGAGTGAAAATAAGTGAGCTGTCATCAAGAAAGGTTTTGAATCACCAACACCCCCTTTTTTAGTAGTGTCCAGTTCTTCCCAACAGATAGTCAATAAATTCAGAAAGAAGTGAAAGGAGGAAGATATAACCTGCAAATGTGCTAAAGAATACTCTGACCTCTGCGTGTTGAGGGAGGCAGTGACAGGTTTTCTCAGAGAGCCAGAGAGGCACCTGTGATGTGGAGAAGGATTGCGAAATACAAACTTTTATATCCCTCTCTTTGTCCGAGACCAATAATTAGAACGCTCTTCCTGAAACTGCTCAGGCACATGGGAGGAATGATGCTGACAGTTGTTTCTTCAACCTGTCCAGCAGTTTGTTTGGAAAGAAGCTCTTTTACAACCCTGTGAGTATAAACTAATGCTTTACTCAAAGCTAATTCTTCTTCTAAATTAGAATCTGTATGTACATATAAGTAATTGGTAGCCGGATGACAATCTAAAGGAACATTAGCTGAAAGGTGCTGAAGAATAATAGTATTATTCTATCATTACTACAAGAAGAAAAGGAAACTGTACATCACATGAAAGGCTGACCAGCTGCTAGTGTTACATAATGGATGGGTACATTGCTGATTCAATAAATGCTGAGAATACAGAAATTTATCTATAAAGTCAGATACTCTTGCGTCCACATTAAGAATTTACTAAAACATATAGCACAAATATACCACATATTTCTTGGTTATTTCTCTTTGCATGCCGGTCTAGATCTTTTTTTCTCTGAATAATATATTTAAATACAATGAAGAGGAGGGAGGGGAAAAAAGAGTTCTAGCAAGCAAGCACCTCATCTTATTAATGTAATGGGGGAAAAAAATAATCATTTCCAGACTTGAAAAGAGCTGAGCTATGCACAGCACCTCCTGAATCTGAGTAAGATTTAAAACTTGAGTACAGACAGCAGGCACATCACAGTCTACCTTCAGAAATAGAATGGCTGCAGCTGAAATGGAAACTCAAGCTCTAATGATCGGTTAAGCACGCGATTGCTTCTGTCAGTAAGTTTACAACATACCACAGGAAAGACACACAAAAAGACTCCTTAGACAAATTCTGAGTACATTGACAAAGGAAGAAAACAGATCTTACCAAAAAAAACCCAAAAAATAAAAAGGCAACATTTGTTATATAAAACAAAACACGATGCTGAGACTACAGCTCAATTCAGAGAGAGGCGAGGCAATTTTAGAGGTAACTGCAGAAAGTATTGGGAGAGAGAAAACTCGTATGTCAGACAGATGTCTGGTGATTACAAATTAGAACTGGGTATTTGCTGAGATAAGATTACCTAGCCCTGGACTATGTTTAATTTCTTGCTTCTTCCTTTGCAGAATTTAGTCGTGGTTGCTGGGGGTATAAAATGCTGAACTATTGCATCTTCGTTTGGAAAACAGACATGAGGAAAAAGACAAACCCGAGCTGTTAGTGAGGGTGGGCACGTACCTCTGTCTGTCCACAGATGTGAATACACGCATGGCAAACATGGAATGTAGATGGAAGCTTTGGGATGCCAAGGCTGGAAGCAGGGGCCTCATAACTCCTTAACAAGTAAAGCCTCTGTGCAACATAGAATGGTAAGGATTGGAAGGGTCCTCTGGAGATCACCAAGTCCAACCCCCCTGCCAGAGCAGGATCACCCAGGGCAGGCCACGCAGGAACAGATCCAGGCAGGTTTGCAAAATCTCTAGAGAAAGTCTCCACAACCTCTCTGGGCAGCCTGGGCCAGGCTCCAGTGAAGAAGTTTTTCCTCACGTTGAGTTGGAACTTCCTGTGTTCCAGTCTAGGACCATCACCTCTCATCCTATCCCAGGGCACCACTGAAAAGAGCCTGGCCCCTTCTGCTTGACCCCCACCCTTCAGATATTTGTAAACATTAATAAGATCCTCTCTGTCTTCTCTTCTCCAGGCTAAGCAGATATACTTGAGGTGTAAATAAAAATAAGCTAGCAGATGGTAATGTACCAGTGCTTGCTAAACTCTATTTCTAGTTTCTCTGCATGAAAAGCGCTATTTGCAAGAGTTCAACTCATATTTAAGTAGCACAATAGACATCCTGGTTTTCCAGAGATTATGAAAACTCCTGTCGCCGCTCTACATCCTGGAGTCTATCAGCACAGCTAACTTCATTTCATTTGGAGCAGCAGAGCTACATCAATTTGCGCTAGGCAGGGAGCTTCTGTTTCCAAACAGACCATGAGGAGAGTTATGACCTGCAAATCAGGCCAGAATATCCTTGGCTCTGTTTCAGGATGCAAATACTGCTGTTTCTCTGAGAAATATTAAAATTGAATGATCTAGTGAGGAGGCCTTTTCTACCTACTTTGGTTATGGGTCTTTTGAGAGATAGTTTTGACTATCAAGTAGCTTTTAGCGGTTATCAGTGACCACAAGATCAATTTAGACTCTTAGAAAATAAATACAATTCTTGCTTACAATAAAAAGCAAATGTGCAAGTAGAGAAGAGAAGCAGGAGGAAGAGGATTAATAAATTACGATTGTTAGCAAGCACTAACATGTATTGAAAATGGCAAATTCTCTGGAGTATAGCTGAGCTTCTTTTATTCAGGTCAATGACTCCTTTTGTGATTCCCTTCTCTAAAAAAGAGCATTTTTCAATGATTTATGTATAATAATCTCCACATCAGCATATCTTATTTTTCACTATTTGTTTGTTAAACATGCAGCAAAAATCTCACACTGAAGCCCTTAGCCTTGAAAAATACAACTGGGATAAAGGCATAAAAATATACATATAAAATAGAAATATTTATTACTAAAGCTGATGTTTATCATTTGACATGTAGGTAAGGGGAAAAAACCCACCATTTTAGATTGCTGAGTTAAGGCTTTAATGGTGTGAGATTCAGACAGATACACGAAGGCTGTTTATTAAGAAAAATAAAAAAATAAAAATAAAAGTCATCCGTTCTCGGGGTACCAGAGCAGGGAACTGCAATAAGCATTACAAAGGCAGCTTTGCATTGGTCTGTGCAAGTGCTGCCTCTTTGCAGCCTGAAGGAGTCAGAACCAGACCCAAAGGAAAAATAAATATCATTTTTATTGAAATTATTAAGATGACCCAAGTCAGTTCAGATTTGCAAATTCTTGAATTTAGGGTGGGTTTTTCAGAACTGAACTTCAGCCTGAAAGATTTTTTTCAGCCATCTCTGCTCCTGTCTGGTTGCCTATGTAAAATCTTGATACTTCAAAGTTCTCACCCACCACTGTGCCCCAAGTGCCTGTTTTAAGTTCAGGAACTGACATGCTGATTTCTTGATAAAAAAAACCAAAAAACCAAAAAAACATTCAGGTGTCCACTGCTTTGAAGTCTCATTCATTACAAAGTCTTGTCATCCAGTCAAAGAGAAGGACAGAGCCCTGTGACAAAAAGCATACGATTTCCAACAGTGAATCTGAAGACTGAAATATTATCTGAGGTAAAGTCTGAGAATGGAGTTTCTTTGTCTTCACAGCAGCTCTTACATAGGAACACCTCTCACCAGGCTAGAAAAGTCAGAGGGAGTCTGAGACGACTCCCAGCATGCGTGTCACATTGGATTATCCTACCAGTGAAGTCGTATCTGGATAAATTCTTATGTCCACCCTGAAGACCTGAGAAATGCAGAAGCCACATATGGGAATTCTGCACTGGGCGAAATTGCAGCACATATGAATAGTGACAGCCTTTGGGAGATTATGATTTGTTACAGAAAACGTTCAGACCATTTTGATACTTGATTGACAAGTGAAAATCCCAACAGATTTCAACTGCAGTATGAATTCTCTTTTTTTACCAGTTGATACTGTACCTGTTCCTTCCTGATGTAAAGGATTCCATTGTCTTTTCTATCAGCACAGAAACGTTCACCAACATAAAATCCATTTTCAAAATCCAGGGGGGGAAGGACGGACTCCACACAGAGAGGGGAAGAAGGGGGGAAATCAATAGATAAAATGGCTGTTTTCCAGTATCCTTCTGCTAACAGGTCTGCCCCAACCTGCCAATCTCTGGCTGAGACTTTAAAGGCAACCAAGCCCTCTTACTAGAGCTGTATTCTCAAAATTGACTGGGTACTTAGTAGGCACTGATGTCCATAAATATTTCACAAGGAGAAGAATGCATTTCCCAAGCATTGACTAGCTACATATATTATTTATATGAAACCATAACTTAAGTTGAAAAACAATAAATGCTTCAACAACAGACCTATTCACAACCTACTAAGTAAAATAGGCTCTGGCTGTTCCTCAAGTTCTCATAACTATGCAGAAATTCAATGAGACCTGCATATAAACACAACCTACAAAGGTGGACTATGAGGTTGTAGTCACTTCACCAATACTAGTTAACCTGAAATTACGTGGAGAAGGGATTTTAAGGCACTGAAATTCACTTACATTTTATATTTGTATTCTACTTTACGGTCCTGTTTGAGATCAGATCTCCCACTCCAAATAAAGAGCAGAAAATGCACAAGGAGGGAGTGTTATCTCCCATTTCATACACAGAGTTAGAGCCCAGGGAGATAAAGGACTCTGTTTTTCACTGCTGTGCCCCTACCGTAGCTCACCGATAGCCTTTGCAGAGGAAGAAGTTGCTACAAAAGAAAAAAAAAGGATGAAGGTGAGGAAAAGCAGAGACTGCGTATTCGAGGTTCATGCCAAAAGACTCCTGAAGAGCCGAGAACTGAATTGAGACTTTCCACTTCCCAAACAACTTAGCAACAAAACCCCCCTTTCTTGGTAAATGATCTTCAAACATGTTTTTAAATTACTACTTTGTCATTCAACCTGCTCAGCACCGTAGAGGAGACATCTCAGAGGAGGTGTAACAGACTAATGCTCTTTTGCCTGAAGCGCTCATAACATTAACAGAAGTTAATTCTGCTCTTGAAAAAGGGTGAAGTGGGTTTTTCTAGCTCATAACCACAGCTGGGGAGGAAGGAAAAGCTTTTGGAGGGAAGAAAGTGAATCGGAGATGTAGGCAAATACCACCACCATTTCTTTCTGTGTTTACCACTCAGCTGGCAGCTAATGGCCCATGTATAAACTCGGGATGAAAGTGGGCAAAATAATGGCATTCTTTAAAAGAACCATCTCTTCTGTCAGTGGCACAGAAAAAAAACCATCAGAAAATGCACCCAGGAAAGCTATTTTGAGGTTGTTCTTTTGGCAAGACACAGAAAGTGCCAAGATAAAGACAGTCAACTCAGTAGTGTGAAGAGGAAAAAACCCAAACCAATAGAACCAGTGGAAGCTCTGGAGACAAAGCTCACCTCAGTGCAGACAGCAAGGATATTTTTGCTCTATTTATACCACTCCCAGTGCAAATTTTGCCTTGCATCGATTCTAGTGCAAGTTTCAAAGCTCTTTCTGCAGCTCTGGCACAATACAAATAACATAGCAATGATGAAAGGCTGAGGAACCTGGACTCCTGCAGCCACTCCGGGCAAGATCATGTGGCATGTTCCTCTCCAGGGCATCACACGCACCCTGACAAGCCAACACCCAGAGCAGCTCAAAAGCTGCAACACACAGAGGCTGTGCTATTAAGGAAGCACTTCCCAAACATCTCCTTGCTGACTCCTCACTCTTCCTCCATTCCCTTCACGGGGTTGAGCTGAAGTGAGAGGGTTTGGGTACTGCTTGGTTCACAGTCACGTGCTGGGGCCAGGCCGTCGGTCAGTCAGAGGAAGGACATGCATCCATGGAATGCTCCAAGGCAAACCTGAGTGCTGTTCTGCCTCCCCCCCCCATCACTGCTCACTTGGTGAGGAAGGGACAAGGGTGACTCTGAAGTCGCTCTGAGGGCCCCGCTGAGTCTGCAGAGCATGGCAGGAGGTGGGCCTGGCCCAGCCCTGGACTCTGCTTTCTCCTGCACCGATTCAGAGCACAGATTTGCATCCCACCAGAAACACACGGCTCTGGGCAGCAGAGCCCACTCACTTATTACAACATTACTGGTTTATGTGGTAACTGTGAACTAAGGCAGGTTGTTTGGCTCCAAGAGCTCGCAGCAACAGAGAAGATGATAAATAACCTTGGAAAGGGGGTGCTGACAAACAGGGACTTGTGGAAACTGACGGTGGATCAGGAACCTGCACATTCTGCTCCCCCCACTCCAGCAGCCACGAAGCATCCCTGCCAAAATGCCCTTCACTGCTCCCTGCGTTTCATTTTCCATTGGAAAGGATTTCAGGGCAGTTCTGCTTGGCTGAAATCAGCAGCTAGGCCTTGATACCTGGACCTTCCAAGGTTTCTGCCAGAGAGGATTTCCTGCCTACCATGAAGATACACCCAGTCCTCTGTTTCCACCTCATCACTAAAGTCAGACTCCACAAACTCCATTACAGTTGTTTCTTTGCCCCAGAAAACTGATCCCACCAGTTGAAAAAGCAACTGCTCAGCAGGCAGCAGTGGACAACCAAATTCCTTCCAAGGATTATTCAGCCATGTGATCCCAGACAGTACCTTCCAAGATCACAGTGTGTCCTCAGTCTGGCTTCATCAATATCCAATGGCAAACACATCTCCACGTAGCTATTTCCTGTGATTTCTGGAGCACTCATATTTCAGGGACCATCTTATAGAGCCTAGTTAGAAGTTCATGTGAACTCAGAGGTCACGCTTCTCATGCACGATGTTTGCATGCAAATACAGCCACTGGCAGACCCCGAGTGACCCAGATGCCTTCTGCTCATTCTCAGCACAGAAGAGCTAATTCTGCACTGAGTATAAAAGAAGACAGTAGGAACACGTCCAGTCCAACTCCACTCTACACCAGTCTGAAGCAGATAAAATTTCTACGGGCTGCTCATGAAGGCCTGGAAAAAGGAAATCCTGACACAGCAGGGTGAAGTCACACACAGCTCTGTCACTGAGGGCTCACACTATAAAACCTTCATTGCTCCAATCTGCAAAGCAAAATGACAAATGACTCCAGTCAAAACCTTAGAGTCAAGACCTAAATCTTCCCCCACCCCCTTTCTGTGTGAATTAATTTCAGGTGTTCTGCAAGATAAATTGAATTTTGCATCCTTCCAACTGCAAGAATAGATTGTTCTAGTTATTAAAATAAATATATGAAGAAAAAAAAAAGAATATAAAAGAGAATGGAAATACTAGTGTAGTCAGAAATCAGAGTCATGTCAAAGCATCACAGTGGTGCTAAGACACTTGTGCTATATTTTTGCAGGGGCACCAAGGAAGAAGAAATTAAAAAGGAAAAGAGCTCACACCTTTTCAGAGAGACTCTTTTTGAAGGCAGTTTAAGGTTAAAATAAAAGTAGATGTCATAACTTAACCTGCACTGCACCATCTGACTGCCTTCAGGGGAAAGAAGAATGGCACAAAAATATTTAATCTTCTGGTTATACCTCCAGCAGCTGCAGTGTGCTCTCTGGTCAGTGTGGGGCCTTTATGTCTGAGTTACAGATTTGGCCAATCATGGTTATCTTCCTCAAGCAGCTTTCCTCTTCTCTCTTCCACTAGGCACCATACATCATTTTTCTCTAACCGAACAAGTTCAGCTCTTCTCAGAAGACACTACAACATCTTCATTGCCTGGGAGGCTGCAGCTGGATTTCCCAGGACACGGGTCCTCCTGAAAGCTGTCTTGGACCCTCAGTCACCATTTACCTCCTTTCTTGTTGCATCAGTGCACATCACCTCGTACTGGCCAATATACCTACCTTCTACCAGCATTTCAGCAAGAAGGAGTAGTCTGATGGTCTTCAGGCAGAAAAAAGGGAAAAAAAAAAAAAAACAGATACCAAAGAGATTAAAATTAAAGAGGCCAACACCTACATATTTGTATATCTGGGCCTCTGAGACTATGAAGCAGCAATTATCCCTGGAAAGGTTTGTGTCTCAGTCACCCACTAGCCATTGTGACCTGTTCAGTAGATTTTATTTTCTGACCATTGCAGATCAAGCTGAACCAGAACTATTTACCAGAGGTGGGGGAGAAACACTCCTAGAGATGAAGACATTTCAAAATAAAGCATTTGAATTTCTTTAAGTGAAAAAAAAGAAAGTGAAACCTGCTTTTCTTCAAGTAAAAAAAAAAATTTGAAAATTAATGTTTCATTTGAGCTCAGATAAAATGTTTCATTTTACTTAAAACCAAAGTTTGTACTGATTTTTTTTTTTTCCTCACTCAGACAGCAAGCGAAAAAAAAATAAATTATCAATTATTTCCACAGTGCTGCTTATATTTGGGCTCTGAATAGATTTCAGTACAGAAGAAAAACAATCAAGTGCTGTGTTGCTAACTCCAACCAATTAATTCTTAGTTCTGCAATAACGGATTTTTTTCTTAAAGCCCCAGCTTCTTAAATCATGTGATTATAAAAACATCTCAGCTTGCTTTCCCACAGAAAGTAGAGGTCTGATGATTTGGGTTGCAAACAACAGCTTGCGTGGTGGAGCACTAAAAGCTTAAACACCCCAAACAAGCAAAACGTGTATTTTTCCATTATAGTGATTTTAAAGGCAATCTTATAATAAGGGATGGGTATTATTTTTGATTTTTGAACTCTTAAGGTAGGGAATATTGCGAGTGATTTTCCAGAAGCTATTGAGAAAGATGCTTCAGGGCACCTCCACCCCTAGGGCTTTTAACCCTTGGGCTACTGACCCCTCCCCTGTTGTTTTGGGGAAGGAAACCATCAGCCAGCGAAGTCTAACCCCAACAAACAGCAAGAGTTAATTCGTTGCAATGTATCTGAGTGTAGTAACTGATTACATTTTTCCCCAAAGGAAACTTCAGTTAATTTGGTTAGTGAGTCATATGCCAGGCTGCCAATTACAACACAGATGATTACACACATAAATTCACGTCGGAGTGGCTCAACGATCACAGGGAGGGAAAAGAAAAAAAAAAAAAAAAAAGAAAGAAAGAAAATGAAAGGAAAAAAAAAAAAAAAAGAAAAAAGAGAAAGAAAGCAAGCAAGCAGCAGCAAGCAAGAAAGGCTCCCCTTTACCTTCCTGGGATTGGGAATGGGCACCTGCAAGGTGCTGGGTGCCCCCGAAGGCCACTGAATGCCCCTAAAGGCCACTGAGTGCCCAAACCTATGAGCCTGGGCCGTGACCTCTCTGAAGCAGCAGTGTCTGCTAGCTTGCACTTGGGACTGCCAGTGCAGAGACGTGTTGCGTGCTCTCTGAAAGACTGTTCGCCGGTATCTTTAGAGGAATCCATATACAAAGAGAGCAGGAAGGAGGTTAAAAGAGCAGTGCTTGGCAGTACATCAGTAAATCATTTAATTTGTGCATACCAATACCCAAAAAAAATATCCAATTAGGGTAACTTATTACAGACCTGGTGCCATTTCTGAAGTATTCCTAAGGAGGAGTGGGAGAGGAAAGAAACAGGACAAGGAGTCAGATCTTGATGCTATAACATGAGGAAATCCTCAGCTAGGCATTAGGGAAAAAAAGATTCCTGCATGCCTCATCAGTTGGCCAATGGAATCAATATCACAGTGAGCTGGCCAGGCTCCTGAATACATATATTCCGAGAAAATGAGACTTTGCACTTAAAAGGAATAGGAAGCTCTGGCGTTTGGAGGAGAGTGTGGGAGGAAGAAGGTGTTGTTTTATCTTAAATGAAAGATACTTCACTGCCCTAAAATGTATTTGTAACTTGACATTCCTCTGGATCAACAGCTGCACACATCTCCTTCGCTCAGGGTCAACAGGCGAGCTAGAGTATAATTCATGCAGTTCCTTGCTGGAAAGGTCAAAATCCTTTACAAACACTAATTAAGCTCTGTGGCACCAAAGTACTGTTATACCAGTTTTACAAGAGAATAAATAAAAGGATGTAACGGCAAAGTGATTTGCCCAAGGTAATTAAGCAAGTCTGTGGCAGAATCGAGTGCTACATACAGATGCTGGGTCTCCCATCCCCATCCCTCACCAGTAGGCTCCTCCAACATGGGCCTTTATTAAATAACTATTACAACATGTATTAATTTTAATTTGGAGCTATGTAAATTGACTCTTTCCCAAAAGACAGCAATTGGCTGTTAAATAAATACCAAGTGATTATTACAATCGTATTTGCTGAAGGGTGGATCATCAGTGTAATGTGCTGGGTTCAATAAAAAGGTTATTGCTTGTCAAATAAACATGATGAGCAGAGACTGGACTGACGTGGAACACATTCAGCAGTCACTGGCTTCGGTGGAACTGCAGCTGCTCAGCACCTTTCAGAGTACTTTTTTTGCAATACGTAAGAAGAAAACTGTCACTGCCAAAGCAGAGATAACTCCATTAGTAAGATAATCTTAGGTCAGATTCTGGCACTCTAAACTTGATTCTAAGGGCAGTTAAGTTTCACTGATTTTGGTAAAAACAACTTAGGATGAGCTGCTGTTCTTCTCAAGGGTAAAGGTGGCAGAAATCATTCCTGGTACGAAAGGGTAAGATGATTTTAGTTTTAGTGCTAAATTAAGTGCAGATACAGGAAGCTAAGGATCTTGCTTCTATTTTTATTACAACTCAGCAGAAGGGAAGAGCTCTAAATACAGTTGAATGGTCAGATGCTGTCTTTCAGAGCGATGGTCTGAACACAAAGGAAGCTGTTTTCAATCGCCAGTTTCTTTTACATTATTTTCCCCCCTAAAAGTGTTAGTTCATACGAATAGTTTCTTGTCTGCATCAATAAATAAATAAATAGATCTTTGTGCCCTGCAGAAGGGATTGCCGTGTGCAGTTACACACCAAGGCAAGCACCCTGCTATAAACTATAGGCAAGCACCCTGCTATAAACTATAGTCACGCAGCTGCGGGCTGCTTCACGCTCCCAAAGCGGGGTGGAAAGGCAGTGTTAGAGGAATCCCCCCATCCTGATGGGCTTGTGTTGGTGTGAGCAGCAGGTTCCGCTGGAACAACACCTAGCACCAACCCCTCTAACACAGCGAACACCGCTCTTTGCGAAAGCCAAGAGCCGAGCAGTCCGTGCACGGAGCGAGTGCTATGTCAAGCAAACCAGGCTCCAAAAGAGGGCTTTTGCGGCGGGAGGCAGGGCGGGCAGTACCGGGGCAGGGCGGTAGGTGGCAAGCCTCTAACGAGCAGCGGCCGCGGGCAGCGGAGCCTCCGCAGCGCCGTTCGGCAGCCACCTGACGCAATTCCGCCTTGTGGAAAAACGGTCTTGATTTAAACACCTAATGTTTGCCATTAAGGGCTAATGTCCTCCCTGTGTGCTGGCACAGAGCAGCACAGGACGAGCTGTACTGCAGGCACCGCTGGGAGAGAACAATTCTTACCGTTCTTATCTGCAGACCTTACCGAGATGTTCTTCTCCTGCGAATGTTCCCTTCATATAGTTACTTTTTTTGTTATTTTTTTTCTTTTCCTCACATCTAGTCTGTTTAGGGTTTTGCTACTGGAAACGGCTGAAGGTTGAGCTATGAACCCTTCTGCTGCTGGAGCTGGTTTGGGAGGTGTGCGATGTGGCTCGGGTACCAACAGCCAGCCAGGCAGCGCAGCCAGGCACACACAGCCGCGCTCGCACAGGCCAATTAGAATGTTAATAATAATTAAGTGTCTTACTCCTAAGACGCTCCTACACAGGGGAATGCTAAAGTGCCAGTCAGCTCATTTCATTACATGCAGCCAGACACCTCTCAGACCTCGTGTATTTGCTAAGGGAGCGGAGCAGAGCGATTCCAGCTCCAGCCAATCTGATTTCGGATGATCTGCTCAACAAACAAATTAGAGCAGCCTGCAGAAGAAATGTGGACCAGAAAAAAAGTCCAGCTGTGGCAGCTGAGCTGTACCTTTCACCTCAAACCGAGCCACGGCAAATAAATACAGGGCGAAAGCTATAAATTTCCAGTTTGCAGGGGTTTGTGGGAGTTTTTATCTAGCTTTGGTTCACACGCTTCAAAGCGGCTCCATTTCAGATTTGAGATAATCCCCTAATTAAACACAAACTCAGCCTTAAGCTGCATGTCATCTGATTTCTACCCAAAAAATCAGAACTGGACACAGACTTGCCAGAGTTGTTCAGCTTGTTCAGCTCTGAGATTACATTTAACTGGACAGCAAGGGCCGGCCCAGAGGTCACCTTCCATCTGTTTGAAGCACGTGAGTCACCCACCTTCCTCATCTCTCCTGAATGCTGCTGTCTGGCTCACAGCTGACCACAACGTGCCGCTTATTCACAAGTCAAGCCACCTCGGATGGTGGTTTGCAAACAGCTCTGTCCTTTGATAAGCAGTAGGGCAGAAGGCTAGCAGGAGAGAATGGAAAGGATTGCTGCTGCAGGAGTTCTTGGGATTGTAACACACCCTGGTCACATCCAGGAGGGAGCTGGCACGAGAAGCCTGGAATCTATTCTCAGGAGCAGAACTTTGGAGTGACTCTGAGGAGTTTTTATTCCAAGGATAATGAAACTCCAAAAGAATGAATTTAGCATGTTTCTGATGCTAGAAATGTTATGACTGCTTTTCACCCCAACCTCTACTTTCACAAGGGAAAAAAAGAAAAAAAACCCACAACAACAAAGTGAGACAAGAAGCAAAATCTACAGGAGTATAAAACCAGAAAGCCCTGTTTATTCAAAACACGCTCCAAATAAAGCTGATACAAAATAAGCTAAACCAAGACTGACTCATTCACATTTCCAATAAATTAAAGGAAAAAAAATCCCATCATTTTTCACTCTATTTCACATCAGAGAACAATCACAACAGACTACTCACTTAACACAATGATGACTTTACCCCTGCCCCAAGGGGTTTCTCCGCCTCTCTTGCACAGCTCTGAAAACGATCACGTTTGCCCCCATTTTACATCTCTCCCCACATGCAGTTTGCCCCGTTTCAGACACTCCACATTCACACAGCTGCCTTCTTGCAGTTTCTTTACTAGCCTTTGAATTTTACCAGCTGCAAAAAACACACAAGCCCCCACATCTGATCGAACGTGACACAGAACGCTGCGCCTGAGCGTACATCCCCGTTTACGCAGATTCACTTTTCCCAAAAGAGCAGAAGTCGGAGCAAAATCAAGCCAGTCCAGCAGCCCAAATCCAGGGGACAAAGAGCAAATGAAGGTCCAGCTTCTCCACTGATAACCAGAGGGGATGCTCTTGGGATAACTCACTGCTGTGGCAGAATTCTTGTATGCCCAGCTTCAATTTTATCTTCAGCCCTTGGGAAACGAAAAGCTAAATAAGGAATCTAAAGCAAGGACTCAACTCTCTGTTGAGCTAGAGCCCTTCTAGAGATAAAAAGTTTCATTAAGCTTTGTACAGGTACTAATGACTTACTGCAGAAAACTGATGGAAAAGAACCATAGCACTTGGCTTAGAAGGGACCTCTTGTTCAAACTCCTGCTCAAAGCAAAACCAAGTTGCAGTGGACATATAGCACAAGACCTTGAAACAGAAGTGAGCAACGTGGGGAAGTTTCTACTTAAAGGTCTTCCCAGAATTTTTCAGATATTTTTATCCAAGTTTAGCAATATACAGAGCTTGCTCTAGAGCAGAGTTCTGTTACTCAACCAAAAGATTTTCTGTGTTACATTGCTGGTGTGCACTGAGCTTCTAAAAGCACTGCAGAAGGTGAAATCAGAAGCATATGGTGGAAATCAAAAGGGAAATGGTTGCATTTGAGTTTAGCACAAAAACCTGATTATAATTCTCCAAGAAAATTGAGGGAGAATGGAGTAAACTCCTACTCTGAACTTACTGCCTGGAGATCCTGCCACTGTGAGGCAGAGAACCAAGAGCAACCTGGAGCCTTACCACGAGTGCTCACTCCCACAGGGCTGCTGCTGACTGACTCAACTGGAACTATATTTGAAGCAGACTGTTTTGTATCTTCTGCCCACTTTATATGAGCTCAAAGTCTATCCACTCACTCATGAACAAGCACTTCTGTTTTCTCAACGTTGTAATGACAAATTTTAAACAGAAAAGAACAACTAAACTTGCAAATGTAAGTTTGAATAACTCTAGAGGGTTTGTGCTGGGGTTAATCTGCGGATATAAGCTTTCAGACCATGGAAGTAGTGAAGTGTTCCTGATGGTCCTTCTCCTCTCAGCTGTACAGCAATGAACAAACCTTGTTTGTTGTTATTGCAAAGCATCAGTGGAACTGTAGGAGAATATCTGAAAATGTAAGAAGCAATAAAAAAGTCCAATAATCTGAGCTTTGTTATCCACATTCAGCTGATGCTAACTTCGGAGGGATCACCATCTATAAATCACAGGAAAACGTGCTGGGCAATTAGCTGGAAGCAAAATAGGCATCTTCATCTTCTGTAAAACACAGCAAAGTATTTGATAAATAAGCGTTTGATCAAATAATCATTTGATCTTGAGGGTTATGTAACCAAAGTTTTCAATCACTTCTCCTTAGCTGCCGAGAGTTTCAGAATTACAGAAGCTCTATCATTTTGTCAACCTTCAATGCACAGAAATGTTGAGGCATGTCCCCACAAGATCATTATCTGTCTGCCTTGCAGTTGAGAGCTCTCAGATGTTACTTTTTACATTAGCTGAGAATTGCCCAGTTGCAGTTTTTAAGTTTGTTAAGGATGACAAAGATGAGCCTGACAGAATTGCAGTGATTAAATGCTTCTTGAATTTATTTCACAATGTGCTGAATGTTTCTGATGATACAATCTTAAAATTAGAATGAACTGATCTTGTACCTACTGAAGTTTATGACATGATGAATTCTTTAGAGAGTAAATTACAATGAAACATTGATAGCAAATTACTTGGCTATAAAGGTAGCTCATCCAAAAAACACATCATGACAAAAACAATGCACGTTATTCAGGAGTATGCGTCTGCTCTCATATCTGGTTTCAGCAAACATGACTGTTTTTACCTTACACAACCACTTTCACTAAGCAGGGAGAAAGCAGATTTTACAGTCATTGGTGAAGAGCTAAAATTCCATAAAAAGCTAAAGAGGGATAGTTTGCTGAGAAACAGAGCATATATTATACACTAAAAAATTAAGTGGAATGTGCATGTACTTCACAAGCACGTGCTTGTGAATTTGGACGCGGTGTATTTCTCTATCTTCACAGTCCTCCTTTCAATTTCTCCTAGTTTGTGGAATTAATTATGTCCATTTCTACCTCAAACGCAGTAGTGCAACAAATAATTTCCTTGGATAAACAGACTTGAACAGATTGCAGAAGACCACAAAATATTGATTATGTTAAGTCTGAACTTCAAATTAAGGCAAAATGAAGGTTAATTTCAGTTATTCATGTGGAGAGTCTTATGAATCGTTTTAAAAATGTATTGAAAAAGTATCAGTAAGAAATCGAAGTTTCCAGGACTGAATTATATATTCCAGGGTGGTAGATGTGAACGTAAGGAGAAAAAACACAGGATTTGCCAAGGGAAATGGCATTTCTTTAAATTACCTCTTCAAAAAGGGCATTCCTCCCTTAATCACACATGTATTTCCAAGGTGGGTGATCACCCGTGGTCAGCCCAGCACTGTGGTCCAGCTAACCTGAGCTGCAAAGCCAGCTTTGGTTATTCTCAGTCATCAGCAGAGAGTGAAAAAGTAGGTACGAGTGCCAGGTTAAAACTGGAGACAGGCAAGGACAGTTTAGTTCCACCTCTGTAACCACTGCTCTGTCCCGGGCAGATCACAGCTGGAAGAGGGACTGGAGCCATAAACTTCCCATAGGCGATGCAGACTCTTCCCACCAGCTGCTGTGTGTTCTCCACCATAACCAGACCAAGCCAGCAGCTGGAAACGGCCAGCACCAAAGCATTGGGAGCCTGCCTTGTGTTCTGACTTTATCACTGCATTAGTTTTTATTTCCATCCAGGTGATAAGGACTTTGTTGCTGTAATTACTATTAAATTTACAGTGTGATTGGTCTGGAGTCCTTATACACACATATCACTCCAGGACACTGCGCTGAACTCTCAAATTCAGAGAGCCACAGAAGCTGACCTAGTTGTGTTCACGCTTCCTCTAGAGACATGGTAAAAATTTAAGCCAGGGAAACTGAGTCTTTCTCTTCAGTAAAACCAGAGAAAATGTCAGGATGGAGACAGTTTGGGCTTAATTGTCTTCCAAACTTTGCTGCTGACAAGACAGATGTCACTAAGGGAATTCAAACACTGAACAGTCTCCAGTACCTTGAAACAGCTCCATGAGCAGTGTTACATCCCCGCAGCGTTACCAGGGGCTCTCCAGATGTGACAGCCTCTCACTGAGATGGTGTGACCCATACAACTTCCCTGCTTCCATTTGTGGGCTTGACCACTTTGAAATAAACCCACGAGAAGTTTCTGCCTTTAGCAGCAAGGTGGACCAAGGCTTTTCCACACACCTCTTCAACCCAATGCTCAGGAGTTAAGTGTTTCCAGTATTTTAATATAAGGCTCTAGGAAGCTTCACAAGGTTATGTTTCCTGTTTAGCAGTAGCACATACCCACAGCCAGAGCTTCATTTTCTTAAAATACACATATGTACAGGTACAATAAACACTTTGACAAGTCCTAGTCAGAGTTTAAGAAGTTTTAGACCTGAAAACTTCTGCACCCATAGAAGGATAAAATGTGACCCTTGCACTCATTTCTGATTCTACAGCCTGCCCATCACGGTGAGGATGCAGAACAACCCTGCGAGGTGCGTGTGCTCCATAAGGTCTCCTGCCATCAGCAAAGGTGCCGTGGCTACTGCAGAGCTCTCCTGTAAGACTGCTGCCTGTTTTCATGGCATCACATGAAACACAGAAATAAACAGCTCCTCTTCTGTGATCACAGCATGGAAGTTTTGCTTTGCTGTCTATCCCTTCTCATCAACAGCATAAAACACAACACAAGATAGGGATTAGACACAGAGGCAGGCAGAGGCAACAGAGCCACAGGGAAGAGCTCAAGGAGAAGGACTGGCACATGTGCCAATAAAACCAGTCCTGGTGTCAGCTACAGACTGCATCCTCAGAAGCCAGAGCTGAATTTCTCGCTGCGAGCAGAGGAACAATAGGTGTAGATGCTCTAGACCACACAGGCGTGAACACCCATTTCCTTCTCCTGAGCCTCTGTGCAGGTGTTAAGAGAAACCTCTCCCCCAGTGAACTGTCATAAAACTGTTGCTTTTTCTTTTCTAAAGTCCTCTCAAACACAAACAGGCACACACTCTTTTCCTGTGAAGCAAGTTTAGGGTTTTTTTTGTATTTAAATTACAAACATATCAGAAATCTTCCTCACCACAGCGCATCCTGTCTTTTCCCCGTCTGACATTTAGAGTACAAACTCTCTAGGGCAGGGTCTGTCTTTACTTTTTATGTCTCCTCCAGAGCCAAGTTGTATTCTCAGTGCTAAGCAGTAAGTAGAAAAGGCCCAAACACATATAGAAGGTTGTATGATATATGCCTCACTTAGGTATGATACACACATGATATGGTCAAACAGGCCTTTCCAAGAAACCTCTCCGCTTATGTACACAACAGATGGGACCCCAGCTCGTGTGCCGGGGCAGGCACACGTGGTGCAGCGTATAAAGGAGGCCCTTGGAAACAAATGTGCACAAATATGATTTTTAAAAGCCTCCAGGATCCCTGCAGGTGGGGAGGAATAGGCAGAAGCAGAGAAAAAGAGGGCTGCAGAGGGAAGGCACGTTGTCCATAGTTCACCTCTTCATGACTCTCTACTGGTGAGCAGCTCAGGAAGGTGGGAGTGACACAGACGTTGTGCACTGGACTGTACGTCTGGGGAAGGTTGAGAGCCACTGCCCGGTGTGACCCCTTTCCTGGGCAAAAGCAAAGCCAATACATCTCCCTCAACAAGCACCAGCCTCAGTCAGGCGCCATGATGACATCAGCCTTGCTCTGGCAATTATTTAACCTCTGTCTCTCAGATCAGCAGCGAGCCAGCCAGGGTGAGTAATACACACAGCAGCTCTGGGAAGTCACCAACACCCCGGACAGGGAGCCAGCCCCCAGGAATGAACTGTTCTTTCAGGAGTCTGATTTGTATTTTGGGGCAGACCGTATGAAAGCAAGCATTATGTGTCCATAAGAAACCACAGACAAACTTCTGTGTCCCATAGAAATGTCAGCTCTTTTGTTAGAAAGATGCAAAGGTATTTGCTTTTTCTCATTTCTGTTTTCATTTCTGTCCTAACTCTGACTCCTGCTCTCACTCTCCATACAAGCCCAAAAAGAGTAGCTTCTCTCAACAGACATCTCCAATAAACATGCTGATACTTGAGATGTAAACTGAGAGGCTGGCATTATAACAGAGCCTCTAAATCAACCTCAGACCTTGTTAGCATAATTAGCAATAGGACTGGTATCTTACGAGATCCAGGACAGAAAGTGGAAAAATGGTAATAAGAGTAAAAAAAAAATATAGTTCTATCCCAGCAATTGCTGGGCTGATTGCTGATGGTTCAAAAGCAAGTCAGATCTTGTGTGAGACAAATACATTTTATATGATATTTAATCTCACAGGAATTCTGCCGGAAACACTCAGAAGCTTGTTAGAGGAAAATAGGAGGATCTACTCACGTGAACAATAAAAAGATTCTTGTGCAGAGCAGCTACTGTGACTCCCATCTTCATAATAGGTGCCCAGCTTGTAATTACAAGAAAGCTGAAAAATAATGCTGCCTCCACTGCTCTTTTCTACTAATTTGAAGCCTTGGAGACAAAGGCAGTAATGGTCTTCCAACTGAAACTCAGGTAAGATGGAGAAACAGAAGGGAGGGGATTTGTTCAAGATGACCTGGAAATCAGTAGCAGAGCCAGAAATAGTATCTGTCTAGAGGGCCCTCAGAGCACCAAGAAGTCCTAATGGCCCCAACCAGCCCCACCTGAAGCCTCCATCATCTGCCCATGGGCCCAGGAGTCCCACCTGGAGCTCAGCCCTGGGGCTTCAGTCACCATGTGAGCAAAGCTGTTAGGAGTGCCTGTCTCCAGCTCACACACAGCCGTGCCCATGCCTGACCACCAACCTCATTATCTTGAACCACTGACTAATTTCCTAGCTTGACCTTAGCTATGATGAGCATACCTCAACACGATGGACCTGCCTGGTGATCACTGGGCTCTGCCCGACCCTGGTTAACCTTACTAGACCAGATCCTGACCTGAGGATTGACTTCCT
This sequence comes from Todiramphus chloris collaris, assembly GCA_025345505.1. Taxonomy (NCBI): domain Eukaryota; kingdom Metazoa; phylum Chordata; class Aves; order Coraciiformes; family Alcedinidae; genus Todiramphus; species Todiramphus chloris. The sequence goes on along the minus strand of JANVCC010000094.1, from coordinate 450,195 downwards.
GGCTTGAGGTCAGACATGCCTCATCACCACAAAATTGTCTGGTGACCTGGACTCTTGGTTGAGCCTGGCTACCACTCCCAGGCCTGCCCTGCTTGCCTCCCCTGGGGGCTGTGGGACAGAGCCCCAGGCTGGTGAGGACCCTGACCTTGCAGCCACATTATCCCCTTCAGTTCCCCATTTCTTTGGGAGCAGCTGGTGCCTACTGCACCCTGACATTATCCTCATAGACCACCCTGCCTCACGTACTTGTTTCCATAGCACCAAGGGCAGGAAGAGAAATACTCTTGTATTGTGATATGACTGGGGAACAGAGGCAGAAAGAAATTAAGATACAAACTTAAACTGGAACTCTTCTTCGTTGTCTTAAACATGTCCTTCCTCCTACTTCATATAGGAGGTGGCAGTATTGCCTGCCCCAGGGCAAGGCAGCAGCAAAAGGCGTTCATGTTGTTGTATGAAGAGGTTCATGTTCTGCATCAGTGACCCTCAAGAATACTAAATCTTGGCTGAATGACAAGATTAGAAGCGAGAGGAATCAGGCTTCGGCAGGAGGAAGTGACCACAGCAGAGGGCTTGAGACCATGGGAAGATGAAGCACCATTAGATTACCCAGGAGGGCAACTGGAGGATGCAGATGCTTCTCACGGGGAGCAGATTTGTGTTGGGTTACAACACAACACGAGGGTAGAAATTGGAGCTGAGAAGGCAAATGGGTTAAGCACCCACTTGGTGGAGGATGTGAGGTACAAAGAGCTCGTAGCAGAGAGGTTGTCGTTGGCTTGATGTTAGATACACCCCTGCTCTCAACTGCAGCTGGATCTGGCAGTCTTTGGTTCAGAATGTGACATTCCAATGGGGTTTATCTTGCACTGGTGGACCTGGATGTCTGGAGCCCTTGTTACACATGGGGAGGGCAAAACATCTCATCCAACAGTTTCATCTCTAACTACAGTCTGATCTAAGGTTGTATTTTCACATATAACAGGAGAAATTCTACATACAACTCATGCTGAGATTATAAGGCAGCAATTGTCTAAGTCTTCATATACGAGCAATTATTGGCCTTTTAATTTGGAAGCTGAAAGAGGTGACTCAACAGAAAAGGATTCAGGCTGAGACAGCAAGGTCTTACCTTGAGAGGTGGATATACAGCAAGAAAGAAAAATAACTTGGAGGGAGGCAGGAAAAACTTCGTGTTGTGGAGGATCAGGGTGTGGAATGCAGCTTTTCCCACAGACAGTTCCTCTGCCTTTCTCTTTTCCATTCCTGAGACATCCATGTGCAGCCTGTGGAGTGACTGTGCAATTAAGAGAGGAAGAAAGAAGTTAACGCTTTGTACCTCTGTAGCATCTAATACCTCAGTAGCTACAAACCTCCTCAGACACAGCTTACCTAGCTCAATAGTACAGCTCTTTTATGAGACCTGGGTCTTGCTAGAAGTTTCTTTTAATCTAGAGATTAGAAACCACTGTCAGCCCCACAATTCACAGTGTCGACTGAAAGACCAGGATCCAGGCTTTTCCAGGAATGGATGTGGTGAAGGAAAACTGTGGATTACACCTCTCTGGGGTCCTGCAAGTGGCTCATTAGCCTTGAGAAGCACAGAAACTCTCTTAGTCTCTCCCTGCTGGAGGCAAGCCAAGGGAGTCTGCCTTATTCTTACATGAAGTAGTATCTGAAGAAAGATCAAAGGATAAGACCAAGATTTCATGGCTAGTGAATCAGGCAAGTCTGCAGAGGGTTTCGATATGATCTTTACAATGAAGCAAAAACTTCTCTGTCTAGTGACATGTTAGTTATAGGATATCAATTTTCTAGGTTTTACTAATATGAGTGTTAAATTCCTTGGGTCAGTTGGTGGCTCTATAATTTCATACTCCTAGCACAGTAAAAAACTGATGCAGATGTCTTCAAATGTGGGGGGGCTTAGGTGTATTTTTGAAATGTAATGTCTGGGATTACTACACTTTCAAAGGGATTTCGAAGACTCACTTGGATGTTTTGCAGAATGATACCTTAAGCAACTGTTTCCTTAAAGAGATAGCGCTGAAGAGAGCAAGCAAACCTCAGTCTTGTAAGTAAATGATTTTAGGGAGCAGCTAGCGGGGAGGAAGGTCATCTGTCACTGTCCCTTTGCCCTTTCACCAGAGCACCTTAAAGCACTCTGTAATCATAAATGTAGGAATTTGCTTCCCTTCCATCCATCCCCACCCTGCTATGGGAAAGAAAAAAATTATTATGACAATTGGGCAATTGTAAAACAGAGTAATTAAGTGGCTTGCCAAAGGCCAGGTAGCCAAACTGGGGAACTGATCTTAAGTGTCCCAGTTCCTGCTCCTCCTTTGTAGCCAATACACACAGACCCTGCTGCTGAGAGGTCAGAATACGTCTTCCCTGGGGAAGGTTTCATTTCCTCCTTTGAACACTGAGGGAGGGGCCCCTCTAAATCACAGGTTAGGCAGTCACTCAACTGACTTAACACAATGTACTTCCCTACACCGTGTCTTGAAGGTGTAGTTAGATGTTATTACATGTATTGCTGTAGCTCCTAGAGGTGTCTGCCAAGAGCAAGCCCCATTGTGTTGGACACCGTTCACACACGGTATGAGACAGTCCCTGCTCCCAAAGAACTTTAATATTCTTTGATATTTCTGGGAAACATTTCGTGCAAGAATTTCAGCCTAGAGTACAGGGCCTGTTTTTTCCTTTTAACCTGGATTGCACCAGGATAACCCCACTCACTTCTATCCATACCAGTTAGAGATGAGACTCCAGGTTCCTTACGTTGCTGTCTCTCTTTTTAAAAACACTGGAGCATGTACAACAAAGAATCAGGAGAGGAGTGGGCAGTTGGCATTAATTTCCTCCATGTCACCATCTATGGTTGCTGTTGTGGAAACACAGCAAGGCACGGCAACTGCTATTTCAGTGCACAGAGCCATCCCTGAGCCCCAGATGGTGACCATATGATCTGTCCCTCTTATGGACCGTAGGCATGTTTTTTATCCTTAGTATTTGACTTGTGCATGCAAAGAGTGCTCACCTAAATCCGTGCAACCACCACAGCACCTGGGTGCAACACAGGTCCCTTCAGGAATCCAGTAAAGGCCCAGACAGAGGGTAAACAATTTGTGGAAAAAGCACAACCTGACTCAATTAGAATTTCCTCCATGAATAGCTCCCTATGTCAGAACTTAAGGCCCCAATTCATAGGGAAATCTGGGACCCATTTCCTCAGGAATTGCTGGTTATTTATGCAGAGAAAGTACTGCATTCTGATTTTGTTCTCTGGACAGTCTGGGGTGGGCTTTACTGCTCACTTGAATAGACTGGATTTATGCTGAGCTGGTAGCAACAGGATGACAAGAGATCTGTACTTCTAGATGTTACAACTTGTGTCCTTCAGTGCCCCATCTCTTGTCCCAGCAGAAGGTGTTCAGGTAGATGCTGTAGATGAACACACCCTACCACCTCTGCTGACTCTGTCAAAAAACCAAAATCTACACCTGGATGGTATAAAATGGAGCGATCTTCTGTCATCTCTTTGCTAAGGAGCCCAGGAATACCTGGGGACCAACATACAGGTCCGGTCATGACCTGGGGAATGTTGGCATTTAGGAGGATAATGGTCCCTGTGCAAGAACCACCCAATGGGCCAGAGCCCCATGCATCCCATAGAGCACACTTCTCTTAGAGCTGCCTTAGGACAAGGGACAGTTATCCTCATTCAGAAATGTCTTACTCAGTCCCTCACCCTGGCAAATAGGATTTGTCTGTGGAGTAAGACATTACAAGAGGCCAATGAGCCTGGTACAGTCTGACCTTCAAGCAATAGTTTATGATGATCTTCCAAAACCTCCCGTGTGTGTAATACACCCTTTTCCAAAGGCCCAGCCTTAGCCACACACTCCTGTGCAAACAAAATTGGATCTAATTCCAACTCCTATGGCCTTTCCTAGAGTTAAACAAAGCCTTGTAGAGCTGAATGATAACAAAGCACAGAGGGAGGGAGAAACTGTATGAGAAAAAAAAAAAGCAAAACATCTGTCACTGACATTTCAGAAATTCTTCTGTGCCTGCCTCCCCTGATTTCAGCAGAGCTGTAGAACTTTATACCAGCTTCGAAGTTAGTTTCTCTTTGTAAAATATCTTTCTTCTGACGGGCTGTGAAATCAGCAGAGGTGTTCAGGCAGACGTGTGTAGGCTGTCTCAGACAGCAGGGGCTTCAGGCAAGAAGAATTTCAGGCCAACAGCGGCAAGAAAGAGAAAAGGTTGGTGGTGGAGGAGCAGAAGATGAAGAGGGAAGCAGCGAGAGGCAATTCTTGTGGTTTGGAAGTTCCTGTGGCTCTATGTACAGTCAGCATTTCTGTCTGCAAACAGAAACATTTCTGTTTGCTCTGCAAGCCAGATTTCTCAACCTTTGGCCTTCTGACCTTCGCCGTATCTGGCACTATGATCAGGTGTAAGATTGTAATTCCCTGCTCAAAGGGCAGATCTTCTTCACTCAGCCCACCAGCCAGACCAGATGGGGACTACCCTTTCTGTCACTGAACCTGAGGAGACAGAAGAGAGGTTGAAGGCTGTGCAAGGAGAAAGCCCCCAAAACACTGGCTTCAGATGGAGGTTTATCTGAACTTAAATATTGACATGTTGTAAAGGCAGCCTTCAGGCACAAGGAGAATCTGGGCATGAGCTGCACATTGTTTCTGCATGGTGCTAAGACTCAGAGAAGGGTTCCACCTGCTCGATGGTATCTACTGCTATCTCTGTGCAACTCTGGCAGAAGAAGAAGAAAATGATGTCTTTGTATCTGACCAGGAAAGTCATTCAATTTGTCCTTATCAAATAAAAATAAAATAAAGTAAGACTATTTAAGGCAGAACAGTATCTTTATACCATATGCCCGTGTTTATTGCCATATAAAATTCCCTGTTTGCTTACACCCCACCCAGGCTCTTGTACACACCTGCATAAGTCTATAATTTTATCCCATGAATCATTCTGTACCATCGGATCACACCCAAATTACCAGAACTCTAAAGAAGTGGCAAGTTCATTATGCTGGTTTTCATCTTTCAATTTTAAAATAAAAGAATTTTTTATTGGTGCCCTGAATCCACAAGCATTTAAAAAAAAAAAAAATGACAGTCAGAAAGAACATGTAAAATTAATTAATTAAATGCACCAACAAAAGGGAGTACAAAGGAAGGGAGAGCTAATAAATGAATTTTTAAGGGGCTGTTTGGACCTGTCCTGCAGAGGTTGGTTGTATCTGCCTCACGGGGTACTGTGAATCTGAAGCCTTCAAAATCATGAGTCAGGCTCACCAAAAATCATGAGACTGAGGAAAAAATCATAATTTTCGGTTCAAATTAGTTTTTTGGCTTATTTGCCTCTTGGTTTTGCAGCCTTGGGAGAGCACTGGGGCCATGGTTTTAAGCACTTCAGCAGCCTTTGAAGGACTTTTTTCCCAGGAAAGTGGAGATTTTCAGCTCATTACCTCTGTCTAATAGCAAGATGTTTGAGTAACGTACCAGAGGTTGCAATCCAAAAGAAACCAAAACGCGATGGTGTACAGGAGCAACACCGTGGTCGTTCAGGGTAGCTGAAGACTGCTCTTTGTTGGAGCCCCAACACGAAGCACGCTCACCAGCACGGACAGAGATACGCAGGCAAATATTTGCAGGTTGCACTTTTCCACTTTTGTTCCAGTGTAGAGGAAGATGCTTCGGTCTTAGCAGACATGTCTCACTTTTAACTTTTCAGAGCTATCTTAGGGTTACCAAATGTCATTTGAATCGACTGGCTTTGTAGTTCCTAGGATTAGGCTCAGAGTGCTTCTTGACTTCCAGCCATTTGGCGGCCTCTTCATTGTTACACAACTGTAACACGCAGCAATGACACAAACTTCTTGCCATTCAATTAAAAAATGACAAGCAGCCAAAGAAGAAAATTGGATTACCTCCTGGGCAACTTAAGTTCGTGTAATATTACCACCAGGTTGTTTCCTAGCCAGGACACTTAATTGCTGAGAAATGTGTTTACAGCTTGTTATGTGCATCTATCCATTTGGGACCGGGACAGGTATGACAGAACCGTAACAGCCTAAGATTGGCCAACAGTCTGGAAGAGGCTGCTACCAGTGGGCAACTCTACCACAGCACAAAGACTCAACATCCATAATAACAGTTGTCTCTGATCCAGTCAGGAAATAAAAGAAAAATCAAAGCAGTGGTTGAAGTCTCTTATCTGCTCTGGAATGGTCTAGCTTTACAGAGATGATTGGGCACTTTAGATCTGAGATCTATTTTCTTTTGCACACATTCATTCTGCTTTATTGCTTGCTAATGGAATGACAAAGAAGAAATGGTCTAAATCTAATCATGCTGCAGTTGGCCACGGCCGAAAAAACCCAGCAACGCTGAGTATCAGATACCTTCTTGATTCTCCCATGTATATACCCGCTGTGTTTAACGGCCTCCCTGCCCAACACGCTGATAACAAGTCCATTTGATTCGAACGTCTGTACAGTCACACTGACATTTAAATTTGTTGTCTCCTCACCACTTTGTTTGGTGCTATCAATGTCATATCTGCCACTCCAAGTGTTACACTCTGTATTGGGTTTGCATGCCAAGGTTTTGGTAGTGGAGGGGCACAGGGATGGCTTCTGTGAGAAGCTGCCCCTATGTCCAGTAGAGCCAAAGCCAGCTGGCTCCAAGTCAGACCCACCCTGGCCAAGGTCAAGCCCATCAGCAATGGTGGTAGATCCTCTGTGATAACGTATTTAAGAAGGAGAAAAATCAAAAGCTTCATGCAGCTGGAGAAAGCAGTGAGAATATGCGAGAGAAGCACCTCTGCAGACTCCGAGGTCAGTGAAGAAGGGGGAGGAGGTGCTCCAGGTGCCCAAGCAGCCCGTTGTAAAGACCACGGTGAGGTGGGCTGTGCCCTGCAGCCCATGGAGATCCATGGTGGAGCAGATCTCCACCAGCAGCCCATGGAGGTGAACAGTGGGGCAGATCTCCACCAGCAGCCCATGGAGGTGAACAGTGGGGCAGATCTCCACCAGCAGCCCATGGAGGGCCCCACACAAGATCAGGTGGATGCACAAAGGAGACCACTATGGGAAGCCCATGCTGGAGCAGGCTCCTGGCAGGACCTGTGGAGAGAGGACACCACACTGGAGCAGGTTTCCTGACAGGACTTGTGACCCCGCAGGGGACCTGTACTAGAGCAGTCTGTTCCTAAAGGACTACACCACATGGAGGAGACCCAGGCTGGAGCAGTTCATGAAGAACTGCAGTCCATGGGAAAGACTCATGTTGGAGAAGCTCATGAAAGCCTGTCTCCAGTAAGAGGAATCCCACACTGAAGCAGAGGAAGAGTGTGAAGAGCCCTGCCCCTGAGGAGGAAGGAACAGCAGAGACAATGTGTGATGAACTGACTACAACCACCATTCCCTGTCCTCCTGTGCTGCTAGGATGAAGGCGGTAAAGAAAAACAGGAGTAAAGTTAAGCCCAGGAAGAAGGAAGGGATCTGGGGCGAAGGGGTTTTGAGATTTGGTTTTATTTCTCATTGCCCTGCTCTGACTGGCCATAAATTAATTTTCCCCAAGTTGAGTCTGTTTTGCTCCTGATGGTTAACTGGTGGGTGATCTCTCCCTGTCCTTGTGTCAACCCGCGAGCTTTTTGCTCTGTTTTCTCTCCCCTGCCCAGCTGAGGAGGGGGGTGACAGAGCAGTTTTGGTGGGCACCTGATGTCTGGCCTGGGTCAACTTGCCACACACTCTAATCAACCTCTCTAGGTACTTTCTGTGCTTTGTGATTGGCAGGGAGGCTCAGGGCAGCAGACAAGGTGGATCCTTTAAACATGGCAAGAGATAAGGCAGTAGCAGAGAGAACAATAACCACAAAACTAGCTCACAGCGTTCAGGGGATGGAGCCACATGTACTGTTTATTTTCCATGCTCTTGGATCAGCTGCAATTCCACATGTAAGAGAACTTCTTCAGCCTCAGCTTTAAGACCTGGAAAGTCCCTGAGCACTGAGCATTATTTAACAAAGAATATATGCTTTCTTTATCTTTTATCTATATAGGAAACAAAACAAAAACAAAACAACCGAGACATTTGAACAATGCCTACAGCTCTGACTTAGGCCATGTCTCTGCCCTTGTTTGCACTGATGTAAATCAGAGATCACTGCAAGAGATTTCAAATAGGCCTTTACATTTCTTATCACATCGCTCCTCTGCTCTGCCAGTGATCTATTCTGTGTGTTTCTAACAACAGTGCCCGTGCTTTTGCCAAGCCACAGTTCCCTATGGAATGCTGCCTCTCTCCAGGTACGCACGGTGCCCGTCCCCTCTCTACGCTTTCATACGGAACGTGGGTCTTTCATCCTGCTCACAAGAAGTGCTCTGCCAATTATACCAAACCCAGGGTTTTTTGACTCATTTCCCCAGCATTTGCTCGGCTGGCTTGCCCATCCCGTTTGTTTATGATGAATGTTTTATGACATAAACAATTATATATTCCCAGGTGCATTTAACCAGAAAAGCAGGAACAGAAGTAACAGACTTGGGACTGCCTGGGCTTGCATGGTGGCAGCAGCAAATGCATTTACACGCTTCAAAGGCACTGATACAGCTTCTTCTGCATTTTGGGGGCTCATGATTAGAACCGGCTGGTAATGGGCGATTTCTAAGTCGCAGAGAATTTCTTCTTTTGATTTGGTTTAGGTTAGGGCCAGTGCACCAGCATTTTCACCTGAGGAATCCGAGGCCGTGCCTTGGATGGCACAGTTGTGAAACTGGTTGTTAGGGTTTAGGGTCAGGGCAGCCCACTAGACCTACAACAGACACTCTCTGCTAACCCCCCTCCCTCCCCAAAGGGAAAGAGAAAGGGAGTAAGGGAGAGAGACTTACCAATTAGACAAGGAAACGTGAGCAGCTCTAATGAAATTAAAATAATAATAATGGAATATACACAAATCCAGTATCAAACCCAAATACCCCGATGGCAATTATATAACTGTCACCACTGATGCTGGGGTGGCAGATGAGAACTGTGTTCAGGAGCTGGATTCTGGTACTGGAGTCAGGAACACACAGGTCAGGATCGAAGGCAGAGCGGACAGAGGCCTCCTGGGATGCCAGCCAGGGAAGAAGTCAGAAGAGCCGAGCTGAGCAAAGCAGGGCCTGACCCTCCTGACCCCTCAGCTTTATACCCAGCGTGCCACGGAAGGGCTGGGATCCCTCCTCGGGCAGTTTGGGGTCCCCTGTCCCGGCCGCTCCTCCCGGCAGGTGCCGCCTTTTGCTTTCTGCACCCCCACCGTGGGGCACAAGGTCCAGCAGTGGCCTTGGTCTGCACCCCAGCCCCCGGTAGTGACCCTGCCCATGGGGTGTTGTCACTGCCAGGAGCAGCCGCTGCCTGGGAAAACACGCTGCGAGTTCCAGACAGCGCCGGGAGCTGGGAGAACGGAGCTGGAAAGTGGAAAGACTGAACAGAATTAGTTCTGTTCTCACTCAACCCAGGACACTGGTGTAACTCTACCTGGCAGAGGGAAGTAGTGCACACACAGTCACACACTCACACGCAAACACTGCACTGCTGTAGCACCATATGTGCCACACCACAGGAACATGATATGAAAGGCAAGACCTATCTGGTTTTCTGACTCTCTGCCTTGACCCCTAATGCCCCTGGCACCACCACTGCTACTTCAGCAGCTCAACAGCTTCCAAACTTCTGTAGTATCTGGGGCAGAAATCACTGGATTAAATTCCATGGCTTGAATAATGACATTGATTTTTTCATTTATTCAAGAAAGTGATTTATTCTGTCCTTAAAATCCCTGTAGCTGGTGTTGTATTATTTAGCACTACCAACTTTTGTCAAGGGCTCGATATAAGTTTTTCTCTTATGTCTGCAGACTACTCCTACCTCTGAGCTGCCAGGTAATACCATATAAGTCATATTAGCCCCTGTTCTACACTTCACTGCAATAATTAGTGAAGAAAAATTGATGTAGCTGATGGTGACACGAGGCTGAATCTGCATCAGTCTGAAAAGCAGGCAGCAGAGAGCTGTGTAATGTGACAAACTACCCAACCCTATGCATGTTGTACATTGCTCCATAAAATTCAGGCATTGTAGCCTGCGTGGTTTTCGGCCTGGGTGGTTCAGCAAATAAGATATTTGATTAAAAAAAAGATTAAGAAACAGGGTCTGAATCTCTGTATCAAAAAGAAATGATCCCCAAGGTACATTAAGATCTGACAGTCTCCATTCAATTAGCAAGTGGGAGACAGCTGTCTGTCTGTCACTCTTCCTTGAACACAAACACATTCAAAGTCAATCCAAATCTTTTTGTTTCAGCAGCAGGTTTATCCAGTTACCTGCAAGATGCAGAACAAGTTTAGGTACCAAGTAGTGTAAGACAGTAATGGGCCCAGCATTATTCTCCCCCCTCTTCACTTACTAAGTCTGACAGGCTAATTGTTACAGGAAAGAAAAACCCTCTCCCAGACACTGTAGCTCTGGGGCTCAGGTCTCTCCTTAAACTTGCCATTTGTCCGTCCCCTTCTCTAAGCACAGTTCAGGGAACTCTCAGTGAAGAATAAGGCTCTTTCTCCTAGACCCTTTGAGAGATTTCCTATTAGTCACTAGGATAATTAAAGGTTCCAGTTGCATTGCATTAGCACCTTTCATGTCATTAGAGTCCAGCTGCTGCGCGAGAATCACATATTTGCTGAGCCTCCTGTGCCAGCCAGCGTGCTGGGAGCAGAGTTTTACATTTCATCACTCTGTAACAGAAATACAATTAAGCAGCGCTCCCTGATCGCCTTGCAGGGCCGCTTGCAAGAGGGGCTCTGAGCACCCATCCCTGGAAAGGCTGGCCATGAGTTGTGTTGAAATGGTGCCTTCACAAGGTTTTATGAACACATTGTAATGAATCCACGGCCACCTAAGAATTCTTAATTGTCAGCGTACTGTGCGCCAGAGCCACCCTGAAGCCCGTGGTGGAAATGCCAGTTGCTCTTGGGCCCTCGCTCCGCACGGCACGTGATATCTCCGCTTGACTTATAGGAAAATCTTCACCCTTTATTAGTAGTGCAGGTGTTGTGCCACAGGGTTGGGGAGTTCTGAACTCAGCCCGCAAAGGCTACTGGTGCGGAGATTTAGTTCATTATAACATTGTTAATTGACAGACTTGTGTGCCTGTCTAGTCAATAACAGCCTGCTAAAAATATGCATTAACCAGAGAGAATGAATCAGTTGCTAATAGCAGTCTGCCTGATTGTCAGCTTCCATCTATCTTCAGTATTTGTCGGAACCCTGTCACTACTGCACTCTGCAGCTCCAAGCCTCTAACATATTTATCCTCCAAACACCCCTCTGGGGCAAGGCGGTTGTTGATCTCACCAGTTTACAGATGGGAAACTGTGATACCAAGAGGGAAAGCTATTTGCCCAAGGTCACACAAGAAATCTGTAGCAAAGCAGGGAGTAGTACATCAGTCTAGCAACCCCAGGGGCATTAACCTACCCCCAGCCAGGACATCCTTCTTGTCTCCTTCCTCTTTCAAATCAGCAGGGCTATAACAATTTATACCAGTAGAAATTCTTTTAGGATTCCTTGAGAATGCAAAGCCTTCTATTTATGAGTGGCTGAAGCAGTAACTAAATGCCCTCCTTCCGCATTCCCCAAATGCCAAACTTTAAAATGTTAAATATGCACACCTCAAAACTCGCTTAGAATCAGTGCCTCTTTTAAACCAAGGTCTAGCTCTTCTCTTTGTGTGCATTTCTTCCGATTGTTAACACCTCTAGATCCAGGTGTAGGCAAAGAATGACCACCCTCCACTTCTGTTGGGAGGTCTAAAATGAGTAGCAGTGTTAGAATGAGAAATGCAAACCTGTGATCTGGGTTTGAGTCTTGGCAAGTACACGAGTCCTTTAGTTCATGTACCAGATATGTTTGCCTGTAATTCAGTAAGCTGACAGAGGATCTTAAGTACCATTAACTCATGTGTTACTGTGATGCTGTGATTGATTCTACTATAGCTATTACTAATGCTTCTTACTTGCTATGCAATGAACAAATGTAAGATAGAAGTGATCCTTCATGTGAAGTTTGCCTTCCAAATAACATATTAAAGGAGAAAAGATAAGGAAAGAGTCGGGCAGTTGATCTCAAGAACACAGACAGAAGGTAACTAATAATGGGTTGGAAACTTGCCCAGCTTGTGGGAGCCTTGAATTCAGGCACGGAAGCTGAGCAGTGCCAGTCACACTGGAGGGGAAGGATGGTGTAATCAGGTGAGTGAAGCAGTGCCAACTGCACATTATTGCAGCATGGCTCCGTGTGTCTCACTACCTAAAAAAATCAGCCATGCATGTGGAGCCCCTTGAACAGCCTTCTTCAGTAGCCCAATGAATTGGTGCTGCAGCTCTGCTCCTGAGTTTACAAATGAAACACAGATAATAATTTTTAGTACATGTCAAGTCTGAAGTAAAATGGTAAAACCAGCAAGAGCAAGTCAAAGAAAAAGTTCTGTTTCATTTTCTTATCTTTCTTATTTTTGCCGCATACACTTTTTCAAGAGGGACCACACACGTACTTTGTTATGTCAGGGGTGCCTCCTGTTTCTTCCTGCATGCAGCTTCAAAACCCCAGGTTGTAGCTGTTTCAGGACCACAGTTCTATAGAGGGAGGTGCTGTCAGAAGGAAAGCATCATGGTTTCCCTTGGGATGCGGAGAGACGCAGACGGCCAGTTCTAGTTCCTCTGCCTGCCTTTCCTCCCTGTGATTTTTCTTTCCCTCCACACTTTTCGTGGGGTTGCTTCAGGTTGCTTCAGGAAGCCAAAGCCCCCCACTCCACTGTTGTGTCTTGCAGGCAGTTGTGGCTTCAGCGATGACTGCAGGTTTCTCCTTCCTGCCGTGTAGTCTATCAGCCACTCGAGCTGACAGTTGGTGCAGCTGCCCTAGGTACCAGCCAGCCACCGTGGCATCCTTCAGGGGAGAGGAGAAGCACACAGAAAGGCCTGCCCAGCTGTGCAACAAACACGAGCCCTTCCTGGGAAAAAAAAACCCGAGGGGTTTCAGTCTGAGAACCCCAAAGAATTTTCCTTCCCCTTCCTACAGGTGGAGCAATTGGGCAGACGCTTGGCTGAACCCAGCTCGGGCCCTCCCAGCCCACAACCAGCAGGCTCTTGTGTACAATTGGGTACAGAAACTTCAGAGCCCTCTAGCCCACTGACCCAATCTGGAAAAACCTAATTAAAGGAAGCGGAGGTGGATACAGTGGCAGCTTTTAATGGGACAGACCTTGCTGGAGGTACAATGAGACTGAACTGGGATCTTAAAGCTGTAGGTTCATCTCTTATGAAGGAGGAATGGAGATCAGGGCTTCAAGGATAGGGTTATTTGACTATCCGAAATGCTCATTTTCAACTCAGTGAGGTCTGGCATTGGTAACTTCTAGTTATCCTAAAAGGCTACAATATCAAAGGAGAGAGGTGAATGGTCTTTGTGAGATGAATGAGTGTCAGCACAGGGAGGATTCCCCGGACTGATCCTCAGTGAGTGACTGCACCTCTTTGTGCCCCTGCAGCAGCATCTGCAGAAGGGAGACGACAGCTCACTGGGGGATGGATGACACAGTTCTATGCCTGTACTCGAAACCAGAGGGGGATATTAAAAAGAAAGGTGCCTAAGACATTGCAGACAGCGCTGTAATGGGAAACACCAAAGTGAGTAAATTCACTCTGTAAGAAGCCAGGAAACTCTCTACCAAATGAGAACTGGGTTAACTTCATTTGTCTGCTTTCCCTCCTGTCTACTCTACTAGCAATATTAATTATTACAGAGATGTAAGTCAATTCAGAAGTAAAACCCCTAAAAATCCATACCAGTCCCATTAATTAGCACCCTGAACTTTCTTTACACTGTGCAAGTAGACGGTTAGAGCCAGATACAAAGGTACTCAAGCCAGGGGAATTCTCCAGAACGTCAGCTCCTCGAATGCTCACAGCTATTAATGGATTCACAACTTTTCAGAGAGATGGGTCAGGATTGTCAACCTCATTTTACAAACAAGGATATTGAGGAAGAGAGCAGGGAAGTGACTCACAGAAAAACACCCTGTATTAGAGACAGGAATAGGACTCAGATCTCATGACTCCCATTCCTGTGTCTTAATCACTACGAGATTGAAGCTGTATCGCTTCACCTTTCTGGAGCACTGGAAGAGGGGAGAAACAAGAAGTGGGAAGGGTGCGGAGCTTCTTTGAGTCAAAACTAAATGCAAGTTTCCTGGAATGGAGCCACCACTAATTTCAATAAATTTACTTAGATCTTGAGCTTTGGGATGGCATGAACAGCTGTGAGTCATCTTGGCCAGTCAAAGGAATAATTAATTGTTGTGGGCAAATCTCAAAAGGTTTCGGGGGTCAGGTAAGGTAAGCAGCTATGCTTATCCTTGACTGCTCTTTTCTGCTCTGCAAACTACACTGGAGATACTCACTAAAACACTTACCGCATGGTTTCCTTATGCCAGATCTGTCCATCTGTTGCACACACTTTCTACCTCGGCTTCTATTTTGATTATAAACTATTCAGTGCTGGGATTGTCTCTGTTTTAGAGGTTTTTCCAGCACCTGCCATTGCACAGCTCTGCTCCGTATAAGGATACCTCAGTACCAGAGGTATAACCATCGCCCAAACAGTAATAGGAGGCTGAACAGTTTGGCTCCTGAGATTTTTTGTGCTTCCTGATTATAGCAGGAGTGGTTTCCTTGTGGTGCTTTGATAGTTTTGCTCCCAGCACAGCTCACAACCAGGAAGTACGAGAATGCCGAGTGATGATAGCCAGAATTTGCAGAACAGCTCAGCATGCACGATCAGAAGCAGATTTGCAAACGAGCTCAGCTCCCATTTAGGCACCAAAATCAGTATCTAGATTTTAAGAAGTGCCAAGCTGACGGGCTACAGAACTCTTCAGAAAATCCAGCCCTCGTGGCAGCTTCTGAATATTTGAGGATCTGGCTCTGCTTTTCAGGCTGAAATGGAACCAGAACTATGTGAAAAGTGTTGCTCTGACTTGGTGTTGGGTGTTCTTACTTTTTTTAGAATTTCTAGCCTCTCTTAGGTACTGTAAGATAAGCAGTGCAAAAAAAAAAAAAAAAAAAAAGGGGGGGTGTGTCCCCCATCAGTTTGTGATTCCAAAAAAAATGCAAAGCTCAGAGGAAAAAGATGCCTTTTTGTCCTGTTCTCCTGCCCTGAAAACTTCTCTCCAGCTCCACTCCCTAGGCAGTGCCTGAGGTTGGTGGTTGCCCTTCAGTTCTCCAAGGGCCATAGCCAGGCAAGGAGAAACCTCTCATGAAGAAGGGAGCACTGGCTGTGTATATTCCTTCCCACTGCCCCTAATCCATAACTCATTTTCCAGTGAGGGGTGACTGGGGGGACCTCCTGTCTGATGCCAAAACCCATCAAGGCTCTTTGAAAGTATGTCAGGCTGTCAGCAACTGCTCTATGGTTTCTGGCATGTTTACAGGGCACAACTCTTGGCATTAAATTATGAGCTGATACCTAAGAACAAAACCTCCTCAGAGCTGGACTGGCACGGCAGGGCTAAAGGGAAAGGGATTGGAGGAGAAGGAAGAGGAGAACTCCACATTGGTCTCTGAAATCAGGAGACTGGAGTCTGACACACAGGGAGAACAACCCAGTTGGAGGAGGTATCCCTCACAGATGGATCAGAATTCACTGATGAAACTTTTTTGTGCCCCCAAAATGACAGAATCTTGGAAATACAAGAAAGCCACTGGCTTGTTAGAGTCAGAAAGGGTCCTGAGCAATCTTGGCCTCATCCTGCCCAGGAGAGTAGTGTGTAGCACAGGTTTCTGGGGTGCACAGTCTGAGGACAGCCTCCCCACATCAGACTGGTCAGGGAGCTATGAAGCTGGCAATATCAGCTCTAGTGGGAATGTTCCCATTGCAGATTTGGCCCAGGATGCAACTTCCTGCTTTGTCTGTTCTTTGCTTCCCATCTGGACCTCTTTGCATGACTGCTCCTTTTCTGTTCCAGAGCAAAGTCAAACAGTTCTGCCAAGCTATTGGTGGTTTTAAATGAGTTTGATTTTTTCACTGGGGTAGGGTAGAAGACTCCACAGCTCACACTGTGCTCAGTCGGGAGGTGATGACTGACATACCTGTGGAAGCCCTGAGAACCTCACTGAGAGCCGATAGGCATGCAGGAATTCAAAAGCCCTGAAGCCGTGTCTGAACCGGGAACTTCAGAGCACAGACTTTCAGGTTCAGTTTCATTTTGAAATGTCTGTAATGAAACATTTTTATATTTAAAATTATTATAATTTACTTTCCTTTCCATGGGAAATTTCAAATATGTCACTTTTTTTTTTTTTTGTTTTTTTCACTGAGATAGAACTTCTTCATCCCCCACACAAATGTTCCAGGAATTTTCCCAAAGTTCCAAATTCTAGGATTACCCATAAAGCAGATGTGCTGACTTTCAACCCTTTCTGGTGCCATTACTCCACAGTCTTTTTTCCAATTATGATTACATTTTAAAGAAAGAGTTTATAATCCCTTGCCAAAAAAAATGAGCTTCTTTTAGGTTCCAAGTCTGGAGAAAGGTTCCCTTTTGTTCCTACTAAAGAGATATGTTGCCTGGTGCTGACTGGGAGCAGAGACACTCCTGCATTCCCAGCCCTGACACTAACTGCCCCTGTGGCCCCAGGCTAATCGCTTAAATGCTCTGGCTCAGTCTCCCCATTGGTAAAACAGAGATAATGATACTTACCATCTTCACAGGGGTGTTGCAGAGAAATAATTAGTTTGTGTCTGTAAAGCACTTTGAAGATAAAAAGCACAATACAATTGATAATAATTATTGCTATGCAGACTGGTTCTCCCCTCCTTAACAACTTATTGGTGCAGAAAGGCAAGGAAAGCCCTGAGCTGAACTAAGTCTCTCCTGGTAAAGCCCCAATTTCAGCACAAGTGTATCTAAGCCAAAACCATAAGCCAGGCACCCCAAAATTTTGTAACCGTCAAATCCGGTTTAGTGACCTTAGTTCTAACTTGTCAAAGTCAGATGTATCACTGCTTGGAAAAGAGATTTGTTTTTCACTGTCTCTTTTTCTCTAGTCTCAGTTTTTAATAGCATTTTGTGCCTTCAAAAGCTTCCATCAGTCCCTGATACCTCTGCCTTTCCTGGCATGGGGCAGCAGCTTATTATACACTAGTTTGTTACAGCCTTCACTTCAAAGATCTCCGGTTCAAAGGGTCCTAGAAGTGTTGAACGGGTCAGCACTTTAATGCTGATCCACACATCTTTAGAGGGCAGTAACATCACCACAGTTTTGTTCCTGGGGGAAACAGAGAATAACTGGTTTGTAGAGTTCCCTTTGGCCTTAAAGCTGGCCACAGAATTGGATGCTCCTGGTGGCAAAGATCAAACGTCATGGAACCCTGTAGTGGATGAGCATGTAGGGCTGTGATGTAGTGAATGAGTGAAAATGTGTCTTTATGAGTCACTGACTTGTTCTTAATGGGAGCTGCAGAGGGACAGAGGAAGGAAAGAGGAATAGGGGAGTAAAGGAGAAAAAAGTATCAGAAAGGATAAATTAATCTAAACTGATTCTTTCCATGCACTTATTTTTTAAGACAAGTGATAGAGAGATGTCACGCCTAAAGACTGCCAGAACCAGAGCAGAGCAAATACTGCCCCATGTATCCTTCAGGCACAACCTGAATCAGATCCTCAGGTGCAGTGCTGGAAAGAAACAAACCAACCACAGATATGCAGTATTGGCTAAAACACTTTTCATTTGCACATAGACTTGAACTTCCTGTACAGGAGGTCAAAGTCTTCTGCAAAAGAAGACTTCTTTCTGCATTATGGTCCAAGAGGAAGCAAGAAAAAGCAGAAACTATCCTGTTCTGAGATCCTGAAGACTGCTTTCCAAACGGACAGTCTGAAGAAGTAACATTTGAGTCACTGCACATATCTTTAGGCTGAATCCAAATATTGCAACTCAATGCCAAATCTTCCTTTCTGATGTCAGCCACAGTGGAAGAAGCCATTTTTTCACTGGATGTATTCACTGTCTTTTAAATTGATCTGAATCAGACATGGTATCAGGCCCTGGAAGAACTTTGCTTTTACCAGCTTTATAGGCATATATAAATCCAATGAGTTTGGTCAAACGCAACACGTGTGAAGGCAGAATTTGCCCTACAGTATCTAGCTGGGAAATTAATTTTAGCAGATTGCTTTGAGTAACAGAACCAGAGAAGTTTAAACAAACAAAACCAAAACAAAAACAGCCAACAAAGCAAAACAAAAACACAAAACAGAACAAACAAGAGCAAAAACAAAAACAAACCAACAAAACAAAGTCACTCAAACAAATAAAAATGAAACAAAAAACAAACAAACAATCAGCAGTGGGTCTGCAAGGATGTTACCTTGGGAAGAGCTGTGTGATGCTGCACATGAATGAAACACATGGCTGAAATCTATCACAAGACTTCAGCATCTCCTGGGTGAGATTTATTGCAGGGCACCGTTTAACTACAGATACCTACAGGCTGTAGATATCTAGACTGTAGACAGCTCCAGGTAATTACAGAAAGCCTATTCTGATGGCCTAAGAAAGTAGTATGTGGGTCTTGCAGTAGAGAGTGATAGAGAAGAGTAAAAGAAGCTTGGGCTCTAACAGAATAAGCTTCATCCCAGCTGCTCATCTTTGGCTTGGTGGTCAGGAAATCCAGTCCATAATTAGGACACCACTCACTTCTTATTTCTCTTGTTTCATCCCCTTGTTTCTGGTCCCTGGGGAAGGGTGTTTTCATTCACTGCAGGAGATTGAACACCATCCTATAAAGAGTCCCTGGTAGCCTCTCGGACTGCAAAGGTGAGCACTTACATTTCTGCCAGACTTTTTTTGCCATTAATCATCCAGATCCATGTCCGTACCCAGAGACCTGAAATTCTCTTTTCACAGCCACAGAGACGACTGCAACCCCCATATCTTTGTGAGAATATAAGGTGACTGAGAGCATATGAAGCTCACAGGTGCCTCCTGTAAACAGAGATTCTCCTCTGGAACGGAGGGGACGCTGCATTTGACCTAAACTATGGAAGCAGAGTTGTTCTGAGTCCCAGGCGAAACTGTAAAGCTACCCTGTCTATAAAGCCTCGTCCTTTTGCTGAGTCTGCTTATGCATCCTTGCACCTTCAGAAAAATACTCAAAAATATATTTCCCTGCTACTTTTTCCATGGCCTGGGTGGCATGATCTCTTAATGCATCTGCCTGTTTACATTAGCAAAATGGAAAGCAGCTTTGTTTATGGAAAAGATCTATTTTTGTTGTACTTTTTTTCTCTCAACTAAACTGACTTTTATCCAGGATTGTGTTTTGCTTTGGGAAAAGAAATGCACTGCGATTCAGAGCCCTAGCTTAAAAGTCAGGTCAAGAGGAAAGGGGGAAATCCTGATCATATTATTTAATTTTGTAGGATTACACTCCAGCCTAGAAATCTGAAAGAGCGGAAGAGTTAATATCCCCCTCTTCTCTGCAACGTCTTGCTCTGTGTCCCTGTGCAACGACATTTCCTATTCTCCCACATATATTTAGACAAGTCAGATCAGAAACAAAATCAGTATTTCCACCTTATTGGCAGGGGGACACTATGTGGCATGCAGGGGAGAAAGAAATTTCAGGAGTCATCATGCTCCCCTGGGGATAAATCATGTCATTGTGTGTCTTTCAGCTTCTTCAGACTTTGATCTTGTAAGAGATCAAACAGGGTCAGGACATGGCCAGGAGATTTTGAATGAAAGCCCAGACAGGGCATTGTGACGTGGAGGTGATGTGGAGAGGTGTGGAGCACAGCGTGCAACGCTCTCCCTCTGCAGATGCCACAGAGGATCTGGAGAGCATCTATTTGTATGTACGCTGGTTTGTTGCTGAAACGTGAAGGGTCTTGCTCTTGACTTGGAAGTCAAACTAAGGTCTGGTCAGCACCCCTCATGAAAGGCTGCTGGATGGTTTTTGGCAAAAGCTGATACTTAAATCTTGGGCTCTAATTTTAGCTGTGGTGCTGACTCACAGTATGGATTTTGTCAGTTCTCCACATCCTTCTCAAACGGATGGAGGTCATACTTTCCTGTTTTGTGGAACTGTACTGACCTCTTTGAACGTGGGGTGTAGAGCTGGCAGTGGCATGAACTATGGCCATCACTTTATGACATAACATATAATATATCCTTAAAGCTCTGTGACATAGGGAATGTATTGTCCCTATTTCAATTATAAAGATTTAAATGTATGTGTGTAATGTAAAACAGTGGTAGCATTGTCTGCTCTGGAGGTTGTCTGACTTTCCACAGTAACGTATTTGTATACATGTGTGTGAGTTTGGATAATGTGCATAAACATAACTGCATTAAAAAGCACTGTGTTCATGCAATGTTATTTTGATTCCAATGCACAGTGCTCGAAAATGAAGGAAATTACAGACTTTAGGTGGGCCATGCAACTTCATTTCAGCCCTACTGTGCATATGGCTTTATGACACAGTCATTTAGCATATAATCACACACAGTTTTCATTCCACATTATTCCTCTTTCCATTTTCCAAGCCTCATGCAAATCACAGTACTGGCTGCACCCTTCAGACTCATAGCCATAGGAATTTCTACATACAAGCTGTTTAAGTGACCTGAATGTAAGGGTTTGCTACTACTATCCAGTAATAGCATGATATGATAGCCAGGGTATGCACTATTAAGGACAACGAACAATGATAATAACGCTTAATAAGTCATAAGAAATAATGAAGTAGGTAATGAGGTGCCAGTTTTCACTGTGAGCTGTGAAATGTTTCTCCTGTTGACTGGAGAAAACCCACCAAAATGGGGACGAAAATGACCATTTCTGTTGATTTACTCTCACTTTCAACATTTCTTCCTAACATCAAATTTGTGAGCTGGAATGATGGAGCTTAACTGTGTTCTGATACATGTTTGGTGCAGAGAAATCTTTTGAAAAATGTAGAATCGATTGAAGAACAAGGAACAATAGGATATCAGCTAGTTTCTGGCTGATTTCCCATCTGACACTGCAAAAGCATCCAAGACTATTTGTTTAATTTGAAATAGAATAGTGAACCATGCCATTCTGGAACCCCTCCTAGCACATATGCACATACACAGAGCCCAGCAACAAGCTCCCTACCCACAGCCATCTGTCATGTGTGCCAACTGCAGCAAACCACTAATATTACTCAACAAGGAGCTCATTATAGTTTCCTCTTCATCTACTGGGCTTTTTGTACGAGATCACTGTCTTTGGGACCGGCATTCTGGACTGAGGTGCAGTCTTTTCCATTGCTACGTGTCCACATCAAAGTCTGCGCATCTCAGTGACAGCTATAATTATTGTCACTCGGGATAATATCCCTTCTGCCTAGAACAGAGGTCAGCTGTGGAATCAGCCTAAAAAGGACTGGTAGCCGGTCCACACTGGACTGTTTCAAGAGTTTAATTTCATTTTCTCTACCTGTAAGTCTATTTCAAATTATCCATTTAATTTATTTTTTTCCCCAGTTTCCCATCACCACAAGGGAAGTACTCACTGGAGCAGATTTTCAGGATTCCACCATCATACACTTCATCCCTGGAGATTTCACTTCTGGTCAGCCCATATTTAATATTTCAGTGGATTTTCCTGCCCCTGTAACTCCATAAACTCTTTGGGACAGAGACAATTTTATTACATCGGAGTATTCGGTATCCAGCACAGCAAGGCCCTGGTCACAACCACTGCAATATATTGACAAAAAATGGCAAAACTACAGAGAAAAAACCCTGGTGCACAAGCAAATCCTTTCTCTTAACATCTACCTGAAGCAGATGCAGGTTGTATATTTAATGTGTGGGGCTTTGCTGATTTACACCCTTGTAAAAATCAGTATTCAAAGCTTTTCATGTGCAGCTTCCATCTAAGTAAAGGGGATACTGCATATCAAAGGCAGCTGCACCAGCCACTTTAGATTTATTAGTAAATCCATTGAAAAAACATTTCCAGTGAAATAAATCTCAGCCTGCTGACTTCCTCCTATTCTTTACTTATCCTCTTATTGATTTTTGTCTCGGAGATTTAAACCTCTCAATTTGTTTTATGAGACACTTGTCGAACAGATGACAAGAAAAAAGACAGTGCTGGATATTTTCCTTAGCAGTTTTAAGTAGAAATAAAGAGCATTTCTTTGAAATTAGTCTTGCTCTTGTGACACAGTAGGAAGAATATATCTGACAAGCCCTTTAGAAAGCTTTAGTTCCGTGCATAGTGCAAGCTCACTGGCTGCCACCAACACAGCTCTGTGGCAACGCTGGCCCAGAAGCTCATTGACAAGTTTGACATGTAAACAAGCTGTTGCTAAAAATATTTAACCTGAGGGACCCTGGCTAGTTGAAGGGGCTAGTAATGGAATACAGATCCTTTCACCTCCAGGCATCTGTTCAGAGCTAGGCCATTGACAGAAAGTTAGCATCATCTGACGGCTGCTCAGAGGGATGAGTAGGTGGGCTCTGCTCTGCGTCTTGTGAGCAAATTGGTGCGTTACTGAACCGCACTGGGAATCTCCGCAGAAAACTGGCCTGGCACTCCCTGGTGCCCGGGGCAGCCCCTCTCAGCAGAGGGGTGTCCTCAGCCTGCTCCCTGCCCGCTCCCTGCCAAGGCCGTGTCACTGGCGGACACCGGTGTCCTTGCAGCAGGTCACCAGGGGCGAGAGGACATGGAGGGAGAGGCACATCCACTCCCATCCCACTCCTGCTCCGTCTCCCGTGCCCCTCGGTCCATCCTTTCCCCGGGGCTGAGCTGGGCTAAGGGAGTGCAGATGAGGAGGGCCAGGCGCACCCCGTCCCTTCAGCACCTCTGTGGGGATGGACCCAAGCCACCCAGCCCCAGACGGGGCGAAGGCAGGTCAGAGAAACCCTGCCAGACCGAGTCTCTCTCCTCGGTGGAGAGAGGCAATCAGGGACGGGGAATTTTTATCCCCACACGTTAAAAATTGCTGCTACTGCACTTACCCTGCTTTGCACTGCACCGTGTGCTCCAAGGTGGCTCTTTCAGCTTCCAGGCAGCTCGCTGCCATGGGACACAGCGTTCTTGCCACTAAAACCACAGCCTGGAGAGCCCCAGAGGCAGGACAGGGGCATCACTGCTACCCACAGACCCTGGGCTTCCCCTTCTTAGTTAAAGTTGCTAACCCCACGCTGTTTCCTGACATATATATACGACATAGATGGGAGATATGTCTCCCAGGCACTAGGATGTGTACGGGATGAGGTCTGTGGAGCATGGAGGCCCTGTCATCCCAACAGGAAGGGAAGTCTGTGGGAAAGCAGGTTTGGAAAGAAAGAGACAGGAGACACTTAGGCAGTCCCTGCTTTCGAGTTCCTTTCCCAGAGAGAGTGTTTCTGCCCCAGTTGCTTCAGGGTGGCAGAGGGTAGCGGGTGACCCCTGAGGGGACTGAATGCCTGCAGAGAGCCACTCCTGGGGGGAATTTAAGGTTGGTGTCCTATAGCACACTGGATCCTTACGGGTCTTTTTGCCCGCAAAAGCAGGAGGGTTTAAATACATTCATTTTTCAGTTTTTAACTTTAATTACAAACCTGGCACTTCTCCTAGTTATTAATTGCGTTACGAGGCTTTTCAGTTTCCATTTAAAAAGAGACATCTCATCCTGGGAGCTCCAGAGCAAACCCCATCCCCACACGCGCAGGAACATGATGTTGCTAGGCAAGGTTGGTGTTAATTTAACTTTGGGAATAGCAGGAACAATAGGACTGGAAGGGGCCTTCTGGTTCATCAAACTAGTCTTCTGTTGTTAGAGGCAGCTATGTTACATAATCCCTTTTGCAAATGAAGCTAGCTCTATCCTAAAGCTAGCTAGGTTATTTTTGTCCCCCTGTGTCCATGGGAAGGCCCTTGGAGAACCTCAATACCGTAAGGACGTCTCTATCTGAGAAGCGTTCACCATGGAGCATCACTCTTCTTAATCTTCATCTTTTTTCTAATGCTATAATGTTCAGGATCATACAGGTCTTCTCCCGGAACACCCTGGCCCTCCGCATTTACAGTGCTGCCCTTAATCTGTGCCACCAGCACAGTCCTACATACAGCAAGATCATTGATCCTGTTTGATATTTTTAGCAATCTTAAGGTCTTGGCTAGAGAAGCTGTGCCAGTCACACACCAGGAGGCTCCCCTTCAGCACACCTATCATCTCCCTTTTTGAAGGAAATCCACTGGGCAGAGCTTGTCAACCTCAGTGATTGTATTTATTCCCATACAGGGTTTGTTTTTTTTTTAAATTCAAAGGTATAACTGCAACTCATGTTCTTCAGTCACATATTTTAATAATATATGTCTCATATTGGCTGAGAGCTTTGTGAACTCCAGCCTTCCGGAGAACACATGGATGCTACACTTGACTATGGCTCTTATTAGGGTCTCAACATAGGTTCCCCATATTCATAACCTCTGTTTTCTTTTGCTCTAACTCCATGCAGATTTTTGGACACAACTAGTGTTGACCCTTTCTATAGGATTTTTTCCATCTGACCTCTTGGCAGGGCAGGGACAGAAGAGAAAGAAGGCAAGACCTTAACTACTGATCGCCAAAAAATCCAGTTCTCCTGTTTTCTTGTACACTGACTATTGTACTGATTGTGTGAGCATTTCAGAGAAGGAGGAGGGGTCCTGTTACAAAGAGACCTGTTTCCCACCCTCTTTTTTGGCACTTTTTAGAAGGCCTCTTTGGAAGGGACTAATGGCCCTCTGGGACAAGCCCCCTCTGCCAATAACCGTAGGTCAAAAGTTAAACTGAACAGAAAAGAATGAAAACCGGATAAAATACACTATAAATCTTGACATTCTAATTGAGAACTGTCCAATGCAAACTGCAGCAGTGTGTCTGTTTTCCCTCAATGCTCTACAAGAGGCCAGATCCCACTTTCCTTAATGGCTGGAAGTATCCTACTGATTTTTACTGGGACTTCTCACTTGATTAAGACAAGAAAGATTTGGGCCTATGCAGTCTCCTTGAAAAGACTTAAGGTTTAATGGTTAATGTAGTTTCTCTTCTGCAGCTACAGGAACAGAATGATGTTTTTGATTTCACAGTAAAGGCATGTTCATCTCATCTTTCAGGCAGAACTGACTTGACTGGGTATCTGTGTGTCTGGGGGTAGAGATCTGCAGGACAAAAAGATCCGTGGACAAATATAGCTCATACAAAGAATTTCTTACTGAAGAAAAATTTGCCTGAGCATAACATGTCATCTAAGATGTTTTATAGATATTTTTGCTGTCTGAAGTAAACGGGGGAGGATTACACCTATTTTACAGGCTGGTGAAATCAGTGCATAAAGAATCCAAGTGACTCACCCAAGATTACACAATAACTCAGTAGCAGCCCCTAGCAGAGTCTGGAGTCCCAGTGCTTGGGACACCAGCCCAAATTGTCTGCACGGTCTTGTCATCTCTGTCAGACATACATCGCTTTCAGGATACATAGAGTCAAAAATAGAAGAAAAGAGCTTGTTTATTCCTCTGCTTATATATTAAACATAAGTTTGCTTTCAGTGAATAGTTTCGTTGTTTACATTTTCATATGAATTCTGATTATTGAAGCAATTCATTCCAGATTTCTGCTATTCCCTTTCGCAAAGTAGCATACAGATACTGGAACAAAACTACCACTACTACAAGCAGACCACTGTGGTTCCCATCCTGGCGGCTCAAGGGAACAATCCTGTAACATTAGAATAAACCAGCTTTTTATTAATGTTGTATTAATGGAGCTCTACTCTGAATAGGAAACTTTCCCCAAAAATGTATTTGAAATTATATCCCTATACCCTCAGCTAATTTTTTTCAGGCTGGTTAACATCATAAAATGGATCATGAATATGTCCTTTGAAAATGATGCCAGTTCTGTGTAGCTTATACAGTCTGTATGTGTGGCTGTGAAGAAACTTGCTCCTACTGCATAGGATGTGTGTGCCAGAGAAGAGAGAGCAGGTTAAGGAAGGGAAAACATATACTGGAATGCAGTGGCATAACAAATCTATCCCTAATCTTGAAAGCTCCATAGTGCATGAGTAATGAAACTCAAGATGAATTATTATGTCTTGCACTCATAATTTACAGGTATGTGTGTATTATCTTACAGCATAAATATTCCATTTATGCTTTGTGATGATGTTTTTCTCCATATAGGAAAATAAAAGTGGTATTAGTCACATGTCCATAGCTTTGTCAGTGGTGGCAAAATGTTTTTCTTTCCAAGAGGAAAGCGTATTGAATAATGCAACACTTATATTTAAGCTGCTTTTTCATACATTGACACTTTCAAAATCTAGAAACGGTTCTTTTAATTTCAAGGGCTACAATGTCTGCTCCCTTTATTCCTGCCCTTTATCATCTTACACACCATGTTCTTATAGACAAGGGGGGAAAAAAAAACATTCCAGTGTCTAATAAATCTGAAATCCATCAGGGGCCGCAAAGCGTTCATTCTCCTTCCTTGGTTCAGCTCGTGTTACATTCAGCAGCACAACAAATACACTTTGTGCACAAACGCCGATGGATTAACCACTTTCGCTCATTTTTCCAGAGTGGGAACTGATTCCATTTTTTTTTTTTAGAGTTTTGAAAAATATTAACAAAGAAAAGAGCTGCATGATTGATTTTCAAGCAAAGAGAGGGAAAAATTGTATTACAATAGTTGTTTCTGAGCAGAATTTTAATATTGTTAAAGCACTTTAAAAATATTTGATGATACTGGCCTTCCACAGCACACAGTGCTCTACCTTTGGTTTTCTGAGCTGATTTATGAGAATCTCTCTGTGTGCAGCTCTCAGTAGTCCTTTTTTTTTTGTTCTTAAACCTTCTGCTGCCTGTTACAGTGAAGTTGCACATGCTGTGCTTTCTCAAACGGGAATTTTACTTTTGTTCTTTCCTGTTGCATTTCCCTAAAATAAAATATTTTGGGGAGGGGGGAATAGAAGGTTTTTATTACTATTTGTGTAAGGAAATGTAATGCGGGGCCAACTTTTTGGGCACACCAGGATTGATTTTCTAATACATGATCTCACAAGCACGAGAGATTTTATTTCAATGAGCTCAGTTCACAGCTACGTACCTAAAAGAGGAGTAGATTAATAGGTGTCGGGCATTTTAATAGTTTCTTTCTGACCCTTGTAGACAGATTTTTTTAGAAGAGCTGAGCTCTTAGCAAGGTGAGTTCTTCTAGAAATCAGAAGCTAATTATACGTGCTGAACCCTTCTAAAAATGATAGCACTTCTTTCAGATGCCTCCATCTCAGTTTCTGCTTCTGTGAAATGGAAGCTTTAGTAACAAGCTAAATCATGATTAATGAAGTGATCAGTGAATGATATCAATGAAATTCTTTTAGATTCATGGAGGCTGAAGTAACATTAAAACAGATAAATAATTTGTAGAACTTTCCTGTTGGGTTTAAAAACATGCATGGAGATAATCTTTCAGAATTTCTTGCACACAAAAAGTTCCGTTTCTCAAACCCAGAGTTTTCGAGTTTACAGGCACAGAGGTCGAAGAGAAGTAGCAAAGAAATAGAAACAGGAGAAATGGTCAAAGACAAACTTTCAAATGGACACACTGATCTGAATGATCTGCTGAATTTTTGGATACAGAATTAAGGGGGGTGGGTGTTACATTCACACGTGAGCGTTTTTGTACAGACCAGGATTACGCGCTTACATATAAACACATTGACAGAGTTAAAGCACTGCCACTGAGGAGGATGCAGATACATGGGATGCAAGGATTTGCTGTTGTATTATCTTTTAGTCTAGTCCTCAGGACAAACAGAAGAGGTAGAAGAGCCAATCCCACCAGTGGCTTCTGTGCTGGATTAAACAAGACCAGAATTCAGACCTCTCATAGTAGGTAAGAAAAACAAAAGATGTCTTGCATGTTACTCCTGCCAAAGAGGTTTCTTTTTCTCCCTCATCATTAAGTCTGATGTTTTGAGCGTGCAGTGGACATCTGTGCATTGTGGAAGGGTACTTTAGCTGCACTCTGTTTTCATCAGGAGTAGCTGATCACGTGTGAAAAACTGTAAATGGTTGCTAATGTTACAAAGCAGAAATTGTCCTTTGAAAAAACAATGTTCCCAGTGCTGGCATGAAATACTTGCCCGAAGAAAAAATGTTACAGCACTTAAGAAATCATAAATGGTAACAGTAAGGTAGCAGAGGGAGAAAAGCGCTGCGCAGAGATACCTCAAGGAAAAATGTCTGGTGGTCACTCACTGCTTTGGGTGACCTTCAGTGCTATGCCAGCAATACCATTGCTTTCTTTGTAAGGAGTCATCCATGTAAGCTAAAGAAGGTGATCATATTTTAAAGCAGAAGCATCTGTTTAGAGCTGCAGTCCCCAGTGAGTAAGTATTTCTTAAGAAACGGTTGAAACTGTCAGTATTTTAGTAAAGCTAGAGGTATTGCAGCCATTTCCTATCAGATGATGTCTCTCTTAAGTATGCAGAGTAATAGGACTTTTTTGAGCAGATTAGGTTAAATACTAAAGCTGACTTCATTAATGCTGATGGAAACACAGAGCTCAGTATGCTGTGCAAAATTCTGTTTTGAAGGAAGACCTCCTTTTAAGTCAGAGTATAGCAGTTTAAAACTGTTAAATTTGATACTGTTGTAACATAACACATTTCAAAACTGAGTGTCGAGAAGTGGAAATGTTCCAGTCTTGCAAGAGCAAATTCATATTTTTTTTACATTGTTGGCAGTCCTTCTTTCTACTTTTTAAATTAATTTCCATCAGAAAATTTTGTGTGGGAAATAAACGTGGCAAACTCACTGTCAGGGATCTTGAGGCAAGCAATTACTCAGCCATTTTTTAAGGTTCATTATTAAATTAGTGAATTAAATACCTAACGAAGTAATCATCATTTATCTATGGCCTGCTGCATTTTGGTTGTGCAGTACGAAACTGCGACAGAGAGCTCAGAAAGTAACCTTGTTACCTTAGCAGTACTGGGATCCCTGATGATTCTTGTGCACTAACAGGGTAATAATAAACAGAAATGCCTTTTGAATCGCACGTTCCATTGGGATCGCAGGGGGAAGGTCAGTGTTTGCCAAATTGAAGAAGACAAAACTGGCATGAAAGGAATTTTATGTTCAAGCTTCTCAGAGGGGATTAGAAGTGCTTTCTTAGTAGTGACTGTAAGGAAGCTGGAAGGGTGTCACTGAACTTACAGACATTGCCCTGCTTATGCACATACAGACACACAGCCACCACACACAGCAGCACAAGAAGCAAATGCATAAAGTTGCTGCAATGTTTGAGGGGGTTTTAAAATACATTTTTTTTCATCCTTCATCTCCACATGCTAAATGTATAATAAGATACCTTGTTTTCTTGCCCTGTAGACCCACATGACCAAAATGAGGGACATTAGTAAGTGTTAGAAAAAGTATTCAAGTGTGAAATGAATTTCTCAAACATTAATAAGTATTTCTAGAACCTCAGTTTCATAATTTGACAGTTCCACAGTTAATAAATCACAGCAAAAGGAAAGTGTGATAACAGCAGAGCAAAAGGAAGCCTGGATCTATGAAGTGCAACTGAGGGATAAGTGAAAGAAGCACGCTGATGACCCAGAGTTTACTTTTGGGTTTTCTGAGCTTTCACTCAATTAAATTCATTCCTCTCCTCTAAAGACCTATTATGTGCCTTTACCTACGTTCCTAACTGATTTTTCTTGTAATTCAGCTCCTTTGCCAAGTTATTTCCATGATTTAAGGAGCACTGAGTAAAAGAAAAAAAAAAAAAGTACTGCTGAGATGAAAGGGGCATCCACAAGATATTCGAAAGGGTTTTCTAAAGAGGTGGGTTGATTTTAATTAACTTCCTGAATGAAACAATTCAGGTCTGGAGCTGGCAATCTCCAATAATCACTCTTTGGCCTTTGGATGAAAAAGGGAGTCAATTACCTAAAACAATGCAACAAAAAGGCAGTCAATGGAAGGAAGTAGTTATGTGTATTACAGCAGTATACACATTAAGAGAGGCCCAGCATCCAGAGGCCCAAAATGCACTTAGTCCCCACTGCAGCAGACACTAAATACACATTGGAAGAGACAGCCCCCCTACTCTAAAGCTTATCTTCTCTGCAAGACTAGTTCCTGTTTATATATTTTGAGCATTTCCCCTAATTCAAACTCTATATGCACATAAAAAGCCTTAACTTTACTGGGAGCTGTTGTCCCAGGAGTACCAGAAACTGCAGTTCCAGCTCCCCAACAGCCATGTGCCAATGTGACTGTTCTGCAATATGAACATCGCTTAGCATCACTCAACTCCTCCTGCATCCCTAACCCTTTCCCTCTATACCCCCTTTTTGTGTTCCAAAAAGAGATTGCTTAGATCACATTTTCCATAGGAGGAGTTAATGCGGAGAGCTGAGGAAGTATCCCAGACATTTCAGTTGCCATTAAGCAAGAAAAATCAAGAATAAGAGAAAAAATGACAGAGAGAGTGAATAGCTTGCCAAAGCTCATGATCACATGAGCTCATGGCAAAATGCAGGGCTTTCCTCAGCCCTTGCCACAACAGGGTCCTGGTCTCTACTGGGACCACTACCTGCTGCCATAACTTATGTAAGCCATGCTAAGAGGAAAGCTGGCAAGCTTGTGTGAAACAGGAGCACCAAAGCAATATGAACATGGGAAAAAAGTATTCAGTTGGAAAAATGAGAATTATTCTCAGGCACTGCCCATCTCTGACAACGATGGTTTCCCATCAAAGGGCCCCAGAATTTGATGTGTCATGGTAGCAGGCTTTCCAGTCCCTGCACCTTTCCATAAATCCTGGAAAGTCTCAGGCGCTAGTACATGGTGAATGCTGTTTAAGGTCTATGGCTATTAATTTATTACGTATTGAAATTACATCCTAGGCATCTGCAGACTCAGTATGGTTTGGGGTTTTGAAAAAGCTCAGGTTCCTCTGTGTCCTGTGTTGGCAGAAGGGAATGGCACTGTTTTCACCTGGTAAAAGGGCAGCTGAAAGAGCTACCAAAGACCACAGTAACCAGGGAGAGACAACATGAAAAAAATGAACTTGAAAACAGTGCTTTTGCTTTCTGTTGCATGACAGGTTGAGGGGTGCCCTTGTCTCCTTTTTTAAGATAGAGATATAAATTTTGCTGCTGTTATTTTCTTTCAACTGGCATATGAAGGGTCTGCCTGTATCCATCTGTTCTGCAGGGATGGTTCATCGTGTGCCCACTTGATTTCTTCTGTGTTACAAGTAGAGATATGATCAGAAGGAACTGACATTAACCACACAATAATGGGCTTAATATTAATATGCTGGATTGGTTTCTCCAGGAAACTAACATTGCCTTAGGAGTTTGAAGCCCTCCTGAAAATTCCTTCCACTCTCCCAGTAGACACACCAGTTTAACCCTACCAGCCATCACTGCCTTTTAGCCTAGACAGAACCTGAATATTTACTGTCAAACATAACAAAAATTGAGGGAAATTGTAGCAGAGCAGATCCAGAGACACAAGCCCAGTTGTGTCCTCTCGGCAGTTCACCTTTCCACATCCTTGTGCTTCCCCTGCAGCAAAACACTCTTTGCAAACACTCATACTCTAAAGGCAAGAGCCCAGCAATATTTCAACTCAGTGGTGTCAAGGAATTTTTCATCTGTTTGGTCTTAATTTTCTGTAAGTCCTGGTCTGAATTTAATACCATGCTCCGGTCAGCAATGCTTGAAGACAGATTTAGCTCACACTCTGAAGCCTCACTTCAGACACACATCTGTGCCACGGCACCCTCAGCCTACCCAGCAAAGCTCCTGGGCTGCCACTGAACACAGAATGTAAGTCAAGAGGATTGTGCTAAAACTGCTCGGTGGTTTTCTGCTGCTGGGAGAAACAGCAGACTTGCTCCATCACTTGTGATGGAGTTCAGGATCTGAACTCTGTCACCTGTCAGTTCCACTGATATTAATGTGGTAATTCTGGGTTAGGATTTGGTTTGGAAAAGCATCCTCCCCCATGCAAGCACATTGGTTTAAAAGTAAGCATATTTATGAAAGGTTGCCCTGGAGTGGTTGGTTTTATTGATATAATTCAGATCAGAACCTGATCCACCGACTCTAAGCCCAGAAGACAATTATTTTAACCAGTGAGGTAGCCTCTGCGGTAAGAAAATTGCACTGGCTTTTAAAAGTGAGATTTCCTTTACCACTCATGGTGGTTTTTTCCCTTTGTCAGCAGAATTAGTGCGTTAAAAAGTAAGCAGAAAGGGGATACCACAGGAGTTGGGAGGCTTTTATAAAAATGGCACGTCTCATTGCTTCATTCTGAATCACCTGATCTATGGATTTAGCAAAAGAAAATCTGAGACGCTTGAACGATGAATGAAAGTGATCCTGAATGGGG
This sequence comes from Todiramphus chloris collaris, assembly GCA_025345505.1. Classification (NCBI taxonomy): domain Eukaryota; kingdom Metazoa; phylum Chordata; class Aves; order Coraciiformes; family Alcedinidae; genus Todiramphus; species Todiramphus chloris. The sequence continues at coordinate 417,638 of JANVCC010000094.1, read as the reverse complement.
GGAAAAAAAGCTTAAAGTAAATAGCTTAAGTCAATCTGTCCAAATGGCACTTGTAAGGATGGCTCTGCTCTGCTTAATGACAGGAGAGCGAGAAAGGTGAGGGGGAGAAAGGGACCCTTTTGAAGAGCTGTTGTTCTAATGTACCTGTGTTTATTTTAAAAGCTTTTCATGGAGGTAGGGAGGAAAGCTACTGTCTCTTGGTGATAAAAGTCGAGTGATTGAAGACACCATGTGGGGGCAATCTGTTCTCTGTCTCTAGAGTTGCCCACAAAATTCCTGATATGCAGGTGAAGCAAGCTCAGAAGAAGATGGCTGATGGGAGACAACTAAGAATCAGGACTCATGGGCTTTATTTCTAGTTCTGGCACTGAGTCCATGCGTAGGCAAGTAATGTGAAAGTTCAGTGAAACCACCTACCTGGCACGTGGGGACACTGGTCTTTACTCCTCTCATAAGATGGGGAAGGAATGAGGTTTGAGGAGTGTCTGCCAAACAGATGGATTTCATGGCTGAGAAGTGGCTCGCGTACCCAAAAGTGGCTGGTAGTTAAACCAGACCAGTGTGTAGAGCTAGGTCCTTACTGAAGGCATTCTAATTTCTGGAACATATCTGCTGCTGTTCTAATTAGACATGGTGTGTGAACATCTGCCCCCACCATCTCCCTGTGATGTGGCAAATACTATCATGGTTTATGGCTCCTCTCTTACAAACAGGTTCTTGCTCAGTGTCTGGTATTAAATTCTTTCAGGCTTGAGTCTACTGTGCTATATGTGAGCTACTCTGTTTTAAAAGACAAAAGCTTTTGCTTCAGTTGCTGTCAGGCACCGACACTGTAACCTGGCTCTTGTGGAGAAAGCTGGCTGTGGAACATCTCCCTGCAGGAAGCTGAAGATAAAGGTATCCTTGGTTTTAGTTCCAGGAGATTATTCTGCCAGAAGTTCAGAGTCAGTTCCAGCACTCGCTGACCCCTGCTGTCCTCACACACCTCAAAATGCCCCTTATTTAGCAGAGAGGAAAAATCTCTCTTTCTCTCTGCCTCTCTCCTGTGCTCGCTCTCTCACGTAGCGTTGTCCTTTACGAACAATGACATATTCTCACTGCTTCTCCTGTGCCCTTCCATTGAGATGAAAAGCTAAGTCCAGATTTGTTTGTGCTGTCATTCCAAATGAAGCCAGAAGAGTTATTCTGGGAATCATCCGCACTCTGCACGTTACCTAAACAAATTTGAAAGGACAGGTTTCTGAATGCAACTGATCCTGCAAGGTATCCAGGGTCTTCAGTCAATGAGAGAGAAGGACGCTCACAACCACACTGCACAGGACTGCGCTTTTTCATAGCACGTGCAAAATGGTTCCTAAACTGTTTTCTCCTCATGTGTTGTGGTCAAATTAGTCCTCAGAAAACATGAGAAGGAAAGGAAAGAGAAAGAAGAAAAGAGGAAAGGAAAGGAAAGGAAAGGAAAGGAAAGGAAAGGAAAGGAAAG